>JAPMAC010000223.1:0-500000 GCA_028671895.1 Oenanthe sinensis | reverse complement strand
GCATAGTCAATACCTACATAACCGCATATCTGCAGAAGACAAATTCTGTTGCAGAAATCTTTTCTTTAGTTTACACAAATGCAAAAATAATTTAAAATGAGCAAATGAATAATAAGTTGATAACCATTGTCATTCTTACCCAACTAGGCCAAGTACAAAGAATCTACATAGTAGAGAGAAACCAAGTGGAAGCTGCTTACCTCTGCAAAAAAGAAAGAATAGATTTGTACTTATCAGTAGATTCCTCGTATTACATTTTTCAACTTATAAGTTACTTATACGATAAGTTAAACAGATGCTAAATTAGTATCGCGAACCTGCAGACATGTAGAATGAAGAAAGGAAAGAAGATAAGGGTAGCCAAGATGTTAAAGTAAGCAACAAAAACAAAGGAGCTAATCCCATTGTTCATTGCTGCTTTGCCAAGACTTATAAATGTCACTTCCATGCACTCTGCTATTATCATTACACCAAAGGGTAATGCATTTGTCATAAAGGACTGCATTGGTATCCTCCCGCTTCGACGATCTGATCTAGTTCTGGCCCTATTTGGCAATTTATTGTACTGTACTCTATGAAAATCAAGTCTTTGAATATTGATTGTGTTACTCCCGGAGTCCCGGTAATCTCAAAATAATTGTTTGACTTTTATTAGTCAAATTGATCTTTGACCGAATATTACACACAATATATAATTAAAAAAATTTTAAAAATTATATCACTAAAAAATATATTTAATCAACCTTAAAATATATAGAATAATTTTTAATTTACAGTTAAAATTGAATCAATTTGACTATGAAAAAATCAAACAAGACAATTATTGTGAGATAGAGGGAGTAGTCCACAAACGTGTACGAATAATTTAGTGTTATGTTTAAATATTTATTTCAGATATAAGATAGTAATTAGTAAGTATATGAAATAAATAAATTATTTATTTTATTATAAATTATATTTATTAATATTTATATTTATATAAAGTTAAAATTTTAATATATTAAAAATAATAGATATTAAAATTTTAAAATGAAATTATTATAGGAGTAATAGAATTGTTTAAAAACTTATAAAAATTATATTTTATTAATAACAATTATATTTTTATGAAAGTATAATATTTATTTTTATATTATGCATATGAGTATATGGCATAAGATACAATGCAAAACAATAAAAATTTGTATTGTATATAATATACGATGAATTAATTTAATGTTGAATTTAAATTTTTAATATACAAAATATGAAAATATATAATATAAATGTTAATGGTGAAATCTGATAATCAACGAAAATTGAGATTATTTGCCGGAAAAAGATTAAACAAGGCTGAATATCACCGGAGTGTTGTGATTGTGTGAGTAATTAATTGGGGGTTGAGATTGCTAGGGTTTTTCAGTTCTCCTTGAGCTCCCCAACTTTCAACTTCTAATAATGTGCCTACATACCCCTATTTATTTATAGGGGATCAAACTCACGTAGTTCTTGTTGAAGCAGAAGTCCGTTAGGAAAAGACCACCTTATTCACCTTTTATTCAACCCCGATTCGATAATCGAAACCTAGTTGGAAGAGGTGTCTAAATTGACGCTTATTTGGATAGTCTAAAACCCAGTATAAGGCCCAAGTACTTCATGAATCCGATGTTGACCTGAAAACCATGGACTCTAGTTAGTCCACTACAGCTATTTCCCGAATACCTTGACTAGAGGCTAGCACTAGATCCACATCGAATGTTGGGCACACCCTAAACCCTCAGACGAGAACAACCCGCCCGAGTACAGGGAAAGGGGCTTCCAAGCCAAGGTCAGCTACATCTCAAAACTCCCCGCCGAAAATAACTCGTGGAATACAAAGCAATGATCATCAATAATTAACAACGAAGGGCCTTCAACAATTAACAACGGAGGGCCTTCAACAATAATTAACCCTGGAGGGTCTTCAATAATAGCAATTGAGTTAAGAACAAACAAATAGGATGCAGCCTCCAGTCACCAACATAGGAGTCACCGGCTTCCTGCCAACATAGAAGTCATCGGCCTCCGACCAATATAGGTGTCACCGGCCTCCGCCAACATAGGTGTCACCGGTCTCCGGCAACATAGGTGTCACCGGTCTCCGGCCAACATAGGAGTCACCGGCCTCCGACCAAAATAGGCGTCACTAACCTCAGCCAACATAGGCGTCACCGGCCTCCGGCCTACCCAGGATGCGCCTTTTCTGGCTGGGAAAGACCCATTTTTCCTTAAAATGCAAACTACTCATTATCCTTCAATTAATATTTGAACAGCCATTACACAAGTGTCTAATGTGAAAATATCCTTCCAAGTGTGATATGTATCAATAATATGAAAGTACTCCTCTCTAACCGAGGGCGGTTCCTAATGGTTAGGGTGAGTCCTCTTCCTCAGGGCGAACCCTAATGCTCAGGGCGAAACTGAGCCCTCATACTCAGGGCGAGACTGAGCCCTCATGCTCAGCATATGCTCAGGGTGAGCCCTCTTTATCAAGGTGAGCCATCATACTCAGGGTGAGGCTGAGCCCTCATGCTCAGGACGAGCCCTCCTCGGTGAAATATGGGCACAACAATAAATATAGATGAAATATGAAGACACGGGTTGTTAAGTTAAATGCAATCAGGTAGACCATTTCATCTCTTCATTTTTTCTACTCTCTCATATCATCTCTTTCTTTTTTTTCGTTCTTCTCTAAACTTTAATTCCAAATATACTATTTTTCTATTTTTCTATTCTTATCTAAACTCTAATTCCAAATATATCCTCTTTTGTGTTTAGCTTAAATTATACAACAAACATATCATTCCATCGAAATCACTATTATCTATACTTTCTGAATTTTTAGCCCTTTTAAATATCCAGATCTGTTTTCGTATATTTCAAATATGTCTTATATTATCTAGATCTATTTTCATATCTAAGATTTTGAAAGATTTTAGTGACATATATGATTTCTTTTATGTATTCGTGAGAAAGAGCCTTTTTTGAAAGCGTTTTGACCATATTTGGCGATGGTTATATGTCGGTTATGACAATTTTGTGTCATATTAGATCACTTTCTATCATAAATTGAGAATTTTATACTATAATTATATACTGTATCTAGTCTTATATTTTTGTTACTTTCATCGACTTATTTGTTTTTTTCAATTTATTTTGTTATTCTTCATATTCACTTGGACGGAAAATTAGTTGTTGATGGAAGATAAACGGAAAGAGGATTTTGGTGTATATGTATTTGTTGTGTTTATGTAACTTATTATATGTAAAGATGTTATCTTTTTTGATATAAAGGTTGTATTATCTAAATTTCCCGATGAATCTCTTTTTTATGGTATTCGTAATTTAAGTTGTGACTCATGTGATTGATTAAACATACATTTCGGTTAGATTGATAAATTTTATGTATGAAAAAAATCCTCACAATCCCCAATTTTATGGGATATGTATTTTGAATTATCTATCAATGAAATGTTTAACGTTTTCGTAAAAAAAAAATCTCTACTACGACCATTTTTTTTTGAAATCAGATTTATATATGAATCATAATAATTGTAATTTTGCAATCATAAAATCATACCAACACGATTGGATAGCTCAAGTGGTAATGAATTTATCATTTGTCGTTATGGGTTCGACTCTGGCTTAATCCGAGATTATTTAGAATAGATGTTCGTTTGTAAGGATATAAGCTTAATTAGTAAAAAAAATCATATAAATATAAAAACACGAGAACTTAAAGGTTTTTGGCATAATTGTAAAATTAGTCAAACCAAATCCACCAATCATTTTGAGTTTGAAAATTTTATATATCGAGACGGCTGACTATAAAAAGGTTCATAATGCAAAACGTCGTCCTCCAACCGATGCAGTTAGGGTCGGGTAAAATCGAATCAAAACCGAAAAATCGAATCGAATAGTGTAATTACGGTTTGATTCGGTTCCTTTTTTTTTTGAAATTTCGTTCTATTCAGTTTTTGGTCTGTACTGAATTAAAATTCGATTCGGTCTGATCCTTAATAAAAAAATTCGGTCCGGCCCAAATTGATCGAATTATATATATATATATATATATATATATATATATATATATATATATATATATATTAATATATATTTTTATAATATATGTTCGATAAATGCAATTTTGCATTAATTATTACATTATTGATTTATTATTTGACCTAAATATGAATATACTTGATTTTATTTATATATTTGTATTCATATTTTCTTAAAAATTCATCTTATTTAATTTTTAATTTTTTTTAAAAAATATGGATCGAACCGAACGGACCGAAATAATTTGGTTTGGTCCAGTCCGGTTTATAATAAAATTTTGGTTTGGCTCGACTCCAAAATTATTTACAATTCTATTTTCGATCTGTTCGGTTCGGACCGAATATTCAACCCTACACGCAGATGTATAAACATGGACTCCATCCATCCCATGCGATGTCAGCCATTTATTTTCACGTATTTTAATATGGTACAGGTACACACTTTAGTATATTTAATACTCCCTCTATTTTAAGTGTTTTGTTTAATTTTTTGGTGATCAAATTGATTCAATTTTGATTATAAATTTAAAAAAAAAATACATTTTCTAAAAACTAAAAAAAAAAAAAATTAGATATATTTTCTAATGATATAATTTTCTAATTTTTCTTAATTATATATTATGTGAAATATTTGGTCAAAAATTGTTAAATTTGACTATCAAAAATCAAAATAGACAATTATTTTGAGATACAGAGAGTAGAGTTATTTATAAATGATATTTTTAAAAAAATGTTTTATTTTAAATAATATGTTGTTTTTTATATATAAAATAAAAAAGAGTTTAATAGTCTCAGAATTACTTTTACATAACTATTTAAAATTAAGATATATTATAATAGAGAAAAAGTAACCTATTAGGTAATTTTCTAAGATTTTAGTGCAACTATTTAAAATTAAGATATATTATAATAGAGAAAAAGTAACATATTAGGTAATTTTCTAAGATTTTAGTGTAAAATAATAGTATATTAATAAATTTTAAATGAATCCTGATTGTATAAAAATACTCTTCTCATGTTTGCATATAAAACCATTTGTATCTCACGTAACTTACCTAAGATGTATCTTAGGTTCTCTAATCTCATTATAATATAATATTAGAGCTATTTTGTAAATATAAGAAGACGGATTTTATTATGAGCAATGCTACGAGGTGCATATGTATGCACGCGAGATCTCATATTATTACAGAAAAGTTATCAATTACACACATGATAACTCAACATTTAAGCCAATTTTTCCGGTACCTAGCTTTTTTCTTTTATTATTATAAAAATATCATTTAATTTTTATACTAAAATTTTTTCTAACTTTAAATAAGTTAGCTAAAGTGATCTCAGGAATATTTTATTCAAATAAAAAAATTAAAAAAATATTATATACTCCAATAAATAACTCTATCCAGCTCATTGGGATGTGTGGAAAAAGAATTAAATAGTTTAATATTGAATCACGTGAGCACTCATTTCATTCTTTAATGCTCAAGCTATCTGTATCAACCACATAAAAATAACCCCCAACAAAAAGTTACTTCCTCCTATTCAAATTAGTAGGCTCTTTTAGAAAAATTTTTATTTCAAATTAGTTGTTCAACTTCAACTATCAATCTAAAATATATTTTGATTCACCGATTCACATCTGTAACATATATTTTATTGATGATACATTTACGATCTATTTGTGTATCATATTTATGATTTATTTTTATTTTTTTATTTCTTACGTAGATTAGTTTGTTAAGAATCAGATTTTGTTTCAATATTTTAAAATTTCTGATTATTATTTGATTTGAGTATTGACGCGGTGGTGATCAACCTGTTACATTTGAGTTGATTTTACGATATTGTTACATGTATTTCTTATGTGTGTGTGTATATATATATATTTATTTATTTATTTGCATGGATAAATCATGCTCATGCTTCTAGTTGTTGATATATTAATATTTTGATTTTCTATATAAAATCATTTTTAAAATATTTTTTTAATACTTTTAATTCGAATAATAGTTAATTTTTAATTAATTTTTTACCATGAATAGATTTATTCATTGGAGGCCATATAGGATATCTTGTTTATACACTTGTGGAGTAATTTTAGACCATGATTGATGAGTGATACATTCAATATGCGGAGTTGTATTGCCTTTAAGAGGTAATGTTGTACAATTTATGATGGTTGATACATACCATATAAGAAAATCTATTTTTTGAATTTTCAGTTATGACATTAATTCATTAAATGAGTTAATAATGTGATTACATATTATAGTGTTTAAGGGTCTGTTTGATATTACTGTTATAGACAGCAACAACAGATTTTTGCTAAAAAACAGACAGAAAGGTGTTTGGTAAAATCCAAAAGTTACTGTCTAGAAAAGTGTTTTTGATCTAAAAACTGTTGTCAGAGAAAACATGTCCCTCATGCTCTTGGAAAAAATTGTTTTTCAGTTTTTGCAGAAAATAACTACAAGTTTCAACATCCCCAAAACCTAACATGATGTCTTCCAAAGCTGTTGTCAACTATCTTCGCTAATGTTGCTGTCAACTATTCCCGTCAAAGTTGCTGTCAGTAAAACTTGCTGTCTTCAAATCTTCATTCTCCACCAAGTTTATTGTCAATGGAATAGTTGATGTCAGTAATACTTGTTGTCTTTAAATCTTCATTCTCCACCAAGTTTACTGTCAATGGAATAGTTGCTGTCAGTAATACTTGTTGTCTTCAAATCTTCATTCTCCGTCAAGTTTACTATCAATGGAATAGTTGTTGTCATCTGTTCCAATTGTGCTGTCACTTGTAATGTACTGTCATAGGCTTGTGTACTTCAAAACTTGTTGTCTAAATTTTTGAATCATGTTGTGCATGAACACTTAGTGAATAACTACTACATGACTCATTTTTATTCTTTTATACAAGACAGTAACTTTCAAATGTACTGTCACCTAACTAATACTTTTCAAATGTACTGTCTACAAGTAATTACTAACTATACTGTCAAAATATATATGACAGTAAGTTTTACTTAGCTTAATTAACCTTAAAACTAAGTATATTAGTTGATGCAGATGCGAACTCAACTAACAAATTCAAAGTGAATTGCAGATGTGAACTCAACTAACATAAACTGAAGTGTTTGTACATGAAAAATATACAGAAAATTACATGTACAAAATTTTCTCAAACTAAGCTCCTCTAGGCTGAGCCAATCTTCAATTTCAGTTTGAGCTTCCTTGATCTGATTTCTTCTGTGGATTCTTCATTTCATACAATAACTCCAAGGATCTCAAGGCCCTCTTCTCTTCTGTGGTCTTGGCATGATCAGTCACACAGTCAAGTACTAGTTTCACCAATTTATGAGATAGGTTCTTTAAGTCTTGATAAGAGTAATAGACTTTCACTGGTCCTTTGGAGATGCATAGAAATTTAACTCTAAATTCATCATAAAGAAATTTGGGTTTTGAACATGTGAATATTTGATTTACCCTAAGTTTGTCCATATCATCATCTTCATTGGATCTAGCATCAATTATCCTTCCAGCTTCTGCACTCAAATTCCTTTCAATTTCTAGATGAGAGCCTGTAGTCAATCTGAAAATTCTTCTTAGACTTGCAGTGTTGAGAACTCCCAATCTTCAACCATGACTTCAATGTTGTCAATGATGATTCTAAGTGGATTAGTAAAAACTAGAGACACATAATCAGCTTTTCTAGAGAATTGATCATTAGGAGTTCAGTATTTTTGTCCTGCAATGAATCTATGCTCCAAGTTTACTGTCAATGGAATAGTTGTTGTCGTCTGTTCCAATTATGTTGTCACTTATAATGTACTGTCATAGGCTTGTGTACTTCAAAACTTGTTGTCTGAATTTTTGAATCTTGTTGTGCATGAACATTTAATGAACTTCTACTACATGACTCATTTTTATTCTTTTATACAAAACAGTAACTTTCAAATGTACTGTCACCTAACTAATACTTTTCAAATGTATTGTCTACAAGTAACTACTAACTATATGACAATAAGTTTTACTTAGCTTAATTAACCTTAAAACTAAGTACATTAGTTGATTGCACCACAATCCCTAACAAAAATATTTAACATTATACATATTAGATTTAAATATATTTTTAATAAAATCTCAATTATATTTATTTTATATGAAATTTAATAGATATCATGGTATATGAGATATAATATATATGTTTTTTATTAATAATATGATAATATAATTATTCATTTGAATAAATTTTTTTATGTTATTAGATTTTTAGTAGTATAGTATTAATTGTAATTTATAAATAATTATATAATATATAATTTAAAATTTGCATCAATAAATAATAGATATTACTATATTGCTAATGTGATTTGAACTTTAATTTAATTAATATTAACAAATAAAATGATACATAACAATTATCGTCATAATAATTTTTACATCCCACTTTTTCATACCAATATATGACATGTTCTTTATTGAACCAAACATATTTCTCCATATTAGTAATTAATGTGTTTTATGGCAATTCAACATATGTAATAACATTCATTTAGAAATATAAATAACTTTTAATTATAAAAATAAATAACAGTAGTCCTCTGTTATTAAAAATTAATTTAATATATTTTTTTCATATATAAATTGATTAAATTTTAAAAAGTATTAATATTTATTAATTTATATTATTTTATTTTGATTTGATTTATTTTATCTATCAAATAACATGATTTAAAGTCTGTGATAATGTGTTTTTGATATACTATTATGTATAATATAGTAGCAATAAATTGTGTATTTAATATCTTAGGCTAAGGTATTAGCCGGAGAACTCAAATAATTATTTTTTGAAAAAACCTAATTTTTTCGATTCGATCCAAACTAATGAATTAATAAGGTTTCTAAGTTCTCAATATAATAATTTTTCATGTAAATGTAATTGGTTCTCCATATAAAATTACCCCAATATCTTATATAACATATTTAATATTTTTATAGAAAATATTTGGATAAGAAAAATTTTAATTCTCGAAAATTCACAGCCTCCCTCCATCTCTCTAGATGTAAAACCTAATAATATCTATATTCTATTCTAATAATAATGTATGATATATGATAAATCTCTATATAAATCTAATATAAAAGGTATTTTAATATTTTAAATCAATTATAAAAAGGTTTCCTAAACGGAATAGAATTTTCCCATAAAAAATTCGTAATTATTTTTTCTGTCTAGATTATGGGTTGCTACCGTTAGATTTTGGATGTTAGATCACCTCAGAATTAAAGATAATTTTGTGAGCTTCACGTGAGCTGTAAAATCATCTGACTTTTGAAACCTAAAATATGACCCAAACAATGTCTGTCAAGTAAGTAACGCAATTATTACGAATTTTCTTTTAATTTAACTCATAAATAGCTCTTTAAGTTCAAATGTATATATTACTAAGATATCTAATAGAGTTTTAGTTATAATCTAAAGCGAGATAAGAAAAATTATAGTTGTTAGGAATTTTAATAATAATGATAACTTATAAATAATTAGTATATAATATTATGTAGTTATTAAGAATCAATCATTTGACTTTTGGTAGTATTTGGATAAGATCCTTTTTACTCTTATTATATATAAGATATAATAGTATAGATTTTCGTTATTAAGAATAATGTTACAATACTCCTTCTTAATAATAAAATAAATAAATCACCACATTAATTTAAATATTTAAATTATATAAAATAATTTATCTATACTATATATATATTATACATACAATTCTATCAACGGTGTAATACTCTTTTATACAATTGTTCACGGTAAATATTATTCTATATTTAAATTATAGAATATAATTTCTATTTTAGGAATAATATTATAATATAATTTTTATCTAATATAGTTGTATTAACATTTAACTCAATTTCATAACTGCTTTTTAATTTATTTAAAATTACAACCTATAATATATAAATAAAATATATAAATTTAATAAAAAAATTGCTATATTAAATTAAATATTTAAATCATATAAAATAATTAATATATAATTTTTTAATATAGCTTATTCTTTATACGGATTATAAGCTAGTATATATTTACGAATACACACAAATGGTCGTATATTCATCATTTTCAAATATAGGCGAATGTCATAGTAAATAAAAAAATATTTACTTATAAAATGCGAAAAAATAATTGAATCTCAATCAAAATGTACGTGATTCACGATTTCGATTACTTTATTTGGATTAAAAAAACACGTGAAATAAACATTTTATAATATTTTTAAGTAATTGGTGATAAAATATTCAAAATTTGACCATATGTATAACAGCTTTTGTTAAAATACATCAACTTAATGTCATATCTTCAAACTTTATGCCCGTTTGAATTAACTTATTTTCTGAAAATAAGTGCTTATTTTTTAAAAAAATAAGTATGTATGTACTTTTTTTAAAAATAAATAACTTATTTTCAATTTTGAAAATCATATTTGGTTTTAAAATTTTTAAATAAATATTTATCTAAAAAAAAAATTGAAAATATGTAAAAAAAAATTAAAATAAGCTACTTATTTTAAATTTAAGCTACCCCAAACGGGGCCTTTATATCATCAACTTAGCATATTAAAAAATAAGTGCATAATTTTTTTTTGATAAAAATTTATGTTGTAGAGTAAAATTTAAACTTAAATCCACATACAAAATTATGTGTTTACATTGTACCGATGACCGGTTAATCACATATTTATCACGCAGATTTTCTTCTCTTTTTTTTCCGTACAATGAAGTTATAAGCAAAGGTTGTGCAGATTCCCAAAATTTTGGCAGAGAATAAAATCCAATCACCAACACCCTTGAACAGCCCAGTAACAATAATTTAGTAAAGCATGGAGCATTTTAAGTATTTTCATGTCAACAGGAACTAGATGTCTGCATAATTTACTTCAACACTTGGATTTGACAACAGGACTCGAACATTATTTACACCTACAAACAAAGATGTTTCACGAACTGCGTCAAAAACCTATTCAAGGCTGTGGTCCAGCAAGAGCCAAGAAGTTTGAACTGAGATCCAGGTTGCTCCATTGTTATTTTCATCAAGCACGAATCATCTGCAAATTCTGTAAGTTTTCATCAAGACTCAACCGGTCATACTATAAACCCAAATTATTAAGTCGGCAAGTCGGGCCTCGGCGCCCGGCTACCTTGGAATTGACTAGTCAACAAATCACCCGACTAGTCGTAAAAAGTCGGTCAAATACATATATTTACTAAATTTAATATATATATATATATAATATACATAAAAACACACCAATTTCTTAGTTTAAATCAAAGTAATTGATAATAAGTTCAAATATCAAAAGTCAAGCATGTTTAAGTAAATAAAAACATAATTAATGAGTGAAATTTGTTAAATGTCAATGTAGTTCAACAAACTAGTATAACAAACTAAAGCTTTAAATGTTAACAAATATAAAATTAAAACTTAAGAGAATGTTTGAAAAAGAAACAGAAATTTAAAATTAAGACTTCATAGAATAAAATTAAAATTAATTAAAAGAAATAAAAAAATGGTTTTTTATATATATATAATAACATAAAAATATTACTCCCTCCGTCCCCAATTAGTTGTCCACTTCGTTTTTTGTGCAATCAAACTAACTAATTTTGACTAATTTTTTACAGTAATTTAAAAATAATATATAACTAAAAAAAATTAAAATTTTATATTATTAAAAAATATATAAAATCTATTTTAAAATGTATTTTTTAGTTTTTTAAAATTATAAAAGAACAATTTCTATTTGTTAGTCAAACACTAGTCAATTTAACCACAAAAATTTTAAAAAAAAGAAATGTAAATAGGGACAGAAAGAGTAATTTTTTTTTAAAGTAAAAATTAATTCACTTATTACATACATAGGGTTTTACTCTGGTAGAAACCACTCTTAGACTAGAAACTAAATAAAAAAATTTCCTAAATCATGTCGAAATATAGCACATATGGTATGCAAATAGATCATTGGGAGATGTAAAAAAATACAATGAAATCATATTTCAAAAAAAAACTCACCGATTGGCGGGAAAAATCAAATTAAAACAGAGGGGATTAGATGGTATTGTGTATGGGAAGGGTGTATTTTAATTGTGTGTGATGCCTTTAGATTGATTTAAGGTCTTAAATTAGTTTCTAGTTTTCATTTTAATTTTGGTTTCTATTTGAGCAAGAGCCTATATATATATATAATAAAGTAATAAAAGAATTAAACTAAAACTAAATAACTCTCTCCGTCCCATGGCTTTTTTTTTTTCCTTTTAATTTACAGAAAGGTAAGTTTTTTAACTAGTAAACCCTCTTTTTTAGGGTTTGGGTGGGTATTGGGCTGGTTTTGGGTCAGATTTTGGTTCGGGTTCTTGATGGTCGCCAAAGTGAACAAGTCGGGCAACGACTTTCTTCAGTATGTCGAGGCCGACTAGTCGTCGACTTGATAACAGTGCTGTAAACAACTTGAAAGGAAGATAGAAGGGTAATTTAAGATCTTACAACTCGCGGGTTGCTGCTTCTGCCTTTCAGTGTCTTCATTGCTGCTTCTGCAAAAGCTTGTGCAGCTTCTGCATCAGCTTCTGCTGCCTCCGCCTCCCTTGCTGCTTCTTCAGCCTCTGCCATAGCAATTTCTGCCTCAGCAACTGCTCTAGCAGCAACAGCAGCAGCCTGCTCTGGAGTCATGCTCCTCATCTTGGCTAACTCTGCATCAATCTCAGGTTTTGTGGGTGCGTAAACCTCATCCCTATCAGCTCTAAGAGAAGATCTCTGTTTTCCTTCTAGGAGTAACATGGAAGCATGTTTCCTTTTGTCAGGCGAAACTGAAGTGGGTGCAATCCTGTACTTCCGTTTCATCTGCAATAGTAAATAGAACCAAGACTAGAGATCAGAATTACTTCATTATCATCACATTGAGAAAAAAACAATCAGATACATGTTCTGTATCATATATGAGGTGAAATAATAAAGCAGGACTGTCAAATACTTCAATTTTTAAAAAAGCAATCATTCTCTTCCAGCCGAGAGCAGTATATAAAGTTTCAGAGAACTTATCATTATGTTTAATAAAGATTCAAGGGTCTGCTTCCATTCTGATTGTGTTTGACAATTATGTAACTGTCCAGTATGGACGCTGCATTGCATACTTACCAGTTACCAATCCATGTATCGAGAAAATGTTGACATATATATATATATAAACATATTTAACAAGCAGAAGGTAGTCATTTGACAAATTCATTTGATTTTTTTGTTCATCAGTCAATCGTCACAGTGACACAGCCAGTCACCCATACACTTGAAACAATAATTCTCAACTCATAATAGAAATATAAAGGAGAGGAAAAGTGATCTCTTCTACACCTATATTCTTGTCCTGATTCATTCTATACATAATTCCATAATTTATTTTCTTCTCCTAAATCATTCTATATATCTTTTAAACAGGTAAAGATGACAAAATATTTAACGCGTTCAATCATTACTTTCAACCACAAAAAAATTCCAAATTAGAATGATAACTTCAAGAGGGAGACATTTTGATACCTTTCAGGAAATCACAATGTGTCACTAATACCAATTATAGTTATAGATCATGCTTTTAATACTTCAATAGTTCAATCACAGTGGCCCAAAATAGTAAAATTAGGTGATGGACAGTACTATTAGCAAACTTTCATGAGCGCTCAATATATGTGGTGTAACAGATTTGCTATTGCTAGAACCTATTACCTATCTAACAAAAGTAGCAGTGAGTCAGCATCATGGTTCAGAATTACTGCAAAACCACTTGCATTACATAAAGATTCATCAAAATTACCTTAATTAGTCTACCAGTATTAGTCAAAAACTTCAATTTGGCGGAAAGGAGTCTTTTAAAGTTTGGCGGCGCCCAGTATTGTTCCTGCAGAACAGCACACATTTAATTAGAACAGGAAAAGAGAATAAAGAAACATCTAGTGGAAAAGGTACACTAACAAATGGGGATCGTCATATTGTTGGTTCACGGCTCTGAAAATTTAGGACTCCACTAAATCATCTAGAAGGTTGCTACCAATTTAACTACCAGGCAAAATACCAGCAAAAAAGAAAGTATATCAATTAAAATTACCTCTATGTATGTGCCTATAGTAGTCTTATTAGAACCAGCAGGTTCCTTCAAGTTGGTTATAGCTTCCATAATAAGATTGTCCAACCTGTAAACAGTGAGCATAAATTATCGAGCATTTAAACTATATTACCATAATACCCATTTAACTTGAAACATATAATCCGCAAGAATGAGAAATTAGAACAGAGGGGAAAACCAATGATAGGAAAAGTAAAATTATCGTTGCACTAACTACTACGCAATAGCCATAAGTTAGTTCGATCCTTTGTAGTAAGAGATGATTGATAGTAGCTTACTTGTCTAAACCCAACAAAGTAGAACCTCACGAGAATACCAGACTCATTGAGATTTATATATATAAACATACTTGGTATTGACTTTATTCAAGTAGTCCAATTTTTCTTACAATATCATGAAAAAGAGTACGATTGAAAAGAGACGAGAATTCAATCAGATGCTGTTGAACCACAATGACACTTGGGGTAGTCAAATTGAACCTTATCACGGACTCTAGTGATGATGACTTGCAAATACTATCAACTTTCTCGCTTTCAGAAATATAATACATATTCAAATTTAATACTTTACATGTTTCTCCCTCTTTAGTACTGTTAAATACCCTGATTGAAGGCCAACGGATTTCTCAATAGCGAAGCCCAATTCTGTCACAAACTGGGTCATATCCCGAGTCCAAATTGAAAATCCAGGTCAAATCCAAATGAGCATCCCACCTCCAGGAACTGGGCTCTAATGACCCCAATGAAGAGGCGGGGAAAAGAAACCAACAGGTATTATCCCCCACACTGGTCTAGGAAGAACGGACACGGATACGGCGACACGGCGACACGGGACACGGGTACGGGGACTCGTCAATTCTCAAAGAGTCCTGGATACGGGACTCGGCAAATAAAAAAAATAATAAATTATATGTATATATATAGAATTTGTATGTGTCAAACACTTAATAGTTTCATTTCATTCAAACTATAATTTATATGTATATATATAGGATTGCCACCCTTTTTTCCCCCTTTCTCTACAATTGTTACATACTTCCACAATGGAAAATTGGCAAATTGGCATCGTTTTCTTCTGAATCAGCGCTTGAACCCATTGAACCACTCATTGAATACCCAGGTATACACACACACACACACAGAGGAATCCTAGCAAGATATATATATATATATGTGTGTGTGTTTATATTAGAAATTACAAACATAGATAGTAATATATATGTATGTACGTATGTATATGGATGCATGTATATATATTATCGAGGAGAACAATGGGTTTATTGAGCTATATAGAATAGCACTTTAAATTAGGTTAAAATAGGTGGGCTGGGCTATTTTTTGTATGGCCTGTGTCCATGGGAGTGTAGAACCCGAGTCGATGCCGAGTCGGTGGCGAGTCGACTGCCGTTTGTGCACTGAGTCGCCGGGTGGCGAGTCGGACACGTATTCAGCTGAGTCGGTGCCACCAATCTAAGATTACTGATCGACTTTGTTAGCCTTTCTGTTAAGCTTCCTGCATCATTCCAAGGCTCATAGTGCACAATGATAACAATTCACATATGATGGTAATAATACACAAGTATACAACCATCTAACCTTATAATAGATCTCTTGGAACTACCAATCTGTGGAGGAGAACCCATAGAAACTGCAAGAGGCTGCTCATCAAGAATTTCTTCATCGCTCTGATCCAAAAGAGTAAGAGCCATAGAATTATCATCATCTTTAGGATTCTGGTGCATTCTTTTAAGTGCTAACCTAGCCTTCTCTCGAGAACCCCATCCATTTGCTATCACACTCATGTTCCTCCACTTGTCCTGATAACACATACAAAAGAACATTTGGTGTAAGAGAACCTGGAAGTAAAATGAACAAATTCTGAATAATTAGATTCAAGGTATTTACTTAAAATAACTATCATATTATTGTGAATTCTATACCTTGAGGTCCACATTTGAGCGCAGATACAACACACCACTAAACTCTGGATCTTTAAGGATCGTACGCCACTTTCCTGCACCATGCTTTTTGACACCAGCCTTTAGAGCAGCTTCTTCTTCTGATGTCCATTTCTGCTTGGGGGCTCCCATGGGAAATAGCTCACAAGTGCCTGACAGAACTACCTAGAAGATTGAATCAACAAAGAGACCCTTACCCAGCTACAAACCTTTAAGAATAGTAAAATTAACTACAATAGACGACAAGTGGTGTAACTCAAAATTTCTCCAGGGGTATACATTATTTTAAGGGGATGCATATACGGGAGTATATCTAACATTGAATAATTAAGAGGTTTAGCATTATTGCTACAACAATTAGAACAAATATCTAATTTTCTTCAATTTATAATGTGGCACGCATCGAAAAGCAAGTCCAATGCAATATAGAGCCTAAGAAGCCACAACATTATAGCAATTAAAGCTTCAGAACGCTCATTTGCTAGACTTTGCAATTAAAAGTCAAAAAATGGCAAGGACAACTTAGGCTAACCATCAAATAACTTTTTATGTAAAACCAGAAAACTGAAAGTACCAGAACACTCGAGAGCCAATTATGCTTCTCTTAACCATATTCTTCACTGACAAGAAGGACCTCTATCCCATAAAAGATTATCTACACCTTTGAACAGATATTTCTTCTTCGTATTTAAATTAACAAAGAGTTTCTACAACTTATGACTAGGTAAAAGAATTTATAAGAACATGTCGCTGGCAATCTTTTCTTACCAATTACAATTTTTAGTAATCATATGCCTGGATAAGGGGCATAATGAGTCTTAGGAAACTGATGTGTATCCTTGCATGTGAAGATATGTATGTAATAGTGATAGACCTAGAAAATGGAACAACAATTGATATCGATACCATATTAAACCAAAAGCAATGAACTCAAGGAGAACTGGGTTTGAACCAGAAATAATGCCTATGTTCAGCTTTACTGTGTGGAGAGCACAGAAGACAGACCGTTCAATGTAGAAGAATTGAAAAGGAAAACTAAAATATAATCTTCAAGATTAGTACTCCAAACTTCCTGCCCCAGTTTCAAATTCATCCCCAAACACACCAGCCAGTCTTCCTTACTTTCATTATGGAAAAGTAAAACAGAGAGATGCAATACTAGTGGGTTTAAGTTAATTCCAAAAAAAGAAGAATACAACATCATATATGTTAAACTTTAAAAGATCCAAAACTGAGAAGAATACTACATCATATATGTTAAATTTTAAAAGATTCAAAACTGAGAAGAATACTGTTGAACTAGTATAAAAATGTAGTGTTTTCAGCCCATGATGTGCAACATTAATTACAGTATCATAACCTATGCTAATAGAATCTTAAGTACTTGTTAAAAGAAACTTAAACTAATACTATCAAAGCACTTAAACGTGCCGAAGCATATCATTTGCCTTGTGATCTAACATACGGCAGCTGGTACAGGTAACAGAACTCACCAACTACTAATTTCCATTGTTTCTTTACCTTAACATGACATATTACATTAACATATACAGACTCACACATGTAAAATATTTATAACTAACCCCTGCCTCTCAGACTATAATTTCTGTCAGGACAAAGAAATGATAAAAAAAACTCTCTGCACCCATATAATCAATCCATGCCAAATGCACCATTACCACATAATTCGATACATATTAACCGATCCATTTTACTTTCTAATATCCACTATCTTCCATCTTCTAAATGGTTTTCTTACATCCGTGTTTCATTACTAAGTACTATTTTTCAAAACGGGGGTCTTTACGAGCACACGCGAAACACGGGGTTCTTTAATTTGTTCAGCTCATCCCTTCTCACACACACAACACCAAATCCCCAATCAACATGTATAATCACATCATTAAAACACATACACAAACTAGCATAAACTAATAAACAAAAAAAGCTTAAAAACTTGATCCATACTTAACAGATGACAAATACTTACGATACAACACCAAATTGAAACCCTAGATTCCAGATCAACACAATAATTTATATAATCTCGAACGAAAATGCAAAATTAACAGCTGAGATTGCAAAAATATAGAGATATGATGGTTAAAAAGGAAGATAATTACCAGGAGAATGATCGATTTGAGCTTGAAGAGGCAAATTTGTATAAGCCCTTTTGTATAAATAAATAGATGCCCTAATTTGTGTATCGATTATTTATGTATAGTTAATTGGTGGATCAGTTTTATTTCTGCCACGTGGATTCTAGCTAGATTATAAATTTATATCCATTTACTAGTTATATTTCGGAAGATAATTTTAATATTTGTTATTTACTTATTTTATTATTTTTACTATTTTAATTTTAACCGTTTTTTACAATTCTATAATTTATTAGGGGTCGTTTGGTTTGTGGTATTTAGGTATCAGCTATGAGTTTTGTTCATTCTAAACTCATACATGAGGTTTGATTTAAAATTTTAAATTTGATATCTTAGGAGTGAGATGAGTATGAGTCATGGGTATGGAGAATTAAATTAAAATTTATTATTTTTATCTTTATTTATAAAATTATATATTAATTTTTGAAATAAAAAGCTTATAATGAAATTGTTTAATGTTTGGTAAATAATAATGATTTATTTTTCATATTAAATGCTTATATTTTTTTATTCATTCAAAAATATATTAAATTAACAAATTTATTCCATCATTCAACCAAATATATGATATCATGAATTATACTTCATACTCATATCATCTTCCATATTACTGATTCCAACTCGATACTCTGAAAATGTACACTTAGATGGGGTGAATATGTGTTATGGCTAACAATGACCGGTTTTAATTTTACCGAGTTGATTAACATGTCAGCTAGCTAAGATTAATTAACAGACACTGTCAACTAACTCCTATATGTAATGCAGTACATAAAAAATAAATGACACAAGATCTTTTAGTCAGGTTCGACCCTTAATCCCCTATGGTCTACATCCTGGTCCCTAACAACTGGTAAGAGATAATATTATTAATCAAATCAAACTACGATTACAGATTACAACAATATTCCACCCTTCATCATTGCAGCTGATCCTAACTTGCTGAAACCCTTGTTCCACTGAACTAATCTACTTTCTAAGCACTATACTACCCTAGTACAGCCTTCTCTAGCTTCTAGTTCCCCTGAACCCTGTTTCACAAGCCTAGCAATACAACCACAACTTGATTATAACTAAACGATTACAAGTGAATAAAAGTTACAACTCAAACTAAGAACCCTTCACGTATAGATATATAATACTAAAGCTCAAATAGATATAGTTATGAAAACTTTGCGTTGAAAAACGTGTGTATAGATTAGTGTTCTTCACTTGATTAATAGAAAAGTATACACACTCTAGTATATATAACAAGTATACTTGAATTAACAACCTTAATCTTAGCAACGTTCCTCTCGAGCAACGTTTAAAAATTAGATAGAATAATTCAAATAAGACTTGTTAAAATCCATGAATATTGAGGATAGATAAAGATAATACGTTTGAATTTTGAACCTCAATATAAGTTTGAATCAAATAAGGATTTGTTAAAGAGATAAAGTTTTAAGGATAAGTAACAAATCTCTATAAAATAGGAAAACGTTTTGCATAGATAAAATAGGTTTTAAATAATATTTTGAGCTCTAATAAAATATATACATATATTTATATTAGATAAGTTCGAACAAATTAATATCCTAATAAAACTTGTTGAACTTGAACTCCAGAAATTAATCTGCACAAAACTGTTCCCAGTACTAGCTTGCTGAGATACTCTGTTTCCATGCTGTTAGCTTGCTAAGATCATATACCGATAATGTATATCAGTAAGTTAAGTCCTGCAACACAGAATTAGTACGAGCATGCTATAACACATTAATTCAAGTCTTTCAACTTGCTAACATTGTGATCATCAAAATCAAAAAAATTTCATACTCATAAAGGACTTGTTATATGTATACTATTTATACGATTTAAATTCTATATTTTTATTAATAATTTTAAAATTAATAATATTTTCTTATTGTTAATAATCATCAAACCCTAATTTTTAGTACTATTTTCAATAAAATTCATGTTATATTTATTATTTTATTTGTATTATATCTTAAAGTTGAAATACTAAAAATTTAGTTTATTGGTCGTTAATTCGATTTATAATATTAAAAAATAATATCAAATTATATATATTATAATATTAAAAATAAATATATTTTAATGTTATATAAATATAAGCCGAGACATACGTTTAAATAAAAATTATCCCAAAACTTTTTGGGCTTGTGGAATGATTGGAAATTTTACTGCTTCTTTAATTTTTATTTTATCTAAATAGAAGTAGAAGTTTAAAATTATAAATTATTATTAATTATAAAATTACATTTGAATTATACTATAATATTAATATTATAATTTAAAAATATATAAATATAATCAATATAAAATATTTAAACGCTTTTATACTAAAAATTAGTTAATATATTTAACAATAGTACTATAATAAAATATTAAAAAATTCATGCATAGCACGAATTCTAAGTTAATTGTTAATTATAAGTTGGTTGTTAATTATAATATTGTACTTTAAATAATTGTTCATACCGGTGAAAAATGATTTGGATAAAATTGAACGTGTTAAAGTTTAAAATTATTTTATTTTTATCGAATACAAATTTTGGTTTAAAATCGAAATTTCATTCTCATATATTAATATTTGAATTAATAATTTAATGATATGCAATCGAATATCATTCCTTTGGACGGGTAATATCAAATATGAGGTAAATCATATCTTTCTTATCCTTTAAGATTTCGTATCATTATCATTTCTATACCTTTGATTCTCATTCCCCATTTTCATTTATAACACCCAT
Source organism: Oenanthe sinensis (assembly GCA_028671895.1). NCBI lineage: Eukaryota > Viridiplantae > Streptophyta > Magnoliopsida > Apiales > Apiaceae > Oenanthe > Oenanthe sinensis. The sequence continues at coordinate 478,874 of JAPMAC010000223.1, read as the reverse complement.
CCAAACACACTTTTGGTACTTAGGCTGTGTTCACTTCAATAAAATGGAATGAGGGAGAATGAAATGAAATTTGAACTCTTATTTGAGTGAGTTTAAGGAAAATATGTAAAATTTTCATTCTTTCTTCAATTGCATTCCAAATTATTTGAACTAGAATTTTAATCCACGTGTTTTGGAAATAATTCTCATTCCATTTCTACATCAATTTTCCTAGAATCCTCGTCATAGAAAATTTAGACTACCCCATATTCATTCATGATTTCACTCGGGTATTTTTCTTTCTTCATAAAATTTGTATATAATTTTTTATTTTATTCCTTTCTCATTACATTCCCTCAAATGAACACAACCTTATACATTTTCACATTTCCAAATAAGTTGAATTTTCCTTATTTTATTCAACTAACTTTAATAAAAGGTATTACCCCCTCCCTAATTAATTGTATATTTTTTTATTTTGAATACGTATTTTAAAGTGTATTGACTACATAATTCCATGATATTACATGTTCAAAGTAAAAAAAAAAGGACAAATAATTAGGTACATATCCAATACTTCTTAAAAACTTGAATTCTTTTAATATTGAAGGAGCATTAAAACAAACACTTAGGTCTTGTTTGTTTTGTCAACTTTCAATCACCTAGAAATTTAAACTTTCTTGTAATTAAATTACATCATAAATTAAAATAAAATGTTTGTGTTAATTCATTACCATGTAACTGGAAGTTATATAATTAATTTTGATAAGTTATTAATATTTTTATACTATATTAAATTGTTATAATGATCCTGATAAACTTAGGTAACTAAATTCTTATATTTTTAGTAACTACAAAATTTTTGGCACTTAAAATTCCTTCATCATTTTCAAAATTCATTAAACTAAACACAAATAACCAATTTATATTCAAAAAACTTCTAATTACATAATTCAGTTATATCAAAACAAACGAGTTTTTAATAAAAGACATGTTTGCACACAAATTAATTCAATACCGTCTTATTTCAAAAGAAAAAAGAAATCAATGCTGTCATGTGCAAAAATCAATAGTATGGTGCAGCATCACAGTGTAACATAATTATTTTTAGTTTAAATATTCTTTTATATGAGCTAATAAATATAGACAGGGTAAGAAAATAATATTCCATTTTTATTACTGTAGAGGCAAGAAATCTATGATCACGTGGATCAGTACGGGAACAACACCTGTCAAACACAAACAAGAAACAAGGAAAGAACGTTAGGCCCAAGGGACACCGGGGTGGTGGCTCCCGAAAGGACTCCAACGCTCAAGTTAGTAGAGTATTCGAATAAATATAAATTAAAGAGAGATAAAGAATAGAAGAGATAAAGTAGGTTGAATCCGACTGCTTGAACGGTAAGATAAGACCCTCTGTCATCGGAGGACCGACGTTAAATGAGACGTTAAATGAACCGTTTGCGACTATGCGACTGACCACCTTAGAGACGGTAGGTTTATATGTATCGTAGAATAGTAAAATAATATATAGAGGAAGCTCAGTTGTATCAAATAGAGTGTATAGTGTATTCAATTCGTCCTCCCCTACCTACAGTCTGCTCAACAATGTATATATAGATGGGTCATTCAACGTATCATCCGAAATACCTGATAACCCTACCTACCCTTATCTCCTTATAAGGGTTATCTAGTAGTTGAACTGCGCTCCATGATATCCGGGTATTTGAATACTCACATTTATCATTTAATCCGTAGTTCACTAGAACGTTCCAGCCAACTGTATTGAGTCAATGGGCCTATTGACTTATTCTCCTAAATGAATTGGGTTGTATATGATTGACTGGACCGGATTTTCCAATAATTATATGAGTTAATATTAATATTGTTCTGAATAATATACGGTTGACCCGAATGTTATTTTTGGGTATTACAATTATATTATTGCAGATGTTAACATTCTCATGGTTTTTTTATTATAAAGTTGCTAAGGATGTTGGCATACTATCAACTAAACCTGATTTCTATGCTGGGCATTGTGGTAGGCTGGTAACCTCTGCAAAAGATGATATAACATTGGACAGTGGAGCAGTACTCACGAAAAAACATTACAACCTATCTATTTTTTTGTTAAATCAAATAGATGGTGCTGAGCACTGGATGCAACCAAAGTGAATGGGGGAAGCTTCTTTGTTCACGTCTGGGCCAAGTGCTGGATGACGGGGCTGAGTAGCAATGAATATGTGAAATTGTTACGGGAAACAATCGGATTCGGTATTCCAAAATTTCAGATTTTTAATCGAATATCCGTCGGATCGGATTTTTTTGTCATTCCTATGGATGGAGTGCTCACAAAAAAGGGTTAAATTACTTAATCATAACTGAACTGATCCTAAACTTACAATTGAGCAACTAAACTCAAAAAACTTGCAATCAAATAAGTAAACTAATTATAACTTGCAATCAGAGAATTAAACTCATAATAAATTGCATGTTTGTTAAATTTTATTGACTTTTAACTGAAAACTATTAATTTTTGACAACTTAGCTACTCATACATCAGCTCCCGCTCAACTCATACATTAACACGAATTAAGATATCATATTCAAATCCAACCAATTGAATTAGAGTCGATTTAAAAAAAATGGATTTGTTCTTCCATTTTTATAAATTGTTGATTTAAAAAGATGTAAGAGAAAATAATTGAGTTGATAGTTTAATTAACATGGGTTAGACACATCTTCATGACATATCAGTTATGTCAGTTTTCCATTAGTTCCGTTAAATGAATTGACGATAGTTACGTGAATGCAAATTTTAATTAGTTAAATAAGTTGATAACAAGCTTTTTAAATTCAGTGATCCAGTAGAGGATCAGTTCAATAATTAAATAATTAGACATTTTACCCCACGAAAAAATATTACAGCCTATTAAATCAGATAGATGGTGCTGGGCACGGGATGCCCAACTGGGGGAACCAAAGTGAATGGAGAAGCTTCTTTGTTCACGTCTGGGCCAAGTGCTGGATGGGGTTGAGTAGCTACCAATTAATTTGCCAAATTGTTACAGGAAGCAATTGGGTTGGAGGAGCAAGAGGTTCAGGGATCTTTGACACAATGAAGCGTTGAAACTTGCTTCTTTGAAAATAAGTCTTATTTTTTTTTAAAACCTGTTTGGAAGTTATAGGTTTGAGTGAAAATTAGAGGTTTGAAGCAAATTAGAGGCTTAATATTAGTGTTTGGTACGGATTGAAATAGTAATTTGAACTCAATAAGTTAATTTTGAAAAAACTACTTGCATGAATTTTTTTAATTAGATTATTGTCATGTATTTACTTAAAATGCAAACCGCTAATTAAACAGTTATTTACCAAACAATTTTATTCAAAATAATTAATTCAATCCGCTAGTCAAAACCGCTAATTCAACCCGCTAACAGCAGGGCCTATACATTTATTTATTTTCTAAAAATAAATATTTATTTCTAAATAAAAAAAATAAGATAAACAAAACGAGTATTTTCTAAAAATAACTAAAAACGGTAGTCCAATATTATTAACCGAATGAATTGAAAGGCATGGATCGTGACAAAAATCATTTCAAGCCAAAAAGTTTCCACTGTGTACCCACATTGATTTAGACGAATTAAGCAATATACAAAAAAAAGACAGAGAAGAAAAGAAACTAAAAAACGGGTAAAGGTAATATCCACGTAACAAATAAAAACCATAAATCACTGAAAGGATTTACAAATCTAAATCAGTTCAAATAAAAACGACAGTCAGAATTTTTATTATTCATAGAACCAGATGCGATCCGATGCTATGAAGGCATGTAATGCTGCCATTAACAAAAGTTATATTCCAATTACTCATCAGAAGCAAGCATCCAACAGACAGCAGCAACACAGAGCAGCCAAACTGCACAAATATTTATAAAACTAATTAATTCACAAAAAATTAATATAAATAAGTAACATAATTGTTCTCCATACCCAAATCTTCACTCTGAAAACGAACTCGATATGTTCGGTTTAATTTGATTTGATTTTTACTTATAAAAGATTTAAAAACCATATACTATAATTAGAGATGCACAATCGGACCGGATTCAGATCAGATTATAAAAAATTAGGATTTTTTATACCGGATCGGGCCGGAGAATAGTTGATCCGATCTGGGCCAGATTATTTTTTTAATATCTAAATATTAATATTTTTTAATTTTATAAATAAAAACAATTATTTTTAGAAATTGTTTTTAATATTTCTTGAAATATGTATACTTTTATTCTATATTTTTATGAACATAAATAAAATTTAAATATATTCAAAATTTTATTCGAATTTTTTGAAATATCAAATAAGATCCGGAAAAAATTAATGACCAAGACTGCCCTTAAGGGTACTAATGTAAATTCAAAAGCATTGTAATCAGGTTTGGCTCGAGTCCCATAACAGTCAACCAAAGGTCCAGACCACAAAGATTGACCCGAGACGAACCTCAACCCGGGTCGACCCGGAAAAAAACAAAACTCAAACACATCAAACTCATAAACCCCAGATCATACTAGATCTGACAATCCCACCTATTATTATAACAAAAGTACATGCATTCATTCAAAACCCATCACATACTGCCACATACATGCATGCATATAGACACAAATACACACGGAGAGATTAATTTATATACGAGAAGAAGACGTACCAGCCTTCTAACATGCCGCTGCTTTTTTGTTGCTGAGGAGGGGGCTGCTGATACTGAGGAGGATAGCCACCTTGGGGAGGATACCCATATCCAGGTTGTGGCGGTGGGTAACCTTGTGCAGGATATCCCGGTGGTGGATATGCATCCTTTGGATAATCTTGTGGAGGATACCCTATTCCCATTCCAATTTAAACATCAAAAATTCATTAAAGCTCAACAAAATTAATCAATATTCTAAAATAACAATGAAAATTAATCTGGGGTATAAAAGAAAACATAGGACTAACCTTGAGGGGGAGGATTACCAACTGGGGCCTGATTCTGATTGTAATAACTCATTGTAATATTATTATCTTTGTGGAGAGAGGGGACGAGGTTTATATAGATAGATAGTGGAGTGGTTTAATAGAAAAGGATAGATACAAGATATTGTGTCTACGTATATTTATTGGGGAATGTGCGATGAGGAGGTGGCAGTTGATACAATGCATTGGAAAGTGGTTTATTATACATGGCATCACGAATTCTTTACTTATGCGCGTTCAATCCGCGTTTTGTGTTTTACTCAATGCCAAAGACTCTTTGGTTTGGGAGATTTTGAGACATTCTAGACAAATTCAACTATGTACAAATAAAGAATAAGAATAAATTATTGGCAAAAATAATAATAATAAAATTTAAAATTGTTTACAAATTGATGAATTGTCTCACTAAAGAATGATTCATATGCAGTATTTTTTTTACTAGATTAGCTTATAACCTTACAAATTAGTATCTGTTCTAATAAATCTCGCGGTGAACCAAAATTGAATCCAAAATCTGTGACGACCAAGAATACGCACTGTACCATTTGTACTATCCAATCGTGTTTTGATAATTACTATGTTAAATTAACTAGATTTGAAGGTAATTTTTTATAGTTATTTATTAATATTTTAAGAAGTTGTGATGATTATGTACAAATTATAATTTCACATTAATATTTAGTCACTTGATATTTATAAAACATGGTAATATTTTATGGTTATATTTTGTATAATTTAATTGAAATTTTATTAAAAATAACATATAACTAGGAATGAAAAAATAATTTATAACAACGTATTTAAATAACATATGAATTTTGTGTTAATTTTGTTCGTATGTCACTATATAAGATCTTTTTTTGAGATAAGTAGAATTTTAATGAAAAGATTGTAAAATTTTTGTTTTAATAGAAATTTACCAAAATATTAACTTTTAGAATTATAATTCCTTTTTTTCAAAAATAAATTCTTTTTATCAATACAATATGTCCCCTTTGTCTTATTTTTCATGTCACTTTTGAAAAAACTACGCATATTAAGAAATTCTAGCATAAAAATTAATTTTCATTTGCATTCATATTAATTACAATAATTGAGATATTTTCAATTCATAATTTGAATGATAAATTACTTAATATTAATTACTGGGACAAGTAACAACACTGTATTAAAATGATTGTTTTGAAAATTTATCAATAAAATTATATTAGAAAGAAGATAGTGAACATGTATTATAGAACAATTAGACCGAACAATTAGGGTAAACAGTTTGGTTTCGGATCGTATTAGTTTTGGATCGTATCGAATTTCAGTTCTAGTATATTTATGCTAGTGAATTAAGCTGCATTTTGTGGCGGCTTTATAATATTTTTATAAATTCACTAAAATTATATGAAATTAATTTTATAATTTAGAAAAAAAATTCAAATAAACAATTATAAAATGACTTTATCTAAAGTAATTTTAAGAACATACATTTTACTCTTATAATAATATATAAATTAGTCGAAACAATATTTTGTAAATTGACTATTAATATATAATTGATCATTTTTTATATATTAAAATGTGAAATATTTAAATATTACCGAACTAAAGTGGGCTGAAAATTAACTACTTTCTATCATCAGTATGATAAAATAAATAATATCATTTAAAACCTTACTTAGAAGTTTCTTACATATTTTTCGCTATCATTTTTTATTTGATTATTCACCCCAATAAAAAATAAAAATGGGCTTAATATATATATGGTCCTGGTTCCTAACAATCACATGTCAGGTACCAGTTAAGTAACATTTTGTTTTACAGCCGTCGGATCAACGAGGAACGACCCAGATTTTAATTTTTTAAACCCTTTTCACGGTTAAAAAGCGCTTAGAAGACGGTTTGAAGACATATCATTGCGATTACATAAAAACTTCAAACAATTAGGTATTTAATAGAACTGTTATGTTGTGTTAGGTCTGATTTATGTTGGTAATCGAATAGTTGTGTTGTGTTAGCTTTGTGACAGATTGATTGAGTAGTTAGGACTGTGATTTATGTTATTTTTAATTGAGTGATTGATATGTGGTTGGTTTGACATGATATGTTGATTTTGCTCTTGTTTTCATTGTATGCACACCAACTGTTTGACTAAATGATTGAGAGAATTGTTGAAAAATGTTAACTTGATTACAAGGACACAGGTTGAGATAATTATTGTTTAGAGTTTGATTGTGAATGGAGTAACTAGAGATTACATGATAGTTGGATTGTAAATGCTTTTCATGTCATTTATTATATTGTCGAAGGATAGTATGGATGCAGAATTACATGATGCTAATTTGGAACTAGAATGTTGCATTTTAATTGATGTTGTTATTGTTTAATTTCTTATGATTTAAGTTGATTGTAGTAACATGAATTCATTTAATGTGAAAACTGGAGTATATGTTTGGTACCATGCTCATTTGTCTAAATCTATGATTTTATTTTGTTTCTTCCTTTTGGAAATTTGTGCTCACTTGAATTTTATGGATGTCTCTTGTACTTATTTATGTTCTGCTTTGTGGAAGTTCTTTGATTAACTATAATAGTTTAGTATTTATATGATCTTTGTTTATTATGCACTTGTATATTCATAAGTTTCACGTCTTGGATGTACCATAAACTACAAGCCTTTATCATGATATAATTAAGAGATGTCTAGTGACCTCTTGTTTTAGACTGTTTTTATATGTTTTAGCCAGTATAGTTACATAATTACATGTACTTGCCTGTTCTTGCATATATATAATGATTCTCAAATCTATTTGTAAGCTTGTGTCTGCTGTTTGTCATGGCAATTGATCTAATTATTTTTGTTTCAAAATTTACAAGATGAACGACATAGAGGACGTATTACCCGGAACTAATAGTCGGACAATGATATTCGACAATCAGTATCATATTAGTGAGAATGTACGGTAGGGACATGAGAACTGTCCTTTGGGAAGTGGCGTCATGGGGATAAGGGACCATATCGTAACTTTCCACACTATCGGGTTGAGTTGGATGGCGCCGGTTCAGATATGGTAGAGTGGACGTCCTATGATCATTTTGAGGAGCCGGGTGAGGAGTAGATGGATATAGAGGACATTCCAGCGTTGGTTCATCTAGATTGAGAGGATATTGAGGCACAGATGAGGGGTTTTGATAGGGTCCCACTTACATGTTTCGAGATTGTGGAGTTTTAGCATCCTGGCAGGGTTCTCAGGTAGTTCGGGCTTCGACCTTGTATCCCGAGAGCTCCAATTGACATGACTGAGTATAGGAGACCGAAGTTGACTTTTGTAGCTTGGGATTGGATGGCAGTATGGTTTTCTGAGTTCGGTTAATGGGATAGATTCTATGAGCGGCGTAGTAATATTATGGTGAATGATTCGGATCACATTTCAGAGGAGGTGTACATGGCATGGTACTCAGACATTGCTCGGATGCGTGTGGGAAAACCCCAAGCAGTCCCCCGGTAAGATTATGCTAGTCGGGAGTTGTATCATAACATGGAGGGGTACCATCTTGTAAGTTGTTTAAATTTTCTAACATATATTTTTTTACATATTTTTGCATACACATTGATATATAATAGTGCATACACATTGATATATAATAGTGCATACACATGTATTTTTACATATTTCTGCATACACATTGATATTTTATATATGCACACTACACACAAATGCACACATTGATATATAATAGTGGATGATACTTATATAATTCTTTTTCTTGCAGATTCAGGTTTGTATTGAGTTTGCGAAGAAGATAGATGCCCGCCTTCCTCTACGCGAGGAAGAGTTCTGAGAGATTTTTCCTACATTTCTAGACCCATACTGTAAGTTCATGAAGAGCCTTAAAGGGCCTGCTTACAGACATCCAGTGTTTGAGCACATAGATTTTCGTGAAAAAACTACCCTGGGAGATGGTTTGGCAGATCATGATATTATAGACATGGCACAACCATCACGACATGTGTCATAGTCAGAGCCTGTAGTAGTAGCTTCCTTATCTCAGCCTCCTAAGATGCAGCCACGTCGCCTGAAAGAGGGCAAATGGAAAATAAATAAGACTTTGTCTTTGGATAAGAAGATGAAGATTTATGATGACTGGGGTTGGGGTGTAGACAGAAAGGTGAAGTTGGAGAGAGACATCTCACATCGTTTGTATCAACTATCAGAGAGTTCTATGTTGATTATGGCCCCCATATCCTGGATTGATGACCGCATTATATATGGATACGTGGTATGATTTCAACACTTATGCAAATGAATTTGTCTACCTTTCGTACTTGTACTTTTACGCACCTTATTCATATCTTTTATATTTTTGTATAGTGCTTGTTGCGGGACCGTGATGAGGGGATTGTGGAGGAGCAATTATGGTTATTCATGGACACTTTCTTTATGAAGCTGGCCAAGGATAAGTGTAGTAATCCCACTACTATGACTGAGGCGTTGAAGAGGTTCTATTGCGACTATGGTAGTAGTGACATTGGCCCCCTATTAACACAGTTGATTAGATCGTCATACCGGCTTATGTTAATGAAAATCATTGGGTCTTTTTCATCTTTTCTGTGAGGGCATGGAGTGTCATGTTACTGGATCCACTACACAATGATCCACATTATCTAGAGGAGGAGCACATCATGGTATAAAATTATATATTTATTTCAACTTAGTAATTTCATCCTTATTTGTCTTTCTTATTTGTCTATTTGTAGGTTTCCTTACTACCCACAATGTTGAGATATTATGGGATGAATGTCCAGAATTACCCAGATGATGATGCAGGGTTCCAAGTTTGAGATAAAAGACCTAAATAGACCAATATTTCTAATCGTGCCATATTTGTCATGAAGTATATGGACTACATACTTCAGGGTTATGAGATTGGTGCATCTCCATGGACTACGCAGGATGTAGAGATATTTCGCTATCGGATTGCGATTGAGCTTCAAAAAGGCATCTAGTAGTTGATAATTTTTATTTAGATTCCCATCTTAGGTTTCGTTTCATTTTATTTAGATCAGAATGAAATAAGGTGTAACATTATACGCCACCCTTTCAAACATTTCATCACTAGCCATCCAACGACATGCTTCGGTCTAATTTTTTGACCTATAAGCCTCTTCTTCCGGCGGGTACAAGTTCGTATCTACTTCCTTCACAAGAGATGTCGACTCAATGAAGTAGTCCAATGGTGCAGGATCTCGACATTTCCTCTATCTCGCTAAAGGTTGGTGACTCAAAAAATCCCTCTCATATGGAGTAGGAGTCGCTAACATGTGAAACCGATTCCGAAGAGTCGCTAACATGTGAAAAGAATGCCGAGTTGCTAACATGTGTAACCGAGTCCAAGTCCATATCACCTAAACAATAAATAAAATAAACAAAATCATTAAATTTAATGCATAAACTAAGACAACATAATAAATTAGTGTAAGTAAAAAATGAAATAGTGCAAGATATTACAATTGACCACTTTGAGCGCCTCTTAATTCTTTTTTTTTGCACAAGTCCTACTGTCATGACCTTCCTTTTGACAAAACTTATATTTTTTTGGGCTCTATTCAATGACATTACAGGACTTTTAAAACGACGCTCTTTTTTCCTTCCTTTGGTTTGTGACACAACGGGGTCAAGGATAACCTCATTCAATCGGTCGCCTCTTTTTTCAACATCAATTTCACTTGGAATTTGTTTTTTTTTGGTCAACTCCATTAACCCTCATATTTTCTAGAATATCGGTTTCCTGATTCATGACCGCCAAAACGTACTCATCACGCTCCTTTGATATGATGCTACTTTGATAAAAAGCCATTGTGAGTAATGACATGTTATTAAATCTTTCGGTTGGACTCATTTCTTGCGATGAGGCTTCTCCGTGACTTACATCATATGGCAATAAACCCTATACTCTATTAGTATCCTTAGTCCAACGTCATTTTATAAACAGTTCCGGTATTTTGGGGACACATCTCTTCGTCAAAATGGCGATAATATGGCGACAATGAATGCCCAAATGTTTAAATAATCTACACATGCATGAACCCGTTAATGCTTTTTTGATTAAGACTACCTCATAAATTTTTCTCCTTTCGGAATACATCAAAGGACTATGGCTTTTGAAATGTGCCTCATCATCCCCTTTATTCGAACGGTCTTTATCTTTCTCCACAAAATATTTTGGCGCTTCAACCAATTGTTCTTGAAATTTTCTAAACATTTCTTTTGTGTATATAGAAGCACCATGGACCTCCAAAGCGGTGTTTAATACCATTCCTCGACTTCGATGACGCGACTTATAAACTTCATCTTTCTCCAAGAAAAATTGTCTTTCAAGTGCTTTTTGTTCATTCTCAAAAAATTCCTTCAACCCCGTACTAGAGCTCACATAACTATAAAAAAAAGCTTTCATCCCGTCCTTTGACCCGCCGAAAAAATGTTTCGAATATATGGCTTGATCCATTTATGCTTCAATTGGCACAAACCTTGTAGCCATGCATTTTTTTCTAATTTATACTTCAAAACTGAAACTTTTCAATTTTCCTAAAAAACATCCTGTATCATTGAGTTATAAATACAATTGTTGAAATCCACTTTGAAACTCTCCGGGTACTTAGAATAGTAACTTCCAAGTTTTTTGTAGAAATTTGTTGTTAATGTGCCATGAAAACAATAAATGATTGGTTTGAGGTAGTTGTGAAGCTATTGCGTTGGTCAAGGATTGATCTTGATCGATAATTATAACAAGGGGATGTTTGTCTTCAACGACCTCAAGCCATGTAGGTAGAATCCATTCAAAACTTGAACGAACTTCATCCCTCATGAGTGTAAAACCAAAAATTACACTTTGATAATGATGATTGACCCCGGTAAAAGGAACAAATGATATGACATATCCATTGGTTTGGTATGTTGTATCAAATGCTATTACATCACCAATCGAATAAGAACATCAGTTGATGGATAAAAGGAAGGATCAATTGATATTCTTAACAGCAAATTATCAATTGATTGAGACAACACAAAAAGGTTATCTGTCAGAGATCCAAAGGACAAAGGCACACCTACGGAAGACAGTCTACGATGACTGTGAAGACTCAAACATAAGCTGTATTTCTAACCTTTTCCCAAAATAGAAAAAGGCAAAAGGAAAGATAGAATAGAAATAATCCTAGAATAGGTATTGTAAAACACACTTGTGATATATAAACAAGTGTGGTAGCATTTTTAGAAAAACAAGTTAGCAATATTTCTTGAATCAACTATTCAGTCTTAGAACACTTTGTAATAACAGTTGATTTATTTTATAACCTTATAAAAACAAAGCTAGGTTTTATTAACCTAGAAAATTAAGCAAATATACACTGATGGAAAAACCAATCCATCAGTAATTTTAAAATATCATTGTTCAATTTAGTTTCAGTTTCATTTGTTTATATATATTCTCTTAAACACTCAAACCTCAAGAACAATTATTAAAACAGAAAAAGTTTTGATAATTTGTATTCAACCCCCCTTCTACAAATTATATTGACATTGTTCTGGGAAATAACATTTGTGAACCAGACTAGTGCACTAAACATCAACACGAAAGATAATGGTAATTACATCTATGAAGTAGAACATTGACTAAGTGTGTGGAGTGAAGGAAATGGAAGAAAAGGGTTGAGGATTGAAGCGCTTGTAAAGGTTCAAGGGTACAAGGAAAAACAACTCAATAGTCAAACATCAGAACAGCTCAACAACCAAACCGCAAGTGACCAAACCGCAATAACTATAAAAGGTTGGTGATCAAATGGTAATTTGACCAAGTCAAATTAAAACATCGACACATAGAAATGCCTTGAAAGAATGAAAGTGATTTATATTCATGTGATAAGAATTCAACACTTAGAATTCGACACATAGAATTTAAATCACCAAGGCATGTACAAGGAGTAAAACTCGACATCTAGCTGCACATGGACTTGAAATTCGATACCTACTTTTTATGTGACTAAGGGAAGTATACATGGACATAGAATTTGACACATGAAATATTTTCTAAGTATTCAATACATGGAAACAATATTCGACATCTAGAAAATATCCACGGGTTTCTCAAAGTCAACTCAAGTCAACGTACAGGGGATAAGAATTCGACACTCACAATTGTAGTTCAATTATTGTAAAGCCTACACTATATAAACAAATGATTCTGATTCATTTGGTGTGAGTAAATACACACAGACACGAAGAGATACAGAGATAAAAACAGAGGCTGAAGAAGAAGAGATACAAAGCCATACACATACCTTCATCACCGGAGTTTTATAATCTAGCCGGTTCATTATGTAAACACTCTCTGTTAGATTGATTTCCTTTTGTACATTCACATAACTATACTTTGTAATATGAATCAGTCAGATATCTTTGTTGTAGCGAAGTGCTAATTTATTCTTCGGAAACCGGTTCCTTAAAACTGAGTGTAGCACCCCTCTAGGTTTATATGCGAAAAATATATTCCCCGAAACTTGTCTCATTTAGTTACTTGCTAATTTTCTAGATCTTAACTGTTTATTCATAAAAAGAGAAAAATAGTAAGCCAGCCTCCTAAACACTACAAGGACTCGAACCCTCAACAAAAATAATAATTTAATTATCCGTAAATTCTGAAAAGAATTTTAAATTGTTTTGAGTATCATATTCAATCCCCCTTCTACGATACTTCTGTAACCTAACAATTGGTATCAGAGCACGCTGATTGATATACAAATCAGGATCCATTAGCTCAGTGAAACTCACTGTGCCGAAACTGTTTGGACTCAGAAGGAGGCCTTGTTAAATAAGTTTATTTTTAAACTTTTATAAAATTTATTTTATAAACTTTTATTAGTTTATGTTATAAATTTTAATTAGTTTATTTTATAAATTTTGAATTAAATTTATTTAAAAAACTTTTATAAAATTTATTTTATAAACTTTTATTAGTTTATGTTATAAATTTTAATTAGTTTATTTTATCAGTTTTAAATAAAATTTATTTTATAAACTTTTAGGAGTTTATGTAATAAATTTTAATTAGTTTATTTTATAAATTTTAAATTAAATTTATCTTATAAACTAAAATAAGTTCATGTTATAAATTTGATAATTTTTTAAAATTATTTACCTGGCCAACTTTGAATTCACGTTACTTGAATTTGGAAGTAAAATCGAGTTAAGATGGTTCCGAGTTAAATCACTTCGGTGAACCCACACGCAGAGCAATGTTGATTAGTCAGTGAATGGTTTTAGCAACTGACTTGATACTCGGTGTTGTACACACGCGGGAAAAGACAATGACTTGCACGCGCCAAGCTAAGTGTCGAATTCATGTATTTCATGTACTGATTATTGACACTTAGTCGAAAATGCAATTTGGTACCTCCAATTTTAAAGACTTACCATTTATATTTTCGATTTATTCATTTTTCAAAAAATTTAGTATTCTTAAATTTTAATTTTTCTTAAATATTAATTTATATTTTATTTAATTTTTAATAAAATTTGAAATTCTTGAAAATTAAATTTCTTGTAAATATTTATTTTTGATTAATTTATTTTCTAAGAAAATTAAAAAAATTGGAAATTTAAATTATTCTTAAATATTAAATTAAGGGTGTTCAAGGAGTTGGTAGTTGAAGATTTTTTCGGGCATTGAAAACAACTAAAATTGACTAAAGATTATCCAATGAAGTTAATTCTGGAACATGTTGAAGAAATAGTGGTGTTAATTTCCTCAGAAATTTACTCTATAGGATCTCACTAATATTTTGGAAGCTGTAAAAGAAGAGATTAATTTGGGTACAGTTTTTGGTTAATTTGAGTTGAATTTTTGGATAAATAATCTTAGGGGTTAAAGTAGTGAAGGGGAACAAACTAGACTACATGTCATCTCAGTACAAGCCTTAAAGATTATTCTACAGGGAGATTACAGGAAGTTCGTGCTAACACTGCATATCATTTGGAACACAGGATTACAGCCAGCAAGGATCAAAGGATATGACCACATTATCTTTAGAGGAACTGTTTGTGTGCTGAAGGCCTATGAACTAGAATAAGAGTTAAAGAAGATAATATTTGGTAAAGCAGGTTGTTGGCTTATCCACTGTATTTGTGACCCAGGAACCAAATTTGATTGAAGTCAAGGTTGAAAACTTCTGAATAGAAATGAAATGATCCGAGAAGCTGAATTGAAGATGTAGTAGTTCAAGGTAGTGTTTAAGGTGTTATAAGTGAATTTGACACTTTGGAATAACTTGAGAATCTGGGCAACAAGTCAAGCCTGCAAGGCAACTAGAAGTTCAGGGACATCAGATTTAGACGGAATCTCAATTCTTAATCTAAGGTCCTTATCTATAGATTCCATGGATAAGATTTTCAAGATAAATTCAAGAGGCGGTTACAAAACAGGGATGGTTGAAAATAAAAGACAAGATCAAGGTTATGCTACATAGTTTGAAGAAGCCTGAACAAGTAAATGATTATAGACACTATGTTGGGTTGAAGCAGGAATCTCAAGCATTAATGAGGATGCAGCAAGGGAAAACATTTGTTGATGAAGTTAAATGCAAGGTTGATTTTATCAATGACAGTGATGAACCAAATGGATATCTAGCATTAATGACCAACACTGGAGATAAATCACTAAGCACTTCACAGGTACACATTCTAACTAGTATACGTTTATCTAATTCAGAACTGTATGATTATTAAGTTTTGAAATGTATTATATTTATATCAGCATTTTAGCATCTTAGGACATAAATTCTTAATTGATTGTTAAGAATAAGTTTGCATTCTAGGATTCATAAGTTTAATTTGTACATTTCATACTTGATTGTCTATGCAGTAAAATGAATATCTAGAATTAAATAAGGTGTTTTAGATGGTTAGGTGTATCCCTGAACATATGATGGAACTTGATTTAAATCTTCTGTGATTTAATACCTCTGCTGATGTTGTAAAAATTGCTAATAGACAAACAGGTCATAGATCAGATATTTTATATTTGTTCTTACTTGAAATTGTCTATGTGCTTATTTTCATATGATTTTCTCGCACTCACATAGTTGTACTTAAATGTCATACCATATCATGTATTGCGTGTTAAGGAGTATAATATTAAAAGATGGAATAATTATCTAAGTAGTCAGTTATACTTGTTGATTCGAGGATTAATCTAAAACTGACTTAGGTAATTAGAGAGAGTTAAAATGTAAGACAACAACATAAATGGATTAGACAGAATTAGTAATTAATTTGTTAGTTCTTCTATTTCATGTGCTTTTAGAAAATGATTGATTATCTGTAAATCTGCTTTACATTTGTAACATTTGTGTAGAATGATTAAAGTAGATAGTACTAATTTTTCTAATATTCATAAATTGAATCTGTTGTTACCACTGTTGAAAGTAACATCTCTAACTCATCTAGACTTAATTGAAGTTGAGTACCAAGAAGCTTAATAATTTGTGATTGCAGAGTATGTAACAAAAAACAAAAGTTATGTGATTTCGTGACATTTATTGTTCGAGGCATATGATTAAGATTGGAGCTCTGACATCATAGTTAGTTGAGAAAGCCTACCCAACGGTAACCTTTGGAGATGGCAACAAAAGATGTACAAGGGACTTGGCTATCATGTTTTTGGAATTGTCATCACTGGAAGCGTCTTTCTTATCGATAGACTTAAGCACTATCTACAGGGCACTAGGGAATTCTTTGTCAAGGGTTTTTTGGAAAAGTATTGAAAATGAAAAGTGTTTGATCTCAAACAAGAAGGAAGTAAATTCACTCAACAGGGAGTGAGAAAATTTGCTCGTAGCTGTCATGGATTCAATACACCAAGGTGAAGTGAGTTTCTTCATAAAGTTTCATCGATAAAAAGTTAGCTATTACATAAGAAGCTCTCATACTTGATATTCGTGACAATGGATTCTTTGATAAAGAAGAAATTGGAGAGAGGAATGATTCGTTTAGAATTCTATCCAGAAGGACATTTTGAAGCATGTCATATATGGAAGTCAATAAAAACATCACACTGAAGCAAATTATATCATGGAAGAAATATGCTTAATGGTGGTTGATGACAACCCTAGTTATAATTTGGTGATGTTCGTGCATTCAACCGATAATGTATCACAGATGGTGATTGATCATATCAGGAAGATCAAGTCGGAAGCAAAGTAAGCTGTGAGAACTTTGAAGTCAAATATTGGAACTGAATTTTGTGAATGAAGTATAAATGAAGTCTGTAATTATAAAGGTACTTTGAAGCTGAAGAAATTAACATAGCATGCTCTTTCATGTGAGTTAATGGCCAACCAGAAGCAAACACTGAAGCTCTTCCATGTGTTTGGAGGAAATTAATATTTATTGAAGATTAATATGAGTATCTTGGCAAGAAGTTAAGACTCATGGAACAATTTTCCTTGGCTACTCATTGAAGTCGAAAGCCTTGAAAGTATATGTGATGTAAAACTAGAAGGTGATTGAAAATTTGAATGTATCGTCCTACTACACCAAGCTCCCAAGCATTCAAATGAAAGATAACTCTGAATCTTTAAAATTTGACATCTTGTCAGAGTCATATTCAAATATTGATGATGATTCAGATCCTATCAGTGGAAATGATAGTGAATCTACACAACTCGTGAACTTTAATAGAATCTATTGAAAAAGGTGAAGGATCTTCAACACATCCTAGCAACAACTTAGGGGGAGCAAAAAAAAAGGATCTACTAGTCGTACTCAACACAATGAAGATCAAAGGAATACATTAAGAACATATCTGCCAAGAAAAAAGGTTTGAAGTCAAAGTCATTCCTAGAGTCTAGTTCTTAGTGATCTGGATACTAGAGTAAAGGCTAAAAGTGCTATGCAAAGTAAATGGTTATTCTTCGAGAAAGAACAATTGATAACAGTTGGTATCCTAAAGAAGATTGAAGAAGCACTGATTGATCCAGATTGGGTGATTGCAAATGCAAGATGATCTCAATCAGTTCGAAGGCACAATTTACTGAAGCTAGAACCCATACCACAAGACAAGGCTGAAATTGGTACAGTAAAGGTTTTCAGAGACTAGATGATTATTGGTATTGCTATGAGGGACAAAGATAAACTAACTACTACAGGTTACTATAAAGTAGAAGGTATCGATGATGATGGAAACAGAATCTTCGGGACTTTCAAGATCTAACAGCAAGCACCAGTGACGAGACTTGACCCTATTAGGACCAACAAGATGAAGACCTAATAACATGATATCCCTAGCACATGTTGAGCATTCAAGCATGAATATCTATCAGATGAATGTGAACAAGTGCACTCATGAATGACGAGTTAGAAGTTGAAATTGATGTACAACATTTCCTGGACTTTGAAGTTACAGATACATTAGAATTTGTATATCATTCTCTTCCCAATCTCTCTATGAATGGAGTTAGAGATTCAAGCAAATCATCAAGGAATGGAATTGGAGTTGCAGATACTTGAAAATGATTGTTATTAGAGTCGTTATATATATATATATATATATATATATATATATATATATATATATATATATATATATATATATATATATATATATATATATATATATATATATATATATATATATATATATATATATATATATAATGCAAGGCACACACATAATTCAATATTAGTGCAAGTATACCGTCTACTAATGAAAATTTGGCAAGGGATTTTTGCTAAGTTAATGCAGAGTAGGTAAAAGATGAACATGTTGGAAGAATTACAATTCTTTTTGAATTATAAATAATTTAAAATATTGATGGTAGCTAAAGTAAGTCAAAGATCTTTTAAAAATGCGCAATTTAGAAGATTCTAGACCTATCAACTATTCTTTTCAACAAACCACTAAGCTTGATCAGGGTAAATTAGGTATATGAACTGAAATGACAAGCTATAGAGGTATGATTAGCTCATTACTTATTCAAATGCATAAAGACCATATATTTTATTCTCGATATGCCTATGTGCAAGTTTTCAAGTGGATACTAGAGAATCTTATCTTATAGCTAAGATATGAATTGTTAGATATCTTAAGGGATTACCAATTCTTAGAATCACGTACCCTGAAAATAATAGGTTTAACCTAATTGGCTATATAGATATAGATGATGCAGATTTTAAGAATGACAGGAAAGTAATTCCTAGAAGATGTCAATTTCGTGGAAGAAGTTGATTTCTTGTTGAAATAAGAAGAAGCACTTAATACACAATTGCAGAAAAAAAAGTGAAAATTAAAGCAACTAATGAATGTGATGCTCTGATCTTCTGGACAATGAAACTTCTTCAACTCCAACAACTCTGTTGGATATTCTCTACACCACGTATGGAATAAGCGCATGGACACCAAGTATCATTTCTTTTGAGATTGTCTTTAGTAGAATAACTTGCAGATATTTGTTAAACAACTTGATGAATTCATTTTGTCTAAGTTGGTTAGTGAACTTGGGATATTATTTATTTGCATATATGTTGGAAATCCCATATGCAATAAATTCTTAAATGAGTTCACAAGTATTAAATTTTCCATATTTAAAGGATTTGTGAGTTTATTTGAAATCCAATACCTCATACTTTTTGCTACTAGTTTAATTATCATGCTTACAATGTTATATGCATATGTGTTAGTTAAATGATTTATCATAAGTTAGCAGCATAATTATTTGTATGTTAAATATTTGATGAATATTAGTCAATGATATATTGCTTAATTGTTTTGATATTTTGCTATGATATTTTTAAATATTTTATCACAAATAATTGTGATACTTTTGGTATTAGTGATGTTTTTTAGAATTTTTATTTTAAGTAATTAATGCATATTTCAAAACTCACTAATATTGGAAGACGAAGTATTTTCTAAGTCATGTGTATAAAATTCTCAATTATTTATATATTTAGAAAATATTTCTAAAATATGATTTTATTTGCGAGAAGCTATAATTAAGATCACAAGTATTAAATGTTTATATTTAAAGGACTTGTGAATTTCTTTTCAACTATTTCCCCGAGCTTACGTATATCATTAATAATTGTTATGAGTATAATTATAATATGCTAGAGTGACAATTATTAGATATAACGTAGAAAGTTAGATGCTAATATTCAATCTTATGAATATTTTAGTATTTAGAGAAATTATTTTATCTTATTAAAATTATGGATTGAAACAATTAAATATTTATTAGTTTCATAATTTTATTTTGATAAAATATTAGAAGCATAATTTCTTACATTTTGAAATTATTGACAAATATTATGTAATGATATTTTGTTAATGTTTCCGTGCAATTAATTGTGATATTTTTAATATTAGTGATAATACATGTTGTTATCTGAAATCACTAATAATAAAAATATGTCTAAATGCTTATTGTTTTGCTGAATGATTGTCATGTTTATTTGATTTATATATGCATGTTTATGGTAACTGTTTAGTATTGCACGAGTATTACTATTACTTTTCTTTCTTTGACTGTATTTTAAATCTGAATATATTTAAAAGAATTTCTTGTCTATTTCTTTTCCAAAATGTTTTATCCTACAATACATTCCCTTTCCATCAGTTTTAAAGAAGGAAATTTTAAAAAAAAATCAAAACTTCTCTTTTGAAAATCTTTTGATTTACAGCCCTACTTTAATTTCTAAATCCTAGGGTATGAATCAATTTTTCTTAAGGATAATTTTTCTCCAATCTCAAAATCTTTTATCCTCTCTCAAAAGCTGTTTTTAAAATTTTTATCTTTAAAATCTTTTTCTCTCTTAATTTTTCCTTTTAAACTGGCAGAAACTTTTATATTCAGAGAAATTATTTTAACTTCGAGGTACCAACCATTTGTAAAATGATTTGTTTCACATTGATTCATAGTACCTAAACAGTACATGTTGCTTTGAAGGCCTTGTACTGTATTGTGAGCATACATTCACTCATATTGGCATGTATTTCTTTTAAGACGGGGATACTATCAGATGAACGAAAATGATGTAAATCATAATTTCATTATGATTCGAAAATTCATTGTCTTCTATATGATAAGGATGTTTTACAAAACTGTTTTCAAAACGTACAATGCAAATGTTTAATGGAAAAGAGTCATTTTTTACGAGTTATAATTTGGTAAAAGAGTTAAATTTCTTCTTTGGTGTAAATTCTCGTGTTTTATTATGGGAAGTTTGCCTTATAAGAAATTTATAAGGGATAAAAACTTTCTTCTCTGATACACTTTTCCGCATTTTATTATGGGATATGTATCTTAAAGAAAATTTCGTATCATGCTCATAAATGATAAATCTTTAGTTCCAACAAAAATCTTTTGCTGAAAAGTGATTTAATGCAATCCATTATCATTTCTTATTATATTTTTCCTTCTCTTTGAGATGAAAAATAAGTTTTAGAATGTTAAAGTGATTATCTTTTTATCTTGTTGACTCTATCCTTTTAGCCCCAAGTGGCTCTAGAAACTGGCCAAGAGGTTGAAAAACCATCAATCTCTTACCCAGGTCATAGTACCAAATATTAATTCATCCACTTCCATATATTAACCCTTGAAGATATAAGGAAATTTTGTAAGTTAGAGGTTGATAAGGGAGAAACTGCCCTTGATGTAATAAATAAGGATGAAGTCGGAAGTGCACCCGCAACTCTACATCCATAAAAGAAAATTAGAATATAAACTGAGGTAACTGTAAGCTCATATGCATCTTCTGAAAAGGATGCAGAGCTGAAAAGACAATTAAACTGTCTCTGGAATCATTCTCTCAACAGGGTGAGTTCATTGAAACTCGCTCGTTAGCCAGAACATCTTGTAATGAGTCAAGCACACGATCGACACTCACGTTGATGTAAGCCTAAACAGAAAAATTCTAGGAACGCATTGCAAGGCGTGCACAGTGAGAGGTATATGCATTCAGAGGAGATACAAACTCTATTTTGCCATAAATTACATTGTCTAAGGTATCTACCTCAAACAGAAGTTAATCTTCTGCATCCCGAAAGGGAGATCTCTTGTTTAGATTAATCTGGGCTTGACAAGCAACTACTTGGCAAGAATTCTTCAGATGAGTCAAGTAGGGTATTTTTTACAAAATTTCCGTCACCGGGTTACGAGGGAAACGTAGGCTCTAATTTTCCATTCATTACATTGCCTACTACATCGCCCCTCTTGGAATGAACATTTCCAGATCCTGAAAAGGAAGTCCACCTCCAGTTTATGGAGAAGGTGTGAGGCAACTCCTTGATAGAACAAGGCAAGATTCTCTAACAGATTTTAAAATCTTGGGATAACCCATCTTAAAGAGGCGAGGCTCCACTAGACAGTGATTTAACAATTGCTATTGAGCTGGTGCTGAGACAGTGCTTATGCATGATAGATCAAGAACACCTCTACGAGGAAATTCTCCACTTGATAGTGATTCAGTTCATTATGATGAATCAGGTGATGAGAAAATATATGAATTGACGGATTTCACTTGTAGGTACAGAAGGCTATATTTGAAATGCAGAGTGAAAGTGAGGGAGAGAAACACTTAAGTACAAGTGAGGAAGAGAAAGAGTGAAACAATTCAAAGTGCTCGACACTTCAGTGTAAACACCAATAGAACGTGGTAGAAGTGAGGAAACCATAGACCAAACACTTACCTTTGCTACTTGCTACTTCTGAAAGAAAAGCTACTATGTTTTCCCAATCAATGACAGACGAGAACCTTCTTTGGAAGATAAACCATGAGAAAATTATGGTCCAGTAGAGGATTCCTCAACCAAGGGGGAGAATTTAGTAGACAAGAAAAAGGAGAAAGTCTTATCTTCGTATCCTTAGGGGAGATGTTAATATCCTTAGGGGGAGAATTTAGACAAGAAAAAGAAGAATTTTCTGATCCTTATGGAAGAATCAAGAAACTGTATCCTATACTTGAAAAGGAGTTGTCAGTAGAGGATTTCTCATCTAAGTGAGAAATATAGAGAATGATTTAAACTTCCATTGTTCATATGAACGGTGAAGAAGAAAAAGAAGAAGAATCACATTCTCAGGGGGAGAACATTGCTTGAGCTATGTTCTATGTTCTACTGAAGACGTTCCCAGGAATTTTGATTCTTATGAAGCTCTGTTCATGATAAGTTCTTTAAGTTCAAACTATGAAGGATTTTGAAGTAGAGAGAGCTCAAACAGATAGAAATGAAGATGATACTACATGAATATCAGTTCAGTGCTAAAGGAATAAACATCTTTCATTTCAGTTACTCAAGAATTCTGGAAATGCAGAATTTGATCCAGAAAAATCAATAGCATTATTTACAAGTCTCGAACAATTACTTTTTCTAGTTAGTTGATTTATCCTCTCTATGAGATTTGTTTGCTAAGCTTAACAATCAAATAAGGGAAATTGTTGGTAAGATTGCGAAGGTGTATGAATAGTAATCTTGATAACTCAACACTAGAACATGACAAGTAAATACTACTACGCCTACACGAAAATCAGGAAGAAATTAAGATAAGGCAAATACAGTGAATCAAGACATTAGAAGAAGTTTTGAAGTCTACTACATGTCACTGAAAAAAGTTTATTAATATGTTCATGCCTCAATGAAGAATAATGGTTAAAGACTTTCAGGGTTTCAGCGTGTTAAAGATTCAGTATAGAAGTGCCACTAGAAGATTTCAGTGTAAAGACATTGATTGAAGATAGACAGTGTTCGAAGCATAGGAATCTAGAAGAATTGAAGACAAGGTAAAGACAAAGGTTAAAGAAGACAGCTACACTCTTGAAGTTATACTCAATGAAAGAAGTTCGTTTGTATGTTCAAGCGTTAGTGAAGAATATATAATGAAGTATTCAAGATTGTGGTAGTAATGAAGACGTTGTCTAAGTACCAGAAAAGATTCTAGTGAAAGTACTATGTTTATTGACAGTTAGTGTTCGAAACAATAAAAAATTGCAGCACACTTGTCATTTGAATTAAATGAGATGTGAAGATCAAGATCAGTGTTAGTCATTTGTGAACCAGACGAGTGCACTAAATGTCAACACGAAAGATAATGGTAATTAAATCTATGAAGTAGAACATTGACTAAGTGTGTGGAGTGAAGGAAATGGAAGAAAAGGGTCGAGGATTGAAGTGCTTGTAAAGGTTCAAGGGTACAAGGAGAAACAGTTGAACAACTAGACAAACAACCGAACAGCTCAACAGCCAAACCGTAAGTGACCAAAACGCAAGTGACCAAGCCTAAGAAGTATAAAAGGTTGGTGATCAAATGGTAATTTGACCAAGTAAAATTAAAACATCGACACATAGAAATTCCTTGAAAGAATATAATTGATTTATATTCATGTGATAAGAATTCGACACTTAGAATTCGACACATAGAATTTAAATCACCAAGGCATGTACAAGGAGTAAAACTCGACACCTACCTGCACATGGACTTGAAATTCGACACTTACCTTTTATGTGACTAAAGTGTGCATGGACATAGAATTAGACACATGGAATATTTTCTAAGTGTTCAATATATGGAAATAATATTTGACACCTAGAAAATATCCACGGGTTTCTCAAAGTCAACTCAAGTCAACATACATAGGAGAATAATTCGACACTCACAATTGTAGTTCAATTATTGTAAAACCTACACTATATAAACAAATAAATCTAATTCATTTGGTGTGGGTGAATACACATAGACACGGAGAGATATAGAGATAAAAACAGACACCGGATAAGAAGAGATACAAAGCTATACACATACCTTCTTCACCGAAGTTTTATAATCTAGTTGGTTCATTATGTTGTGAAAGGGGAGATAGGAGTGAAGGGAAGTAACTCACTGCACTTTCATGTGTACTAGAAATGCTAAATGTAATCTCTATGTAATGGTTGATGATAACTCAACAATAGAACAGGACATGTAATAATATGCAGGTGCACAGAAATCTTGGATCACAGAGTTCAGTTAAGACAAAGTATCAAAGGATCATCTACAGACTTGAAGCTCATTGGAAGAAGTTCATTAACATGTTCATGCCTCAGTGGAGAATAAAAGATGTTGACATCTATTCAAGGATGTGGAAGCTACAGAAGATTGTCTTAGTCTATGACGATTTTAGTGCATTACAATCGAAGCAACAAGTAAGGTTTGCAAAGAAGAATGTGGAATCATGTTCGGAATCAAGAGCCCCTATCAAGACTAGTCACTTATGAACCAGACCGTTGCATCAAGTGTCAGGACATTGGAGGCAAGCTCTCGTCGGTTAATATGATTTTAATCATTCTAAAGTTGTTGGTTTTCTTGAGTCAAGTGGAGGATCAACAAAGGTGGTAAATCAGTGTTGGAGAAATGCCAACCTAATGGATAAGGGACAAACGGCATAACCTGATTGGATCTTACTAAAGCTTCACAGATTAGAAGGCCAAATACTTGGACGTGGTGGAGTCACGTATACGGGGCCAAGTATTTGGATAAGGAAGTCTACACAAATTGAAGAGTGGAATGGAAATATTTAATTTAATTAAATAAAGTATTTATTTAATTATTTATATATTTTATAAATAAAGATATTCTTTATTTATATTTTATATATTTATTAAATATTACTTTTACATTAAATATTTCCAAAGGCATACTTGGCACATGACTTTGAAGAAAAGATTTGAGTGGACAAGAGTAAAAGGTGGAAAAGTAAAAAGCAACATCTTTTTGAATATACTAAAAGAAACCAAGTCCTCATCTTTATTCATAACAACATATGCAGTAGTATTCGGCAGAGAAAAGAAAAAGGGAGAGAGAGAAAAATTTTCTCTCCCCCATGGCCATACTCCATATCTTGAATATTATGGGGCCATGAATTTCTTTATGTCACCACTCATCTATTCTTCTATTGTAAACATTGCTAAATCTTGTTTAGAAGATAGGTTTGATTTTTGTCTCCTAGATCTAGAATTTGTAATATTTTTAGAGGAGCCAAAAATCACTTCTTTGTTGTGTTCTTGAGCTTATGTTCTTGAACTTGTATGTAGCATCTACCCCACTTCAATGAATATAAAGTTATATTCTTGGATCTTGTTGTGTTGTGTGTTTTGGATGATTTACCGTTCATTATCTTGGTTATTTTAATGGTGTTCTTGAGGTTGAAGAAGATGATGAACAGTACCTGGGTTTGAACCAAAGTAATTTTTATGTTGTCCCAAAAATAAATAAAAGTCAGATTTTTATTTGGGAATCGTATTCACCCCCCCTCTACGATCTCCAGGACCTAACAATTGGTATCAGAGCTACTCGATTGACATACAAATCGATTGGATCTATTGTTATTTTTGAGATTAAAGAGGGTACGTTTGGTTCACTGGACATCCAGAATTTTTTTTGAAGCCCGGAATTTTTCTAAGTACAAAATGTTCTAGATGGCCAAGTAGAATATTCCTATGTAGAATATTCGAGTTAGAAATTTCGACTTAGAATATTCGAGTTAGAAATTTCGACTTAGAATATTCGAGTTAGAAATTTCGACTTAGAATATTCGAGTTAGAAATTTCGACTTAGAATATTCGAGTTAGAAATTTCGACTAAGAATATTCGAGTTAGAAATTTCGAGATAGAATATTCGAGTTAGAAATTTCGACTTAGAATATTCGAGTTAGAAATTTCGACTTAGAATATTCGAGTTAGAAATTTCGACTTAGAATATTCGAGTTAGAAATTTCGACTTAGAATATTCGAGTTAGAAATTTCGACTTAGAATATTCGAGTTAGAAATTTCGACTTAGAATATTCGAGTTAGAAATTTCGACTTAGAATATTCGAGTTAGAAATTTCGACTAAGAATATTCGAGTTAGAAATTTCGAGATAGAATGTTCGAGTTAGAAATTTCGAGTTAGAAACTTCGAGTTAGAATGTTCGAGTTAGAATGTTCGAGATAGAAATGTTCGAGTTAGAAAATTCGAGTTAGAATGTTCGAGTTAGAATGTTCGAGTTAGAATGTTCGAGTTAGAATGTTCGACTTGGATGTTCGACTTGGATGTTCGACTTGATGTTCGACTTGATGTTCGACTTGGATGTTCGACTTGGATGTTCGACTTGATGTTCGACTTGATGTTCGACTTGGATGTTCGACTTGATGTTCGAGTTGATGTTCGACTTGGATGTTCGACTTGGATGTTCGACTTGGATATTCGACTTACATATTCGACTTAGAAATTTCGAGATGGAATCTATGTAGAACATTTCTATGTAGAATTTCTACTTAGAAGGTTGTTTCAACATGACACATGGCTACATAACTTAACTTTTATTTAAAACAAAAATTATTTTTCTCTCAAATTGTTTTTAGTTTAATAATTAATTTAATAATTAAATTTGAATTTAATTATATAAAATATTTTGGAAATAATTTTTAAATTTAAATAATTTATTTTTCAAGTTTATTTTACATCTTGGAAAATATTTTATTTTCTTTTAAATTTTAGAGTCAAATATTTTATATTTTTAATATTCTTAGTTAAGAATTTTATTAATTTAAAAAAACTAAAATTAATTTTAAAATCCAATTTAATTTCTTTTGAGTTTAACATTCTTAAAAGTATTTTGAGAATTATTTTTGAGGTTTAATAATTTATTTTTTATAGAAGTTTTAATTATAAATCTCATAAAACTTTTTGGAAAATCATTTTGGTTGAAATAATTTATTTTCAAGAATATCTAAGATGACTTGAAAATTTATTATTTTTATATCAAACTTATATTTTCAATCTGTTTTATTTTAATTATAATTGAAACTGTTTTGGATTATAAATTCTATAAAATTCTTTGGAAATTAATTTTGATTTGAAATAATTTCTGTTTCGGGATTATTTAATATACCTTGAAAATTTTGTTATCTCTATATCAAAACTTTCTTTTCGAATTTTATTTTATTTATAATTTGAAATTGAGAAATTTATTATTATTTATCAAAAATGCATTTTCAATTTATTTTGATTATTTAAATTCCTAAAAAAAATTAAATACTTCTGTTTGGACAAAATGTTTTATTAAACGAAACAACAGGAGTTGATTCTTCGTTCGTTGAGGACAAACGAACTGACTGAAGAACATTCTAATGGAGTTGAGACCTGATCTTACCATTGGAGATGTATTTCTACATCGGTCTACTCAGTGGATCATTTGGTTATTGAAAGGGGATTAGTTCATTTAGGGAAGAGTCTTCGATCAGTGGTTTTCGAATCAATATCTGAAGAATTTGGGATTTTGAAAAGGAATTCAGTTTAACGGTCAAAGAACCAAAACAACAATTGAAGATTTGGTTAAAGGACATCAGTGGCAGAAATACACAAGGTTTGATTATCACTGACATATGATAATCAAGGGGTTATTGCTACACATACAAAGAAGAGTGATCTTTTCAAGCAGAACATGAGACATTCTATGTCGGGGTCTTTAAACAGAACAATCAGGTATCAGTTTGGGTTGAAGCAGGAACATCATTGGTTATTGAGGTCAAATGCAAGGATACTTCCATGAGTGTCAATGGAATGGAAATTGATTTGGATCAATTGATTATCACTCGAGATGGAATGTTAAGCATCGCACAGGTATACTTTCTAACTAGTTTATACTTGTTTGATTTAATTATAGAGTATTAAGTGCTGAACTGCATTATATTATAAGTTTGATGTAATGCATGTCTCACCTTGATTTCTATATAAATTAGATAACTTATGCTAGTTTGTTAGTGTTGCTTGTTTTTCAGTATTTGACTTCATGATTAGATCTTATGTGATTTAATGCTTGCTTTACGATAATTGATCATGTTAGCATATAGAGTCTTAGGTATTTGTAGGGGTACATTTACCGGAAAGAGTATTTGCTGCATGCTAAGTGCCTTGATGTCTACATTGTCTATAATCTGTTTATACTCGCATGGTTGTATTAAATGCTATATCTGATCATGTGCTTGTTAAGATGAGTTTGTTTCTAATTTGGGAATTGCCTAGGGGTCAGTTTAATAAACCATGAATTAATTTTTTTTTAAATTTAAATTGACTCAGGTAATTAGAGATAATATAATGCTAAAGTGAACAACAAAGGTGATTTAGAAGAATTAGGAATCTGAGTGATTGATTCTTCTATGACTACATATATGTACGACATGATTCTTATAGACTGCTAGTCCACCTTAAGTTAGGTTGGGATCACTGAGCTCATAGCCAAGACTACTTGTTGAGGCTGATATAGATGAGGAGTGATCAGTCAGATAAGAATGAGCATGTTGAACTTGAATGCTTTGTTGTTAACTATGTTTAGAAATATCTCTAACCCTTGGACTCAATCAAATTGAGGACCACGTGTCTTAATCATTTGTGAATGCAGAGTATCTTTCAACATGTAGAAGTTATATATCTCTGACATTTTCATGTTCGAGGCATGTAACTACTTTTGCTTTGGTATTCAAATGGTTAAGCAAGGTTACCTATTTCTCTTGAATGATCTGAAGCACAATATTAAGAAAGACCTAGGGGATTCTTTGTGAAGGGTTTCCTAATATCAGTTCGACGATGAACAGTATTGATCGGGGTCAAGAGAAATAGAAGCTCACTCTACTGGAAGTGAGGTTACTGCTGACACGAAATGTAATGCTTATGATGAAGTCAACTATTCATTGAAGTTTATCAGAATGGAGTTAGCTGCAACAACAAGTGATGCTCTCACACTTGGTTTATCAACTAATACTTGGTTTATCAAGATAACGGATTCGACGGTAAAGATGAAGTTGGTGAGAAAGGACTACTTCTAATGAAATTCTTTTAAGAAGGACATTAGTGAAGTATGTCAGTTGAAGGGAAGTCAAGTCAAAGGCTACCCTGTTTAGTTTTGGTGGTTGTTCATGCATTCGATAGATGAAGCATCTCAGTGATTAATCACATTCAAAGGATTAGGCAGATTGCTGTAAGAACACTTTGAGGGCAGGTAATGGAATTTGTTGACGAACGAAGTTCTATGTTATGTCTGCACTGAAAGGAGTATTCTAGAGTAAAGTTCAGTTTCCGGACTTCATGACCAAATGGAGGAGTTGATAGGGAAATCCAGACCTTGAGTGGAATTACAAGGATAATGGATAGACTTAAGGTTTCCTATTCACTACGGCTGAATCAGTTGACACAGCAAGTCTAATCAGCAAATGTAAAGAGAAGACATCAAGTAAGATTAAACATGCCTGAAGTCACATGGTGTGATGAAGGGCTATCTTATTTGGAGTTAAGAGTTTACACAGAGTCTGTGATTGATTTAAGATGATCTAGATGGAGTGAACATCATCATCAAGCTCCCTAACATTTGTTTGATTTTAGCTCTGAATTTCTAAAGGTTGACATCCTGTTTAGGGCTCAAGATCAGATGACACCAGATGAAGAAAAGCTGCAAGCAGCATCACAGGGGGAGCATCAGTAAGTTGGATCAACTAGTCGTGTTTGATGCTCAAAGGCTAGCAGTGCTCATTGAGTAAGAGTTGAGATTCTTAGGAGCATTGAGTGATCCAGATTGAGTGATTGCATATTAGAAAGGAAATTATCAATTTAAAAATAATGCAAGATGATCTCAATCATATTTGAAGAAGACTACTCTACCCACTGAAAATCTAAGGAAACATTAAGGACACATCTGTCATGACAAAGGGTTTTGTGTAACAACATTTCCTAGAGTCAGTTCTTGATGAATCTGGGTAGTAGAGTAGTGATTGGTAGTGCATGTATAAAAGTATTTCATTAGTTTTTCTGAGTGAATTCAATGAAGATTGAAGATGCACTAACTAATCAAGATTGAGTAGGGTTCGAATCAAGGAACTAACTCAATTGAACCAGAGGCAGATACACTTAGCACAAGGAATCAATCCACATGAAGACTTGGTATTGATACAGAAGCTGAAGGGTAGTTCGGAGTTTTTGAAGGTTCTACTCTGCTAGTGTCAAGACTACTGGTTTCTAGAGTGCTGAGTTTAGTGAAGCTGCTGCCAAGACCAATATCTACAAGGAAATATTTGGGTGTTGAAGGTAATGCAGTTTCCGTCTGGATGAGCGTGGTATTGTTTCGAGGAACAATGTTAACTGGTAGCTGAAAAGTTATTCCTGTCCAAAAGGAGTAAACGTTCGATCTCTAGGGCAAAGAGGAATAATTGTTCATTCAACGATCATACACCAGTAAAACCTCTATTGACTAAGGTATGTCACTCTAGTCTAATGTTGATTTATTTAAATGTAAAGTTTATAGAGAGTGTTCATGCTATTTAGATGTATACGATCTCTAGGAACTGATTAATGTTTGGCGTGTGACCACCCGGGACTCAATATTATCATTATGAGATTACCTATGATCACCCGGGACCTAGGGACCTAACATTGTAGCATCTCTTTGTATAGTCAATTTATATCCAGGATCTCGTACTTTGTGCTGTCATATGTTATTCATGCTATATGTATCAAATGTTTCAGCATAAGTATTTGTATATATTAATTAATTGTAATTTTATTTACTTTTAATTGTTTAATGCTAATATTAATGGAACCACTTAATATGTAGTTTAAGTGATGTAATTCATGTCTTTTGCAAAATCCATTAATATTAGTTGTCATTCTTTTTATATTAGTGAAATCACTTAGAATTTCTGCACTAAGTGACAAAAAGATTATTTCAAAAACACTGATATTTAAAGTAATTTACTACATCGCGAGGGGTTGTCAAAGATCATAAATTTTAGCATTAATATTTAAAGGTATTTGATCTCTGATGCAACTAGTACCTCGAGCTTACATACATTCTGATTGTCATGAGTATTTTCAATATGCTTATGTGATAATTGTTGAGATGTAGTGTAAGAAGTTAAATGCTGTCATTCGGTCAATGTATGTTCAGTGTTTAGCGGATGCTTATGTTTTATGCTTTAGAATTACCATGATCTATATTGCAATATGTGTTTGTTTCAAGTGACAAATGGTAATTGTCTAGCATAATGTAAGTATCTTATGTGCTTAATTATTTTGTAGTAAGATGCATTTTATTACAAAATGATTGAATGATGTTAGTACTTTTGAATGTCTTGTCATTCATATCTTTGATAATTCATTAGTATTAACATATGTTTTTCATTCTTTAGAACTTGAATGCATAAAGAAATTTCTTGTCTATTTCTTGTGAAAAATGTTTTATCTAAACATGCATTCATTTGCCAGAGAATGAAAAGCCACTAAAAGTTTTCTTTGAAAGAGAACATTTCTTGAGGATTATCTTTCTATTTCAAAATCATATATCCTCTCTCTCTCTAAATGTTTTGTAATGAAAACTGTTTTCTCTCCACGATTTGTTTAAATAAAGTTACTTGATAACTTATAACTTAGGTTGCATATTATCAGGCTATTTTATTTGAGTAAATTATTTTGATCTTGAGGTATCAACTATTGGTAAAACGTTTTTCAAAACTCTTGTTAATGTCTGTTTCACATTGACCTGTAGTATTAAAACAATGGTTGTTTGCTTTGGGATTAGTGCCTTGGACTGTATGACTAAAGCATTCATTCGATTTTTTTTTAAGTCGGAGATAATATCCGATAAGAATGAATTGCAAAATAATTTCTGAAAACATACAGTGAGCAAGATGAAATAGATTTGAGTTATTAATCAAAATGTTTTTGTTAAAAGAGTTGAATTTCAATTGGATATTTGTCTAAGAGAAATTCAAAAGAACACTATTGTTAATCTGTTAAACTTTTTTTTCAAAATTGTGAGTTTATGAAATTTGGCTTAATATTCTTTTACATATTCTTTATTAATTCCCACATTTTAGCTCTGGTGCATTGTTTCTTGAGGACACATTGCTCCGATGCTATATTTCTGAGAAGGAATAGAGAATAAGTTTAATCATACTATACCAAATTTTATATAGCTCTGATCAACTCTATCTATTTAGCCGTAATGGCTTGGCCTAAGTGGCTATAGGGGAAGGTCAAGAAGTTGAATAATCCATCAATTTCTAACCAAGGCCTTAGGACCAAACACTATAATTCTAATTCAAACTTTCAACCCTTGGTGATATAAGGAACTTATATAGATTAGCGGTTATTAAGGGAGAAACTGCACTTGATGCAGCAAATAAGGATGAAGTCGGAAGTGCACCCACAGCTCTACCTCTCGAGAAGGAAAGAGGTATACAAATTGAGGTATCTGTAGCTCATCTGTATTCTCTCAAAAGGATGCAGAGCTGAAAAGGCAATTCAACCGTTTCTGAATGAACTCTCTCAACAGGGTGATTTCATTGAAAATTCGCTCGTCAGCCAGAGCACCTTGTAATGAGTCAAGCACACCAAAAGCATTCACGCTGATGGTAATCCTAAAGTTTTTGCTTCTAAGGGTTGTTATAGGACCTAACAGTTCTCTAGCCTCTCTTGGGACTAACTATTGTGAGGACACATTGCAAGAAGTGCACATTGTGAGGTATAGGTAAAACCCCTAAACTTCTTTGTTTACCATTCATGGTGAATGAAGTTGTTGAGCCACCTTCATAGGTATTTGAGGGAAACTTGGATTTCTTGCCATATATTAGAATCCTTGTCAACCTTCCTAGGAGGAACAGTCCTAGTTCCCTAACGGGATTTCACATCCGTAGAGCAATCTGTTGATGTTGAGAGGCAATCACTAACAGTTTTCCATGATTGAAAATAGTGAGTTAATTCATCTTCACAGGTGATTGAGAAAGATGTTGTACATGTCTACTCTCCCAGGAATTCAAATTCTGGAATACATGGATCGCTCAAAACTTAAAGGCATATCACCGTCAACGATCCAGTGCATGGACTTGCATATGGGGAGTCGGTTGATGCTTAAATAGCTGCTAGTACGCATACCACATTCAACGATCCAGTGCATGGATTTGCATATGGGGAGATTGTTGATGCTGAAAGTAGTTGAGCAACAACTCGTAGACTATGATTCAGTTGGTTTACCAATTTGATGAGTCTTTTGAGGATCAGGGTGTTGGGATTTCAGTCATTCCTGGAATGGAGGAGATTCTAATTTCAGAAGGGTTATTCCACGACAACGAGCCACGTGTGCATGGATTTGCTCATGGTGAGTTGGGTGACGGCCTAACTGAAACCCTGTCTGAGATTCCATCTCAGAACCTAGATCTTTAGTGATCGACAACATGCTATAGTCAACGATCCACAATATCTTGGTGAGACTAGCATGGATTTACTTGCAGGTACAAATTGCTATAAATGGAATGAGTGCAAGTAAGGGAGAGAAACACTTGAGTGAAGTAAGGGAGTGATACACTTGAGTGAGAGAAATAGGGAGAGAAATGAGTGGAACACTTACGCTTGAAAGTGTAAACACCAACAGAACGTAGTAGAAGTGAGGAAACCATAGACCAAACACTAACCTTGCTACTATGCTTGAATCCTGTTACTGAATTTTCTAGCTCTGGAATGTTGAAGAGATTCTTTTCTAGAAGACAAGCTGAAGAAGAGTCTAGCTGAAGCTTAGTGGGAATGTCCAAACTATTACCTTTGGGTCTATTAATTTATGTTGTTCTCAATCTCAAAGGGGGAGACATTAATTTTTAGGCCTAAGATGGATTTTATATTCAATTGGAGGAGAGTTTCTTTTTCGATTGGATGTAGATGATACTTTTATTATTTTAAAGGATATTCTCAACTAAGGGGGAGAATTTGGTGATACAAGAAACGAGATCTCTTGGTGATACAAGAAATGAGATCTGTCAATCCTATCTTGTGGAGGTTACTTAGAGGATATCTAAAGACAAGGGTGGATTGGAGCTTGCATGAACTAAGGGGGAGAATTAGATAAAATTGAAACCTTAGTGATGCAATGGAGAAATTACTAAGGGGGAGTTTCTTAGTAATTGGTTGGAGCCTAATCCCTAAAGGTGTTGTAGATTTAACTGATTTTTCGTCTGAAGTGGAGAAGTTACTTTTTGTCAATTGGGAAGAAGTTACTTGTCGTACTAAGGGGAGAAGTTATGGAGAATCTTAACATCTTGGTTTGCAGTGCTATATCTTATTCTGAAAAGATATCTAAGGGATTTTGCTCTATTTGTTTGAAGATCTGTCATTGGAACATTCTTAGGAGAGGTTCGGCAGAAGAATTCTTTCTAGCACGATCAATGAATGAAAATGAAGATTTCTTTGAAGAGTATCAACTCAGGGGGAGTTTTTGCTAAGTAGAAGTTTTCTGGGTAAAGAAGAATGTGAAGGAGATTTTCAAGGGGCATCTGAGAAGTTTCCAAGTGTGTTCTATTTCTTCTTTCAGTGATAGATGAAGTCAGTGGAATAGTGCAGGGAAGAAAGAAAAATATGTTTCCTGGAAATAGAACATCCTGAAGAAAAAGAGGAAGTGACTTTCATTCCAAGAGAGAACAACCTTAAGGGGAGAATGAGTTGACCTCTTATGGGGAACATAGAGAGCTGTATGTTCTAGTTCGAATTGCAAGATGAACAAGAATGATTGTTCAGAAGTCTTTACTAATGATTTGTTTCTTTATTGAAAGAACCCCATCTTTGAAGAACATTGAAGTGGAGAAAGCTAAAGGAAAATGAAATTCATAAATTCATCATTCATTTTCAGCAACTCAGGAAATCTGGATTTAACTGATTATATCTTTCCAGAACCTTTTGTATATTATTTTCATGTCCAATACTTTAATTGTTTCTTGTATGTTAGTTGAGTTATCCTCTAGTAGTTAATTTTATTTAATTGCTTTTGGGGGAAATTGTAAATGGAAATAGTATTTGATTGCTATTCCATATCAACCAAATAGGGGGAGATTGAAAGGGGAGATAGGAGTGAAGGGAAGTAACTCACTGCACTTTCATGTGTACTAGAAATGCTAAATGTAATCTCTATGTAATGGTTGATGATAACTCAACAATAGAACAGGACATGTAATAATATGCAGGTGCACAGAAATCTTGGATCACAGAGTTCAGTTAAGACAAAGTATCAAAGGATCATCTACAGACTTGAAGCTCATTGGAAGAAGTTCATTAACATGTTCATGCCTCAGTGGAGAATAAAAGATGTTGACATCTATTCAAGGATGTGGAAGCTACAGAAGATTGTCTTAGTCTATGACGATTTTAGTGCATTACAATCGAAGCAACAAGTAAGGTTTGCAAAGAAGAATGTGGAATCATGTTCGGAATCAAGAGCCCCTATCAAGACTAGTCACTTATGAACCAGACCGTTGCATCAAGTGTCAGGACATTGGAGGCAAGCTCTCGTCGGTTAATATGATTTTAATCATTCTAAAGTTGTTGGTTTTCTTGAGTCAAGTGGAGGATCAACAAAGGTGGTAAATCAGTGTTGGAGAAATGCCAACCTAATGGATAAGGGACAAACGGCATAACCTGATTGGATCTTACTAAAGCTTCACAGATTAGAAGGCCAAATACTTGGACGTGGTGGAGTCACGTATACGGGGCCAAGTATTTGGATAAGGAAGTCTACACAAATTGAAGAGTGGAATGGAAATATTTAATTTAATTAAATAAAGTATTTATTTAATTATTTATATATTTTATAAATAAAGATATTCTTTATTTATATTTTATATATTTATTAAATATTACTTTTACATTAAATATTTCCAAAGGCATACTTGGCACATGACTTTGAAGAAAAGATTTGAGTGGACAAGAGTAAAAGGTGGAAAAGTAAAAAGCAACATCTTTTTGAATATACTAAAAGAAACCAAGTCCTCATCTTTATTCATAACAACATATGCAGTAGTATTCGGCAGAGAAAAGAAAAAGGGAGAGAGAGAAAAATTTTCTCTCCCCCATGGCCATACTCCATATCTTGAATATTATGGGGCCATGAATTTCTTTATGTCACCACTCATCTATTCTTCTATTGTAAACATTGCTAAATCTTGTTTAGAAGATAGGTTTGATTTTTGTCTCCTAGATCTAGAATTTGTAATATTTTTAGAGGAGCCAAAAATCACTTCTTTGTTGTGTTCTTGAGCTTATGTTCTTGAACTTGTATGTAGCATCTACCCCACTTCAATGAATATAAAGTTATATTCTTGGATCTTGTTGTGTTGTGTGTTTTGGATGATTTACCGTTCATTATCTTGGTTATTTTAATGGTGTTCTTGAGGTTGAAGAAGATGATGAACAGTACCTGGGTTTGAACCAAAGTAATTTTTATGTTGTCCCAAAAATAAATAAAAGTCAGATTTTTATTTGGGAATCGTATTCACCCCCCCTCTACGATCTCCAGGACCTAACATGTTGTAAATATATAGGGCGATTATAAAACACTCTTTGTTAGATTGATTTCCTTTTGTACATTCACATATATATAATTTGTAATAGAAATCAGTCAGATCTCTTTGTTGTAGCGAAGAACTAATTTTTTCTTCGGAAACCGGTTCATTGAAACCGGGTGTAGCATCCCTCTAGATTTATATACGAAAAATATATTCCCTGAAACTTGTCTCATTTATTTATTTGCTAATTTTCTAGATCTTAGCTGTTTATTCATAAAAAGAGAAAATTAGTAAGCCAGCCTCTTAAATACTACAAGGACTCGAACCCTCAACAAAAACAATAATTTAATTATCCATAAATTCTGAAAAGAATTTTAAATTGTTATGAGTATCGTATTCAACCCCCCTTCCTACGATACTTTCGGGACCTAACACAGCACAAAGGAACAAGCGACAATAACTATTCCATTGACAATAGACTTGGCAGAAGAATGAATATTCACAGACAACATGTTCTACTGGCAGCACATTTGGCGGGGATAGTTGACAACAGCTTTGGAGATTGTAAAGTTCAAGGATCTATCGAGGCTTGACATCTAAGTGTGCGGAGCCAAAGATATTGTCACCATAGTAGTCTGTCAAGCCTACTACTGCAACTTGGGAGAAGATAAGCAAAAAAAAAGGTGTGCACCAAGAGTCAAAGATTTCTGTGATCTCAGCACAACTTTATCTACAAATGAAATGAAACCAAGGTTGAACCATAAAATCACAGTTTCTATTTTAAGCTTTATTCTAAGACAAAGGAAAAAGTGCACATGTAAGTGTAGTGTGTGTTTTAGTATAAATACACATGTCTCACAAGCACTTTTCCTTATGCAACTGAGCTAGGTTTTCTCTCAAGCAAGAAGCATTACCAAATCCATTGTTCTTGTTTCTTTATAGATGAAATTATTTTCCAGTTAGTTGTAGCAAACAAAAAATAATAAAATTATTTTTTGAAGTTAAATACCTTGCTTAAGTTTGTCTGCATTTCATACTTACTAGTGTTACTGTCTTGTTTGTTGTTAGGAAGAAAATTAATTATTTTATAAATTGCATTCAACCCCTCCTTCTGCAACACTCATATTTTTTAACATAAACTTAACAAACATTGTATCCACCATAATACACACAAAATTAACAAGAAACACTTAACACAATCAAAGATTTCTTCAAGCTCTCAACACCCTCTTTTGCCTCCTTTGAAAATCAAGAAAGTACAGAACAATAAGAACGGGAAAAAATATGGTGAAGTTAGATTTGAAAAAAGGTTCATCAATTAGTGGGAAAAATCAAATCAAATTAAATGAGATTGTGTATGAGAGAGTGCATTTTAATTGTGTGTAGTGCTCTCTAGGGGGCCATTAGATTAAATTAATTATGTAACTTAGATTTGACTTGGTATCTATTTAATCATTTGTCTATATATATTAGTCTACAAACATATATGCCGAGTAATTTTATCAGATCATATTAATATACATATTTCTGTTGAGTAAATATCTCAAACAGAATTCTTAAAAATAAAGATAAGGTAAGTCATACGGATAATAGACAAAGTCTTTCTCAGCACCATAATACAATATAATAATTTAAAAAAAAAATTGAGGGCCAAATGAAAAAATAATATAATATAAATTATATATATATAAATATATAATATATAATATTTATATTCAATTTTTTTACTTTCTAGCAAATTTAAAATAAATATTATTTTTAAATTTTTAATATTTTATTTTAGAAATACATGTATTACACGTGTAGGTTATGTATAAGTAAAATGTATAATGTACTTGTGAGTATAATTAATCATAAAATTGTTTGTCTAAAATATGCTTGGGTCTATAATTTAATTCAAGTCGCATTCAGTTTAGATAATTTTTTATTCGGATTTGTTCGGTTTTGGATCATTATCGAATCTAGTATTTCAGATTATTTTCGGTTAAATTTTGTATTCTGGGTCATTTTCGGATCGGATCCAATCGAATTTCAGATCATTTTCGAATTTGATTATATTGAACCGATATCGGTTCAGATCGGATTGTTTCAGATTCGATTACAATTTCGGATTATCAAATTCAGATACAAAATCGGATCTCGGTTGCACACATTCTCATTCGGTTTTTCGATTCCCACACATTTTATCTAAGTACAATATATGTAAAATGGGACAGAGAGAGTATATGTTAAGTATGTGTATTATCTATTTTTATATTAAAGTTTATAACTCGTGTCATGCACGAATGATTAATATTTAATATTTTTTAATTTTTCATAATAAAATATTTTAAATTGCTA
Source organism: Oenanthe sinensis (assembly GCA_028671895.1). Lineage (NCBI taxonomy): Eukaryota > Viridiplantae > Streptophyta > Magnoliopsida > Apiales > Apiaceae > Oenanthe > Oenanthe sinensis. Next base: position 439,176 of record JAPMAC010000223.1, on the reverse strand, counting down.
AAAATATATAATATTTTCAATTTTAAATTTATTATAAAATTTAAAATATTATATATTTTTAGCAATTTAAAATATTTTATTATAAAATTTTAATGAAACTTAATATGATAAAAGAATAATAATATATATGAAATTTAATTAATGAATTGCAATTTTAAATGAGTCAAAATAGTTTGAATAATGATGAAATTGAAATGTGTAATTAGATTATATTTGTTATAATTATGTATATGAAATTATATTATAGATAGAATTCTTAATATAAATATTTAAAATTTTGGCTAAAATGTAGATATATTAAATTAATAAAAAATTAGATAACTAAAAATGAGATTAATAAAAAATGAGGTTAAACAAACTGACTATAAAAGATCTCAAGTTTGGTTATAAGAATATATATAATATATTAATATAGTATTAGATTAATAAAAAAATGAGATAACTAAAAGTAAGGTTAACCAAAAATAAGGTTAACTAAAAAATTGGGTTAACTAAACCGAATACAAAAGATTATAAATTCGGTTATAATAATATAATATAAATTAAAAAAGAACACAAGGGCAAAAGTGCCAAGAAAAACAGATAACAAGGGCAAAAGTGCCAAAAAATGGTTGTGAAATTATCAGCATATCCTTCTTTGATAAAACATAACAAAACTGTCTTTACTTGTGAAATAATATTAAAAACTATATATTTTTATTAGAATTAAGAATCAGACTACGATCATCATGAATATAATTAAAAGTTTTAACCAGATAGTTACAATGTCTTTTAATTCTATTCTAAAAATCATTTTACATAAATCACCACCTCTCATCTTATCATATTTCAAATATTTATTAACATTTAAATATAATACAATGATGATTTATATAAATAATATTATTTATTTTTATTAGTTTTCGTTATCTTATGTATAGACTCATATTTGGATCCTAACAAGGGTCATAGATACGTATGTCTGGAGGCCCAATTTGATCCGAGACTTTATAATCTCATATGAGTTTATTTAAAATCAACTAGATTATTTGTCTGTGCTACACACACAGTTAATTATATATAATTTATATATTAATAAATATTATTATAATAATTTATTATAATAATTATATATAAATAATTATTTTAAATGCTAATGTAATAAGTTTAAATTTTATTTATTTATTTTAATTTCTTCTGTATTATTATTTATAATATTTATATGTTTTAATTTTTATTTAGGATTTACTTTTATAATAATATTTTATGTATAATAATTCATAAATAATTTTTATTTTAAATTTTGTATATCTTAAATTTTATTTAAAATTACCTTTTTAAACTACTTATAATATTGTATATATCTTTTTTTAAATAATTTACTCATATTATATTTTTTTTACCTTCAAATATCAATTATATTTAAAATTTATTATTTAATTATGTGTATATCAATTTTTACTTAAAACATGTATTATTTTATATCAATATTTGATATGAACATTGCATACCAAATTAAGATTATGAATTCAAACATATATTTGACTACCAAACTTATATATATTATATGATATAATTTACATTAATAAACGTACCATAATATTTCAAATTTTGATAAATTAAGATTACCATAGATATCATATATCACATTAATGGTAATTATTAAAATGAGTTAATTAATAATATGGATCTTGTCCGAACCTAAAATGGATTATCTAATGGATCAAACTAAAGTTATAAATTTCATTAAAGCCTAAATATGAATATCAAACCTATTGAATGAGTTATCCAGTAATTTATAATATATATATATATATATATATATATATATATATATATATATATATATATATATATATATATATACACGATTTGGTTAAAAATTTGATTCGATACAAATCCAATCAAATAAATATGGATATGGATTATATGTGATCCAATCATTTTTCAAACCTGCTCCCATTTCGAGTCAAGAGATAGATAAATAGACACATCCCATTGCACCGATCGGGGGCGTTCGTAGTGACTAAGGGGGTCGAAGACCAAAAAGTGAGTTATTTATACCAAACATTCTTCTTATGGCTAGATCCAATCTCCTGGTCCCTGTGCAAAGGAAAAAGAATTTTACGCTTTTCCTTTCGGTAAGGGAGGATTAGGGAAATCCTATTGATTGCAGCTTTCTCCAGACCTCCGGGAAAAGTATGAAAAAAAAGTCTGTTAAGAACCCGATCAGAGTAAATACCTATATATTTATTATATTTATATAATAGAATAAGGAATCTGAGATACATTTCAGGTAACTTTCGTCACATATTAAATAAAATGATTTAATATTATATAAAAATGTTCATATTAAAATAATATTTAAAAAGATTGTGTGTGCATATCAAAATACATTATCTATCAAAACACAATAATTTTATTTATTATTACAGGAAAGTTACCTGATATTTATCTCACGTTCCATATTCTCTTTATATAATTAAATATAGGTCCTATTTGACAATTAGCGGTTAACGATTAGCTGTTAGCGAATTGAATTAGATGTTTTGACTAGCAGATTTAATTAGCTGTTTTGAATAAATCTTTTTGGTAAATAGTTGTTTATATTTTAAATACATACATGACAATCATCTAATTGTAAAACTCCTAAAAGTAGTTTTTTTTAATATTAGCTTATTGAGTCCAAATCACTATTCCAATCCACTAACTATCAAACACTAATATTATAGGATTCATCCGATCAAAACTCTAATTTAGCTCAAATATCTAATTTTATCTCAAATCTCTAACTTGTAAACATGGCCATAGTATATTTTAAGAGAATAAGAAACCTCTTATATATCTAAGTTAACTTTGCTCAGATGTTGAATAAAATGAATGTGTTTTGATATATACACTATTTTGATATGTATAATCTTTTTAAATACTATTTTGATATGCATAATCTTTTATAATATTAAGTCATTTTATTCAATATTTTAGAAAAATTACCTGAAATGTATTTCAGGTTCCTTATTCTCATATATTAATTGGTAAAATAAAAGTCCGAAATCCTATTCTTTTTTTCTCAAGATGGTGAGTAAATGCTAGTCTTTTTGAATTGAGTACTCTATTTCAAAATCCTTTTTGTTACTAAATTCTAACAATTGAATCTATAGTAAAACAGAAAATAATGTATTTATTAATATCATTATAATTGGCTAACAACTATATAGTCTAAAATCTTATTTCAATATTTAACCTATAAGTATCAAAACTTTTAGTCTCATGTTTTAATATTAATTATAAATTAATTGAATCGGATATATGTTCTGATTACCTATGATCCCAATGATGTGAATATGGATTGAGTTTTAAAATATTCAACAGTTAATATGATCCAATCCGATTAAAAAAATAAAAATATTTGAATATAAATTAAGGATGATCCAATCCAAACCCAAACCCAATTTGACATGCCTATTTCACATTATATCTATTAAGTTGGAAAGTCCTGATAAAAACCTATTTTGTTTAAGAAAGACGCAACAAATTTTACCACTCCACTTAGTAAATCCAATATTTTAAAATACACCACTATGCTAGGTAAAAAAACGTCTCCGAATGTAGGTTATTTGTCAAAATCTCAACTTAAAAGAGTGACTTAACCTGTTAGTGACTTGGTGTCCTTGTCAAAAAAAAAACCTGTCAGTGTCAAAATATCCAAATTTAATGCACATTTGACATACCCTAAATTCTCCTGTCATCCAATGATCCAAATGGTGATGAACTGATCCAAATTTAATTTACTAGATTTAAAATTGATTTGTGAGTTTTTAAATATTTAATTAATAATATGTAACTAATAGTTAATAACATTTAATTTTAGAATAAAATTATAATAATGAGAAAAACATATTTCAATAAAATTTAAATAAAAGTACATTAAATAAAAAGTAAAGAAGCTCATATCGCACTTAGAGATGTATTAATTGAGTATTCATGGGGAGAATACAGTGGTGACAATTTCGGGTTGTGGATTGGATTCTTGCGGGTCAGATTGTAATGGGTTATTTCGGGTTGATTTTTTTCTAACCTTAACTCGTACCTACCGGGTTCGTTTCAGGTCATTTCGGGTTTGACCACCGCTACTATTATTTTAAGATTATTGAAAATGTACTCCTATATTATGTACTCCATCCGTCCTGATTTATATGAATTGATTATTTTTGCACAAATTTTAAGATAAAACAGTTCATTTCTCTTTCGTTGAACGTGAAAATTACAGTTCAAATTTATAATATGTATCGTAACCACTTTGTCAGGTGTAAAAAAGGGCAAAATATGTATAAAATATTGTTATTACTATTAAATAATTATAAATCAACTAACGAGTTTCTATCATTACACATGAAAATTATTTTATTGTACTTAAATTTAGTTATTTTAAACATAAAGTATTTTAAAAGTAAGATTATAAATAAATGGTTCATTCATTTTCGGATTTCAGGTTCGTGTCTGATTGTGTCTGGTTATTTCGGGTTGAATATTTACTGATCCAAATTTGTATTTTTTTCGGGTTGGGTTCATGTCGAGTTTCGGGTTGGGTTCGTGTCGGGTTTCGGGTTGGGTCAGAAATTGCCACCCCTAGAAGAATATACTAATTCAGAAAATACCCATATAATGTAGGAAGTCACCCAACCCTCCTTGGTTTTCAATCTTTTAACATCAATTACTCACAAAATTAGAAAGACAGTTTATATATTTAATAAAAACTTTTTAACATTTTCAAAATTTCATATGAAAAATAAAAAATGATACCAAACAATATATGAGAATTTGATATCTAAGAATTTCAAAATTCACCGTGTTAAACAAACGGAATTATACTATTTACCATAGACTTAATATTAACGGAAAATACTATTTAATACAAGAAGTTAATTCTTATGTCAAACAAATTCCTAAACTTTTAGAGTAATTTTCACTTCCCATATTTTTTATAACCAAACAATAATGTTAAAGATCAATTATAGGAAATTTTAACTTCCCAAATAAATAAATGTATACCAAACAACCTTTAATTATGTACATTTCTAAAACGGGAGAGATATTTTAAATATGGTAATAAAGATCATCATATTTCTATTTTTTTCTAGTTAAAATCATCGTATTTCATACTATAAGAAAAAATCAAATAAATTTTTGGGTTAAGTATTAAAGTGGTGGCTCAAGTGGAAACATAATATCATTTTGTTATCAATCTCAACGGGATATCATTTTCATCACATAAGTTGGTGTAAATATCATATTAGTAACCCTTATATTAAAAAAAAGGTATAAATATTTTTCAAAATTATTTAAATTTGAATAAATTATTAAAAAGGTATAAATTTACATTCATGGATTATATTTCGCAAATAAAATGAGTTTTACTGTGTTTAATTATTTTTAAAATAATAAATCATAAGATATTTTTTATAAAACTAATAAAAAATAGTAAAATAATTTCATAAATTTTGAAAATATTACCGAAAATACTAGAATTTATAAGTTTTTGTTAATTTGATTATTATAGCATGTAAAACAAGTATGTATAACTCGAAAAAATGACATTATCAATTCTCAAATACGTATTTAGAGTTACCAATGTGATATTTATGAAAATTTAAATGACTCAAATGATATGCCGTTGAGATGAGACGAAAATGATATTAGACCACGATTTCATTAACCAATATCATATTTAACCCATAAATTTTTAGAGAGTAGAATCCTCTCTCTCAAAATTCACTGCAAGCCATAAAATCCTTTTTTATCATTGTGGCAGTCCATATCATTTCATTTATATGTATAATGAATATCATGATTTATATTATGATTTATACAATTTATAGGTACTACAATTGTATAGTCATATTAAGGCACTATGTATGATTGAATCTAAAATTAATAAAATACGGAAATGATAATAATTTTTTTACTAACTTATATGAGATCTCTCTATCGATCTAATATCTATACTATAATACTAAAATTTAAATATTAAAAATTTTGATTGGTATGTCAGTACTCCGGTTACAACTTAAATTATATACATATTTATTATAAATTGAATTTTACTTATTATAATTATTATAGTACTGGCTCATACATATTTATACTAGATACAATTTTATGTATTATAGCTAATATTTATGGGTGTAAAGTCGGAAACCAAACTATATACATGTCTATGTTAAATAGAATTTCATATATTAAAATTAACTTTTACGGGTCCAAACTATATACGTATTTATATAAAATAAATTTTTACTTATTATAATTAACTTTTAGTTATATTAAAATAATTTTTTTAATTAATATATTATTACCCAACTAATCAATTCACAATATATCATAAGTATTAACACAAGTTCTCACCACCATTAAAATTAAATATAAAAAAGTTTATATTAAATACCAATAAAAATACATATAAATAATATATATACTTGATCAATAAATCTATACATGGCTGCAGGGTTTACAAGCTTGAAGCTCGGACCTAGTTGTTGTAATTTAGTTTATAGCACGGTGTGAGCCAGCCACCTATCAATCATGGCCAATGATTCTTCTGGCTTAAACGCAGGAGCTGTGTGACCTGCACCCTGTCAAACAGTAGAAGAAGATCGAAAAAAATGAACAAGGAAATTAAACAGATGATATCGAATTATAACACTGTATGCAGTGTCCTTTGCATATATGCGAGACATATATAACTACAGTTACCTTAACCGTGGCAAATGTCATTGTGTAGTCGTCGTGCGAAAAAGTTTCGGTGTAACTGCATAGACAAGAATTAGCTAGTGATGTGTTAAGGAAAAGGATAAAATAATTAAGCATTTCAATCAAACAAGACATACGTACCCTGCTACTTGTTTTTTAACAAACCACGGTGTCCAAATTCTATCAATTCTTAAACCAAGAGCGCGGATCCATTCTCTGGTTCCAATGTATGGAAAAACCGAGTCGTGGTCACCACTGCATTTCGGGGAAATTAAAACAAACCTTAGTATTAAGTTTAAAATTAAGTTTTTTGCAGATCAATCAAATCAAAGATTTACCTGTATATAAGAGCTCGACAATGTTTTCGGGTCAGGTTCTGATGAAAAACAATACTACTAGAAATATCATAGGAGTAAGTATCTGTATCTTTTCGACCGATATCATAATGATCTGTGTTGCACATGACATATTCTTCAATTGAGCCCTGTTATTAATTTTCAAGTGTTAGATGTATTTTGTATTTTGTAGACAAGATGCATGTAACTAATTTTACAAAAATAAATAAATAATGAAGCTCTTAATCTTATAAATTGAGCTCCAAATTATAACAATCTCACTAGGAGTAGGGGTATTAAAATTAGGGAAATTAGTACCTCGCGTATATGAAGAGCTTTCTGAACACTTTTGTCGGAGGCCCAAGCAGTAGCGTACTTGTAATTATCCTCCTTTGAAATATAGCAAAAACAGAAACGTTTATGCCATTGCCTATATTTATAGTGAAGAGACCGATCGAGATACTGTGTGGTAATGCTCGTGTGTGTGTGTGTGTGTGTGTGTGTGTGAGACAGATATATATTACTCGACACCACGATTTGGGCGGTAGCTGAGATAAAGGGAGTGAAGTTGCAGCATTTCTCTTAGAAGAAGTGTTTCCATCCCATAGTTGCAAGGTACTCTTGGTTGCCATGAACGAAACACAGATCGGCTCCAATATTTGTTGGTCATATAGGTACTCCACGCACTGTACAATTTTCAATAGAAACAATTATAAGAAATTTAAAAACTCGCACGGACATTGAAACACTTTCTTATAACCAATTAAGGTAATGAAGGGGGATCTATTTGATTGATGCTCCCTCCATCCCAAATTACATGTCCCTTACTTTTAGCACGTATGTTAAAATGTATTGGCGAAATGAAATGCTTACCTTGTTAACTTCTGCTAGATCCTTTTGACATAATCTATTTGCTGGACTCACTTGTATGTATTCGCCATTGCAGTTTACTTTTGCAGACTGCATATAGTAATAATACAATTATGAGGTTAATGATCATATATATATAACTCGCTTAAGTATTAAAATTTGGTTATTATGCAAAACGTACCTCAAATAATTCATCCGATATAAGCGCAAACTGATGAGCATATGGAATCCTCGCATTGAAGTCAATTTTCCTGTCTGTTAGAGGGTTACCGATCATGTATCCCTGCAAGAAAAAAAATGTAGTTACAACAGTTAAAAAAAAAAAAAAATTATTCGGTACACAATTATATATATACACATCATTTAGATTTGGATGGCCTCATGGCCATAATAAAAGTATAGTATATATAGGTTTGATTGTTTGAATGGTAAACATGGCGTACTAGATTATTATAATGAAGTTTACTAAACATGGATTACTAGCTAGAATAATTAATCATCATCAATCAGGACTAGTGGAGTTAACTTGTGAATAACGTTGGCTGATTTATTACTTACTTTTATGTTTAACTTGGGATCATTTCCAGCTTCATTGCCTACAGATATTGAAAACATTTAATAATTGGAATTTGAAAAGAATATAGTCATAATTTTAGAATATTTTACATAAATTTACTTTTATAGAAATATAGGACGTATTAAAACGGAAAAGTTTTATCGTAAGAAAAGACAGGTAAAAAGAAACGGATGGAGAAATAATAATACGTATCTACCGTTAATTATTTTCTGAACCATGATCGGAACCGATAAGCCGGAATATGAAACGCCAGCAATGTATAGTGGATTGTTTAGAAATTTAGGATGCTTCTCAAGCCACTGCATCAACAAGCAGTCCAAATTTAATTTTCCATAACTATTTAAAAAGATGGTAAAAATATTCTAAAGTATTTAATAAGTAAATATATAGCAGTGATTAATTCACACCTTCATAAGGAACTCATAGATAGATGCTGCCATCAAGGTGTCACTGTTTCTATAAGTATCTTTACTTTCCGTATAGGTGAAGCCAGAACCAGGTGGATCAACGAAAATAACGTTGGCTACCTTCAAACATATGCATGTTATTTAAGAAATGAAATACATAACGTGTACGATAATTTTTCATATCAAAATTAAATTAATGAAGCTGGGTCGGAGTAGCATATTTAAAACCGAGAAATTGTTGTATACCTTACTCCATGAGTATGGATTCAACTCCAGTTGTGGTATTTTTCCGTCCGAGTTGGCATAATCAAATTTCAACGGCCCTACGTGCATTATATACGGTCACGCAAGTTAACAAACATACATTGACTTTGTAGCCCAGCCAGCCAATTTAATTAAGAAAAATACGTGAAGGATGGCAACGTTTATGAACTAGATTAATTTTATATTGTAAAATTATTATTTTTTAATAAATGAGTGTTTGTTTTTATAAATCTCAGGATGAGCTTTACCGAACTCACGAATAACAAATGATAAATTTTTACCGCTTAAACTATCCAAATAATTGCATAGTAGTGTAAAAATACAAAGTTAAGATGAATTCGAACAAAGTAATAGGAAGGTTTAATTTACCGGTATAATAAAAGAAAGCTCGGGGAGAAGAACAACCAGGACCTCCTGTGATCCATATCATCAGGGGATCATCACTTGGCCTGCGCTCCGACTCCACGAAGTAGTAAAACATCTGCAAATCTTCTCCCTTTCCAAGTCCCACATACCTGTCGAACGATACAAGATGTAACATAAATAAATACCAGATATTTCCTGAATCACCACTAACCCGTTCATGTGACCGGCTACAGCTTCGAAAGTGTGTGTGTGCAACAGTGCATGTGTGTGTGTGCCGATTTATATGTTTATTCGGACGAACCCAGTTTCAAGTTTGAATGGCAATACGCCCGAATATCCTGGAAGAGTCTTGATAACTGTCTGTGAGTAAGAAAGTTGTAAAAGGTTCATCCGCAGGATATTGAGAATCAAAATCACTATCATTTCAAGTTTTGTCATGGCTATATATGTAATATTTTGTATTGCAGGAAAAAAGAGCTAGATAGTATACTTCTTTCTCTAATTAAGAAGAAAAACATGACGCAGATAAGAGTATTATATACTGATCGAGAGCCGCTTAGAGTAGAAATGTTGATTATTACCCTTACCTAATATGTTTGGTGAATTTGGCAAACTAGCTTAATTATAACTGTTTTTAGAGCATCTCCACGCTCATAGCTAAAATATGATTATCTAAAAATTTATTATCTAAAAGTTTATTGAACGGTAACAAATTTTACTCCGTACTATGTATAATGATTAGCTATATTTTAAAATATTATTTTATTATTATTTTCATACATACAAATATATATTAGTTAATATTGTATTCAATACAAGTAAATTAAATATATATTTAATGAAAATATATTTATTTTAATAACAACAATTGAATATATATTTAAAATATATTTAATATATATTACAATTGAAAATATAATATCATATTTAAATATGAGAAAAAATAATTAACAAACATTACTTTTATATATTATAAATTATATATTTAAATATATTTTATTATATTGGATTATTAGTATTTTTATAAATATGCAATGTATATTAAAATAATTATATAAGTAATTAATAATAAAACAATAATTTTACACTTAATATTATACGAAATTCAAATATTAAATATAAAACAAGAATCATAATAAATATATATATTATCCTTCAAAAAAATAATACATATATATTAAATATAATATGCACATGTGTATTATGTAGATTAGGTTTAAATAATGTAGAAAGCATGCAGATGTTTTTTACATGATAGACTACGGACTCTACAAACTCAACAGATGTAGTGTCCTATTATTATATATGTTATCTAAAATTATTGCTAATATATAGGTGTTGGCATTTGAATGATGTATATTTTAGATGTTAGGGAAAATGCATGACACGTAGATTTAATAACTAACAGGAGGCTAGGTTGAAGATGCTCTTAGGCCCAGTGATTTGAATTTTTAACAAATTTAATTATTGTAGTTTGCCTTTATACTATATTATACTATACTTTAATTAAGTTTGATAGTTAGATCGATATTTTATTATTTAAAAGATCTATATTAATGGGTCTAATTATTATAAACAACCTTTAATTAAAATCAGTGTTCTAAAAGGCAAGAATCGAAGTTAGACGGTGAAGGTACCGTTAAGTGATTAATGGGGTAATCAGTCATTAATCAGATTGTTTATCGGAGAATTAATCAGAAATAATTTAATTTAATAAATAATAATATATAATCGGAATGCATATTTAGGGTTTCATTATATTAAAACCATATTCTAGCTAAAACATATAAAATTATTCTAATTTAAACATTGAGAAATTCTAAAGGTCCCAAATATTCCCAATTTTTTTCTAAATGATGGGTTGTCAATTTATTAATGTTTATTTATTTACAAATAATATGAAATCGGCATACATTAATATGAACCCTACCAATAAAAATATGTCATATGTAATTTGAGAACAGTTTTATGATCCATTTTGGACCCCTAGCACGACTCTTAAACATTGGGCCCTAATTACTTTAAGGGGATTACTTATTTTAAAAACCAATTCGTATAATATTTTGTTTTTTTTTCTAACCATAAAATACATGAAGATTTTTTACAAGTGTAATATTAATAAATAATTTGAATAAAAATTTATAATAAAATTTGAAAATATATAAATTAATTTTAGAATTGAAAATATAATGAAATAAAAATTATAATAAATACATCGAAAATATAGATAAGGGAGCTAGGTTACGGGTTATAGGGAAAATATATAACAAAGAAATAAAATTAAAAAAAAAAAAAAAAAATTGAAAATGCACACTTAGAAGGGGTGAATATGTGTTATGGCTAATTATAACCAATTTTAAATATTACCATCTTTTTATACCGTAAGCTAGCCAAGTTCAATTTCAATTCACTGTCAGCTATCTAAGATATGCAATGCAGTACAGAATGTAAAAGCAGTAACTAAGAACACTAGAACTTTTAGTCAGGTTTGACCCCTATCGGTCTACCTCATGATCCCCTGCCAATTGGTAAAAGAAAATTTTTATTAATCACTATAAACCACGATTAGAATATTACAATAATATTCATCCCTTAAACCCTTGCAACTGAAACTAACTTACTGAAACCCATGTTCCTTGAATCATTGCTCTCTAAGCTCTATATTACCCTAGTACAGACTTCTCAAGCTTTTAGTCCCTTAAACCCTGTTTCACAAGCTCATCTATCCGGTTATAAATCAATTAAAACTCAACAAATACAAGTGAATAAATTGAATACAACTCAATCTAGAACTCCTCATGTGTGTGTATATATATATATATATATAAAAATATATATATAAATATAAAGAATACTAGAGATCGAAAAAGATATTTTCTAAAAAAGATTTGTTTTCCCAGTTACAAAAATAGAAGAGGGGGTTGAATACTTGTGTACTTTTTCTGCCTGATTAAAATCAACTCAGTATGAATTAAAGATTTGAATTTTAGAACAAAGATTAAACACAAAGATATGAATGAATACTGTTTGTATTATTAATGTGAAAATACAAATTCTCCTAAGGTGTACACAAACCCTAACAGTTTTTCTGTGTTTCTCACATCAACTATTTCTATCTCTATGCTCTTACAGTTTTTTTTTACTTTTACAATTATGTTACATAGAGTGTTTATATAGAGAGTTGTCTATCAACTAATAATAGAAAATCAAATTACAATAGGAATAGAATTTTTAATTATTAGTTGACAGTTTCCTTCTGTAATTCTCCTTCCTTCCTATAACATATCTACAATATATTTGGTTTTATCTTCGAAGACTTCCCTTTTTCTGTAATCATCTTCCAAATTCAGCTTCAACTTTATAGACTCTAAAATCTTCAAACTCTATCAGACTATAGACTCTGATCATTTGTAGACTCTGACAGATTGTAGACTGCGATAGTCTATAGACTAATCACCTTCCAGACTCTGATCTTCATCTAGACTCTTATTTCACTTTCCACAGAAAATTTTCTAAGTACAAGAATGTTGACTATCCAGACTCTGATTATAAAATTTTAGAGACTATAAAGACTTATTACAAATAAACTATGCTAAATCATGTTCTAGTATTTTATACATCATCAAATGAATATATTCCTAACAAGATTTGAGTTGAAAAAATGTGTATAAGATGTAGAAAATCAGTATGTTCTTCCCTTGGTGAATAAGAAGTTATACACCGAAGTATATATATAAGAACATATTAACGTTAGAATTAGCACAACAAACATGCTACGATTTGAAGAGCATAGAGATAGAGAGAGTTGATGTGAAAATACAGAGAAGCTCCTAGGGTTTGTGTATATATTATGAGAGTTTGTATTCATACATCAATAATACAAACAATATTCTTTCATATCTTTGTGTTTGATCTTTGTTAATTATTCGAACCTTAAATCTATAAAGTTTGATTTTAAAAACAGGCAAAAAGACAACACAAGTATTCAACATCCATTCTACTTGTGTAACTGGGGAAACAATATCTTTAAAACTTAGAAGGTTTCTAGTGGATTTAATAGCATAAAGAGCATTAGGTATATGAATTTGTGTTTCATTTCGTTGAAGAAAAATGACTTTCCTGAAACCTTCTATTATACTAGATGTGCCCGAAATCGTTCACACATGTGAGTTAGATTTAGTAAACTCCAAGAAATATTTCTGACTTTGTATATATATATATATATATATATATATATATATATATATATATATATATAAAAGCAAACGATTATTTTATTAAGATAATACACATACAGAAAATAGATTCATAAAGAAAGTACCTGAAAACATAAAACAACTGAAAACACATAAGAAACTTAGTCATCTAAAGCGTAATAAAGATTGACACCGGTGTCTAGTACATTTAAGGTCTCATTAAACCCCACTGAATCAATAATCCAACAATTTAAAAGACAAATTTGATCTAATAAAATAGGAAACTCATAAAATAAAATAGAAATTTAGAATTAAATTTATATTTTATTATACTAAAAATTAATATTAGGTATGCTTGAAGTTGGGACCTATCGATTCTTGAAGTAACAATTCCTTTCTTATATACAGTTCTCCCACTGAAAATTATGTCTAGGTCCGCCACTGAGCACCATACGGAAGGGGCATATCTGTTTTAAGGATAGCGTGGTCTTCACGTGTCTCGAACTATTTTTGGTATTTCACTCTTGATTTCTTGATTTCAGGAACGCTACAAATCTATACGTCCTACATACCTAATGTCCTTCATATCTCGCAGAGGGTAGATAGACAAGTTTCTAGTGATTAAATCTATCTTTAAAATTATTTGAAAGAGTGAGCGAACTTTTAATTGTTAGGTATTCTTATTTTAAATTTTCGTGAATTTGATGCTTAAGGAATATAATAGGTTTTGCATTTTATTCAATAATTGGAGTTTTGCCAGACTCAATAGTATATTTTAACCTGTTAGCACTAAGATGTAATTCTGCATCAAATACCCATGATAAATAATTATCTCTAGAAATATTTAATGCAATAAACTCTAATTTTGCAAGATTTGTTATTCTGGTAAATATTTAAAATATGATATAATATAACACATCAATATTTAATTAATCAACCGTATACACAATAATATCTATAATATAATTTAATACAAAAATTACGACGGCATATTTTACCATATAACTTTTGAATAATAATTGACGATAGGGCCATCTTTATAATAATATTTGACGGTAGAGTCATCTTTATAATAATACTAATAAATATTATAAATAAGTTCGTAAATAACGAATATAAAATAAAATGAGTAAGATTATGTCGTACCTTTAAGTTTCAATTGGACATAGACTCGGGTTGATAACATATTATAAAGTGTCTAATATCTACATATTATATAATACCACAACAAACACTTTTATTTTATTTCACGTCATTGACCACATCATTCGAAAAACAGTTTCAATATGTCAAGTCAGTGACTAATTAATTTTAATATGTGCATTACTATTATACCCTTCTATACATTTAATTAACTTATTGTTATACTCTTGCATACATTTAATTAACTTACTATTATACATTTATACATATTTAATTATTCTACAACATCATATCTTTAAGAAATGATTTTATTTAATATATTATTACTATTATACTTTTATACACATTCTCCAATTAATTTAATATTTTATAAAATTAGGCATCTCAAAACACGTTGTCAATAAAAAAAATATAATTCTTCTATGATGAACTTTAGATAAGATTTTGACTCGGAGAGTTTAAGTATATACCGGCCAAAAGAATAATAGTATAGATTTTTTTTAAATTATTGTGATCACTAAATATATATTTTTAAATCATCAAATTATACTTTATAACTTTTGAAAAATAATACATTTAAATAAATATAAAATATAATTCGAATTTTAAAAATTACATGTGCCTTGTACGAATATAAGATCTAGTTATTAGGGCAAGTCCACTGATTTGCTATATCTTGTTCAATATATATATTATAGAACAAAAATTAAAATTCTCTATTCCAATGGTGTGCTAAATATTGTGCTAAAATAACACAATACTATAATTTATTCTAGATATACAACAAAAAATAGATGTAACTATAATTGACACATCATCAAAAGGTGAAAAAAAAAGAGGGAAATGAATAAAGGAAGAATATCAATTTTCTATCTAATATATTCAATACTACTTTTATCAATTTTATATTCAATCTTATCAATTTTGAACAAGATTTACAATAAAAAAAAACTATTTTTTGGTGTAAATTATAGCACTAGCTCTGTATATTTTAGTACAACCTTCGACCATGGGACATGGTCTTAGTAATATATTAGTAATATAGTGATAGAGAGAAGAAAGTAGACAACTTATATTCAATTCTTCCGTGTATCAAATTCTCTCTGCAAATGTCACTATTTATAGTCAGTCACCGCCTCTCTTTGCTTGGCACCGAAGCTTTACTACATTTTTTATTTTTATACAAAGGCGGTTCACATGAATTGACAATCAATTATATAAGAAAATGGTCAATGAGCTATTCAATTTTTCTGTTTTAAGCCCCTCAACTGTCCCATCAACTAGTGGCAACGAATTGTTAGTGGATGTTAACGAAAGAACTAAAATAATTTTTTTTTAAAAATCAGTGATATAAATTATCAGATAATTTGTTGTTCAAACTTGGGGGTGTTTGGGGGAATTTTTTTCCAGAATAAGTAAACTTATTTTAAGACAAAGTTAGAGATTCCTAACTTTTTTCTGAAAAAAATTAACTTTTTTTTGCAACTTATAGAATCTCAAATATACATTAAATACTTGTATAAAAAACATTTATCAAAATATGAAATTTTTACCCGAAAATAAGTCCAAAAAGACTTATTTTAAGGCAGACCAAACAGGCCATTAATCCAAAATTTTGAATAGTTGTGGGACTATTCAATTTATTTTTCCTCAAAATAAAGTATAGTTCATTAGATTTGTAGAATTTTATCAATACTGGAAATAAATTTTTACAAAAATTTCTACCGATGTCCCTGCTTTCAGTGCCGGTAAACAATTCCGCTTTCATACTAGGAGTCTGGTTGGGTAAAATTAAAATTATGATTTAAAATAGCTTAACTTAATAAGTCGGGAGCTTAAAATACATGTTTGGGTAATTTTATATTATGGGTGATTTATGTGTTTTTAAAAATATAATAATAAAAGTATTAGTGATTTATAAGTAATTTATAACATATAAATAACTTTTATCAAAATAGAAAAAAAATAAGTCACTGAAAAAAGTACATAATATTTACTTCTATCTTGAAAAAAGTACATAATATTTACTTCTATCTTTAAGTTTACTTCTGTCTTTAAGTCAGTTTCTAGCTTATTTCTGACTTTAAAATCAGTTTTTGACTTATTATACAAATAGACATTTTTCAACTTAAACTCAAAAACACTTTAAGCCCCCGACTTAAAGATTAGCCAAGGCTCTATGTTTATATTGATTTGAACTTAGTAGATTAATTTACCCTGGTGGTTCCAAACAATTGTATGGTTTGTACTCAAATAATTTGTGTTCTGTTTGGTGTAAAGATATGAAATGAACTATTACTTAAGCTGAACGTAAGAAATTTTCAATTATAAAGTTGAATGAAGCCAGTAAAAATACAGCAATATGCTAATTTTATAACTGAACCACATGGTTCCATTTATCCCTACTTGAAGAATAAGCATATAAAGCTTAATTTACTGAATCATAGACGAGTATCAGCAAACCACCTATCCACCATAGCCAAGCATTCTTCTGGCTTGAATTCAGGAGCTGCATGACCTGCACCCTGTATTTCAAAGAAACATATGTAGAAAAAAATAATTCATACCGAATTTAATCTGCAGTGTAAAAATTTGTTCGTAGAGTAGATTTTGATCGATGAAAATTACCTTCACCGTTGCAAATGTCAATGAGTAGTCATCACGGGAAAATGATTCGGTGTAACTGCATATAAAATCGAAGTTGAGATAACAACTTACTTATATGGGGATGATTATACATAAACTATTTCATATGAACTTGACATACCCTGCTACTTGACCTTTAACAAACCACGGCTTCCATGTTCTATCAACTGATAATCCAAGTGTGTGGATCCATTTTCTTGTTCCAATGTATGGGAAAACCATGTCGTGGTCACCACTGGTTTCGGAAAAAACATAATGTATTGCATTATTATTACGGTGCTCCCCTCGAATATAGGCATTTTACTACAAATATTATGCTAATAATAGTTTTCCTCGATACAAATGAAGAAATTACCTGTATATAAGAGCTCGACAATGCTTTCTGGTCAGGTTGCGATGATAAACAACACTGCTAGGAATGTCATATTTGTAAGTATCTGTGTCATTTCGATCGAGATAATAATGATCTGTGTTGCATTTCGACCATTCTGTTGTGCCCTGCTATTCTCAGCTAAGTTAGTAAACAGCTGCGTGATTTGTAGACAATTATACACTCCAATCGATAAACGTTAAAGAATGGAACAAAAATTCTCCAAAAATTTTTATGTAACGTTTTCTTTTCAATTATCTAACTCTGTCTAGAAATATATTTCCGAACATCCATGGGCTTAATATTGAGTCATGTACAGGGAAATAGGGGTTTGGAACTCAAGTAATTTTCTTTTAATTATGTTTATTCGACTTATTTAAGTACCTCTCGCACGTGAAGAGCTTTCTGCACAGCTTCGTCTGTGGCCCAAGCAATAGCTAACTCATAATTATCCACCTTCAAAATATAGCAATCAATTGAAAATAGTTAATTCTTCGAATTTCAAATCTGAAGAATACAATTATCGAATTGCTCGAGAACACCGATATATGGATATATATAAAGAGAGAATTGAATATGTTTCGTGTGTGTCTGCGCGTTTGAGAAGCATATTACCCGACACCATGTATCTGAATCTTGTAGTTGAACCAACACGCGACCAGTAGCAGGATTTCTCCGATAAGTGTTTCTATCCCATTGTCGTAGCACCGACACCGTTGTCGTATCATCACAATTCGGCTCCAATATTTGATGCTCATTTAAATCCTTGAGACACTGTACGTGTAAGAGTAAACAGTTTTTATAATTAAAATGCCATTAAAGGTCGGTGATAAGTTAAAGAAAAGATATAGTTGGAGGATCTTGTATTGATACTAAGTTAATTAGGCCATAGTATCACCTCATCTACTTCTGCTAGAGCCTGTGTACAATATCCATTTGCGGGATTCACGTTTATGTAATCACCATTGCAATTTGCTTTTGTTGACTGCAGATATTCATCATATATACAATTAGCCTTAATGATCACAAGTCGATTAATTAATCACACTTTCGGTCTCAAATAATTTTTCTTTCTTCCGAAGTTACCTCATAAAGTTCATCAGATAAAAGTGCAAAGTTATGAGCATATCGGACTCTTGAATTGAAGTCAATAAACCTATCCGTCAGAGGATTACCGATCATGTATCCCTGCAAAAAAATTAAATATCGATCAATTTATAAGAATTATTAGCATTTAGCTAGAACAAAATACAAGCATTCACAATGAATTAATTTCTGTACTACTCACTTTAATATTTAACTGAGGAACATTTCCAGCTTCATTACCTATAACGAATCGAAAAGGAATTCAATGTATTATAACAACTGAAATATAGATGCATAATTAAAATTTCAAGTCGTAGTAAAAAAATTTATTTACCATTAATTATATCTTGGACGATAACAGGAACGGTTATGCCAGAATACGAAAGACCGGAAACATATAGAGGGTTATTCAAAAATCTAGGATGATCGGTGAGCCACTGCATCAGCAAAAAAACTAAATTTAAATTTATCAAGTCCATATAAATTATCAATCAACCCCCGTAAAATGTCAAAATTTTCGAACTAGTGCAGCAGACGCCGTAAAATTAGTTGTCACCTTCTTAAGAAAGCCATAGATAGATGCAGAAGTTAAGGTGTCACTGGTTTTGTAACCGTCCTTAGTTTTTGCATAAGAAAAGCCAGATCCAGATGCATCAACAAATATGACACTGGCCACCTGCAAAGAACGTGAGTGTTATTTAATAGAGTATAAGGCTCTTCAGTCCGTGCATAATATAATGTTCTCTAAATTTCAACACTTAAATAGAGTATTGTAGTACAGTATCCTATAGTACCTTGGTCCATGAGTATGGATTATCCAAGAGTATTGGTATTTTCCCGTATGTATTGTCGTAGTCAAACCTCAAGGGCCCTATACATTGGAGGCAATAATATAAGTTCAGCACTTTAATGTTGTGTTTATTCGATGTGCTATAGAAAACAAAGTATCCTTGACGAAGCATGAATGTCAACTATGCCAAAATGCCCGCAAGGGTTGGTTCGGTTGGTTAAAGAGAGTAATATCATGGTCACAGGTTCGAATCTCACGGGAGGAGAATTTGTGATTATGTCATCTGGGTCAGAGTCTGTCGCACTTGTACGGTTTACCTGGTTCACGTGGTTTGCAGGCTATTGCGTGAGCCCGTAGGTTTACCCAGTGCGCACCCAAAAGATAACGGCTGCGGGTTTCCACGGTAAAAAAAACTATGCCAAAATAACTTCACTTTATTTAATTTTTGAAAGTATTTATTTATTTTCATTCTTATCTTCATAAAAATATATGCATATTTGCAATTTAATTTCATGCACATGAATACTATCCTTTTAAACGTTATCCTACTACTTTATTTTTACTAGTTTTTTATATTATAAACTATACTCCCTCCGTCCCGGCCAAATGTTTACATTTGGTCCGGGCACGGAGACCAAGGATAGTGGGTGTAATAGTGATTTTATTGTTAAAATAAATGAAGTAGTGGGTGTAATAGTGTAAAGTGTTGAAAAAGTGGAGTGAAGTAGTGGATGTAATAATATATTTATTGTTAAAAGTTACTATTTTTAGTAATGTAAAGAATTGGGTGGGACGTCCCAAAAAGGAAAGTGTAAAGAATTGGTTGGGACGGAGGGAGTATTATATATCATATATATAATTACACTAGTATGTGGTCGTATTTATCGTTATATGAGCCACACAAAAATTTAGCACGTATACACATCTAAACTTAAGTAATTATTTTTATATGATAAAAAAATATATATAATTAAAATATATTTTATTTTATGAACCAAAGATTTGGCAGAATATGTATTTCGGATAATTGAATTTGTTATTCAACGAGGAATTGCAGCGTTATCATATACCTCGCAAGTATTTTATTATTTTTATATGAGTAATTTTTTTTTAAAGATAAGCGAAAACAACCCTTTATATATGTTAGGGTTATTTACGGATGCAGTCAGAATCAACAATACATAAGAAGAATTGAAGAAAGTTGTAAATTTTTACCAAGTTGATTAAAGAAGGAACGGATAGCAGAACAGCCAGGACCTCCTGTAATCCATATCAAGATGGGATCATCCACTGGATTACGCTCAGACTCCACAAAGTAGTAAAACAACTGCAGATCATCGTCCTCTCCGAGCCCAACATATCTGTCAAACAATACATGATTAATTATCTTAATTCGAAACTTATTACTTGGGTGTTTCGATAAAAACACGGTGTCTACATAGATTAAACATACCCCGTTTCGAGTTTAAATGGCAATTTGCCAGAAAATCCTGGAAGAGAAGTGATGAATGACTGTGAAAATGAAAGCTGGAAAAGGTTTACTTGGAGAATATAGAGAACTAAAATAATTGAGAGTGTTTTCATAGTATGTTTTGTCATGGCTAGCTATGTATTGACTTCTAGCTTGCACAATCAGAACATGAAATATATATTTATAGTATTTTTTTTACTTGGACGATTGCACAGAATAAGCAAGGTAGTAAGGTACGAGGCTTACTTACCAGTCTCACCTTAATTGTTTGGTGAGAAACAGAAATAATATTTTAGGTGTTTATTCGAATCAAGTAGGTGATGTTTTGAATTTCGAATAAATTTATTCGAAAAAATTGATTTTTTTAATTTTTTTTTATAAAATTATAATTTTCAAATATTTATTTTTATAAATACAACCCAGGTGCTATCGAAAATACCACTTCATATTATTTGTTTTTTATTGTAAAAGTAAAACATATTTTAATTAGATTCCGATTGGGTTGGTTGCATACTTGCAAGTTGCATCTGAAAATCAATCAAATAAAAAAAATTGAGCAGTCAAAATCAATCAAATAAAATCACTACTTGCAGCTCCTTTTTTGAAATTTTTATTTACAAATGTAAATAAGCAAAATCAAGCAATCACAATTTCTTTCCGATGGATCAACCGGCTTGTTTGACTTATCAAACCTTATAAGTCGAAAAATGTATGTAATTTTTCGATGGCTGGTGAGACTCTGAATTATCATACAAGAGCATGTCCTAAATTGATTAGTTAAAATGATATAAAATAGATATTATGTAAAATTTGTTGAAGTAAGGTGTTGTGTTTCAGTAGTAGCTATAAAGAATAGTTATATTTGAAAAATAATTTTTTATTATTTTCAAATTTCAGGGGTCATTAAATTTTTAAATAAATACATAATATATATATATATATATATACATATACATATATACACATATACATATATAAAAGATAATTTTATAAGTTAAAATATAATTAATTAATTTTCTTATTGGATAGAAGTGAAAATAAAAAAATTATAATGAATGAAATGATATATTTTTATATGTATCTACGTGTATTAAAATAAAAATATAACAAAAAATATAATTAAAAAAATATTTAATGCTAATATTGTAATATTTTAAACATGAGAAAAAATAGTTAACAAATATTACTTTTATATATTATAAAACATATAACGAAAAAAAATATTTTATTATACTAGTAGATTAGTATTTTTATAAATATATAATGTATATTAAAATAATTATATAAGTAATTAATAAATTTGGTTAATAATAAAATAATATTTTTACACTTTTTTCATGGAAATATTTTTATACTTAACACTATATAGAATTAAAAATATTAAAATATAAAACAAAAATTATAATACATAGATATTAAATATAATTATTAAAATATAAAAATAAGATAATAATATATTAATTCTAAAAATCAAAACCCTAATTGTATATATTTTTCATAAACAAGAATCCAAATTTTGAAAACAAGGAATAAAAATAAAACAAAGGATAAATAAAAATTGTAGGAGACCTTATTGTAGCGGGTTGATTTTAGAGAGAAATAACATGGACTTAATATATGTGATGGTTTTTCATTTAATATATGTAGTGTGCTTCTTTTGTGTTATCTAAAAATATAGAGGTTGTTTGATTACCCTTGAAATGCGTGGGAAGTTCAAATACTTAGGAAGTAAATTTTAAAAAAGTTGTTTGGTTAGGAAGTAGAAGTTTCAGGGAACTTTCAATACTCATATATTGTGGAAAGTTGCTTACTTAGCCCCTTGATAACTTGTACTTCCTGTAAAAAGTTAATTCCTACATATTAACCAAACATATTTTTCAACCTCCTAGTAATTTCAATTTCCATAATAAATATGATTTTCATAGGAAATGACTTCATATTATCAACCAAACAAGCACTAACAAGTTTTCTCATTGAAGTGGTCTTTTTTCAGATACTCCTATTAGTATTAGTGTAGTCCACTTTCAAAAAATAACGCATATTAAGAAAATTTATTGTTGATTGGTTGTACTCATATTTATTACATTGAATCAATGCAATATATGGTATATAGTTGATCTTGAAAATATAAATAAGAAATATGTTGAATAGAGTTGATTTTGAAAATATAAATTAGATTAAATTTTACATTAAAAGTTGAAGCGGACAATTATTTTAAAATAAATTATTTTTTAAAAGTGAACTACTAATATGAAATGGAGAGAGTATTATCTATGTTTTTAAAATTCTTCTTACCATCTTGAGGAGATGTTCCAAGCGTTGTTATAAAAGGAAAAAAAACAAATGAAAGTATGATTCTTTATAAAGAATAGTCATTATTTTATGATTGAACGTTATACCTCGTCCACTTGCTCAGTGAAAATTAAGGATACCGGCAGAGAATGAAACGAAAAATAAAAGTATGGTTTCAATTAAAATGGAAAAAAGAGAAGTACAAGTTTTAACGCATTCGGATTCTTGGACTATAAATTGTTTCGCAGTAAATATGTGCAAGTAAATATTCTTTCCATTTTTTATAGATAACAGATTTATACCCGTCCGAAGCACAGATATTTTATATATATTTATTAATTTAATATATATATATATATATATATATATATATATTTATATTTATATTATTTTTTAAAATCTCCCTAATTATATATAATATTTTTATATATTTATATAAATGTATATAAATTATGTGTAGTTATTTACTATCAAAAACATTAGTTTTTATTAAAAAAATATATTACTTTTTTTAATTTGAAATATTTTACCTTTAATTTGAAATATATAAGGATATTATGGTGTAAATTTCATTAAAATTAAGTGTGCAAAAATCAAATCAGTCAAAAATAATGGGACGGAGGGAGTAATATAATTTGAATTAAAGGATTTAAGAACGTTTAAAAATATGCTTATCATGCACTAAATTCTTGATATATGAAATTAAGTTTTGGAAATTGAACTTTAAAAACATGAATATCAAAACTCGATCGTTTGAAGAGATTTTTTTAGAATAATCCTAGGTTTCAAATCTGTTCCCAACAAAATTCTCAAATCATAAATTGAAAATTTATTATTGATATGTGCATTAATATGTGTCCCACCAGTACGTACATTAATATGCACTCCATCAATCAATAAAAGTATGTCACGTGTAATTTGATAATATTTTTTGACCCAATTTGGACCTCCAGCGTTACTCTCTTTTTAAACCTCATCTTTGCGCATGTAGAAGCCTCTCTCCAATGTTCATAATAAGTTCCTTAGATTTGAAACCAGTAGCCATAACAGGATTCACACACCTCTCCATCTTCTGACCAAGTTTTGTTAAATTTAATTTGTTCGCTTGACTTGTCATAATTTCTATTGGCTTTGTAGGGATGTGAGTCTTTCTCATGAGTTCAACTGTTTCTTCGTTATCAATATCATTTAACGTAACTTTTAAATAATATATAAGAAAGTACAAATATTAAATTATTATATATTTTATGTTCAAAATTGTTAACCTTAGTGTTGTTAGAACTAATAACATATATTAAATTTTAAATATTACGGATATAATTTGAACTTAATATTTATGTTACTCTCTCTATTTTTTAATGTTTGACGTTCTAGTGTAGAGTATTTGTTATTTTTTATTTGACGTTCTACTGTCCCAAAGTAAATTTATCGGTTTAGTATATTTTTTGAAAACCTAAACATTTGACATAATCCTCTTAATTAATACAAGTATTACTACTACATCCAATTTAAAAACACTAGTACAACACTACTCACCTTCATATCAAACCTCTAAAACTAATGAATTCAAATGACCAATATCAAACCTCTAAAACTAATGAATTCAAACTAATTAATTTGTTAGTTACTCATGTTTACATAATTTATTTTTTATTCATTAAAAAGCTATTTGTCGTGTATTCTTTATTCATATTTATTAAAAAAAATCTGTTTACTTAAATTTTTAGAATCTATCTAGTGAAAAATTAAACATCATTAAAAATAAAATGTTTTAATTAGTTTTGATAAGATTAATTAATTAATATTCTTTCATATTTTTTAAGCAAGTTTAATGATTTAACTTCTGCATTCCTCACTATTTATAAGTCATGGTCGGAGGGAATATTTTTTTTGTAAATTTTTATTTGAATGGGATTAAAAAATTTGGAGGGAATTTGAGAAGAATATGTGATGCCAATAAAATTTTAAAGAAATAAAAATAGAGCGGTAAGAATAAATATTATTGTGAGTTTCAATATACTATCATTAATAGAAATGCTCGTAATAAACAATTGACATCGGAAGGAGGGGAGACGTATGTCTATCACCTTTCTTAATATATGTGTTAAAACCTTAAACGTCAAACATTAAAAAAGAGGAGTATATGTTAGTATTTTTAGTATTATAAATATTAAATTTAAATAAGTTGTTATTGAATATCGAATCGGTAGCATTTGGATAAGATCACTCTTACTTTTACTGTTATTATATATAAGATATAATTTTGATTTTTAACACATATTTTTATATGTTTTGACATTAAAATAAAAATTATTATTTTTAAATTTTCTTTTCTTAAATTAAAATATAGATTTTACATTCTAATTCAGAAAAAGAAAATTTTAGAAATAATAATTTTATTATAGGGTCAAAATATAATTTTATAAAAATGTGTGTTAAAAGTCAAAATGACCAATAAAAAATAGAGGGTATAATCTGTATAAACTTTTTAGTGTATTAATGATAATGGATCTTGTGTATAGACAAAAAACTCCACTAATAAAAAAAAATTAAAAGATATTTAGCAACAAATTTTTTTTTTAAAGCCGCATGTATGTTTTTGGAAATGCAGGGAAGGACGGTCCAGTCCTGCTCCTACCCCGATATCCTACCTAACAATGTTAGGTGATAATAAGTACAACGATAACATTCAGCAGCCTACTAATTTAGCAATGTACAACGATTTCTATACAAAGTAGTACTGTAATATTTTAAAGATGCGGTCTCCCAGCTGTCTACCTTTACTCAAGGACGAACTGTCAGTATTTTTTTAGTATTATTCTATTGTCATCTTCCCAGATCCAACATGTTCAGTGTACAACCACACTATTATTATCCGTTCGCTTTCAATTGATATTTTTGTTTAAATACAAACAAATTTATGTGTATGCCACACCACTGGAAAATGGATAGTATAAGTTATCATACTTGCATGTCTCGTCTCCAACAAATGTAATAATCAAAATTAGAACTACAACTTCCCTCCCAAATTATCTATCTTTTTATTTTCTACACATATTCTAAAAGATAGATAGAGAATATAGCTTCATAAAATATTCTTAAATTATTTTGTCGAAATAAAATTTTAATAGAAAACAAATTTTGTAAAATGATTTTTTTACTCAATTTAAAATATGTGTAAAAAAATAACTAATTTGAGATGGAAGCTTCAAATGCTGAATGTTTATCTTTCCCAAAAAGCTGCTTGATATTAGGCACTAAATCATTAGAGAGGATTATGATCAAACCACCTATTGACCATAGCTAGACACTCTTCAGGCTTGAACTCTTGAGCTGCATGACCTCCCCCCTGTGAAAGTCACAGAACTATAAGATTATTTGTTTCCTTCTCCAGGATTAATACAGTAAAGAAAATGTTTGGATTTGTAAGGAAATCATTAATTCAACTGGTTAGCAACTCCTTGCAGATGGTACTTCTATCATTAAAAACAGATGATAAATTTTCAGACATGATCTTTATGAGTCTGTTGAAAACTTCATTAACTAAATACATAAATTCGTACCTTAACAGTCGCGAATGTTAATGTGAAATCATCGTGTGAAAACGACTCCGTGTATCTGTAGAAGATTAAGAAATGTAAATGTATTCTTAGGATCAAGAAAGTGAAAATCAAGAATCCTCTTTTACCCATCTTACCCTGCTACTTGTTGTTTGACAAACCATGGTGCCCAGGTCCTATCAACATTTAAATGTAGATCACGTATCCACTGCTTAGTGCCTAAGTGTGAAAATGCCATGTCGTGATCACCACTGTTTAATGAACCATTACGAGTATCAGCCCAAACACTCCTTGGTAGAAAATAAATATATCGTAACAATTAAATAAAAATAATGATACCACAGGAAATAAACTTTATTAGGACGATATTTACCTAATTATAAGCGCTCTACAATTTTTTTTGGTGAAGTTTCGATGATTAGCAAGAGTACTAGAGACATCGTATGCATAGCTAACGGTATCATTTTTACCGAGAACATAGTGATCGTCATTGCATATAACCCACTTTCCAATTGTTCCCTGGTGTTTGAAGAAAAATTAATTATCATTTACAATTAAGATTCTGGCAAACAAGGATCACTAACTAGCTCATACATAAATGCCATACCTCGCGGATATTTAGAGCTTTTCGTACCGATGGAACATTTGCCCAAACATCAGTATAAAGATACTCATTTTCCTAAACACAAAAGGATATAAGAGAATTGATAAGTCAGCTTCTACTCCTTCACTATTATCTATTTACGAGAACAAAACTGATGCACTCTGTTTCTAACAAAAATTTCGCAGGTTCTAACAGATGTTCAAAGCTTGAGAGATAGAGATTCGATGATAAAGTTACCCGACACCATTGTTGGCCCTTCAATTTGGCTGACTGGGGGTAAGGAACTGGATACTTGTAAGTTGGGTTGCTAATATTTTGCAGCAAATTCCTGGTGCTAGTCTCTGTAATACAAATTGGTTCCAATATCTGATATATATATACGTCCTCCAGGCACTGCATATGACACGGTATATAAATGTGAACTATATAATAAATTGTTGGCAATAGAGTAATACAGTACAATTAAAGAAACTAGAAATATAATAAATCAAGATTGCAACCTCATTAACTTCTTGTAGATTACGTAGACATAATGTGTTGCTTGCATGCACGTTTACGTATTCGCCATTGCAATTCACTTTCGTCGACTGAAAATACCAATAAATCTTTTAGATTGTGTTTCAACAATTAACAATTATATCTCCATATATAAAAAACGTGAACATTGTCATAAAAACAAAATCAGTACCCTGTGTACAACGACGTTAGAAAATAGGGATTAGGTATTTGTATAATTGTAAGAGCAGGTCCAAAAACTTCCTTATTATATGATGTTCTAAATTATAATATAAGAAATGCAACAAATAATGTTTCTCTCTAATTCATCCTTAAAATGCTAGGACATCCCTCTTCTCCCATATTTTTAAGGATGCCCTAGTCATTCCTTGCTTGATTTTTATTAATAAAAAATTATTTTCCCTCTTTTCCATGCTTGTTTTTCCTTTTCCTCCTCTTTTACAATTCAAACATATTAATATTTTAATAATAAGGGAAGAAGATAAGGAATGTTGTGGAGTGCATGTACAAAACTAATGTCCTAAACTACTAGGACATAATATTTTATAAGTAAGTTCTGCAAGTCCAACAGCTCCTTAGAGCTTCCTTATAAAATATTGTGTCCTAGTAATTTAGAACATTAATTTTAGACATGCACTCCAACAACATTTCTTATCCTCATTCCTTAGTAATAAAATAATAATACATTTGAATTGTAAAGAGGCAAGGAAGAAGAAAAGAAGTGTCAAAATGGAGGGAAAATAATTTTTTTATTAACAAAAGTGATATGAGGAATGGCTAGGACATCTTTAAAAACAAGAAATGAAATGCATGTCCTAGCATTTTAAGGAATCACTAGGTAGCTGTTGGAGCAACTTTTTTTATTAGATTCCTTATATTTTAACTTAGGACATGATTTAAGGAAGCTCTTGGACTTGCCGTAAGACAATAAAAGTAGATACTTTTCAAGATTTTACGCATATTAAAAAAAATTAATATCATTTTTCTCATATTTTCCCATAATTATATTTTAATAACTCAATATATATATATCAAAAGAAGTTAACATTAAAAATAACAAATAATAGAGCATATCATTGAAAATATGTTTAAAATTTTGAATTGAATGAAGACGAAATATCTATTATGGGATTATTTTTTTCAGATTTAACTATTAATTTGGAACAGGTGGAACCAATGAATGTTATTTATATTTTGCAAATTGTACATGCAATCCCCACAAATACATGCCCGGAGAACAAATACAAATTTGTAAGTTAATTTTTTTTTAAAAAAATCTTATTTTACCGTTTACAAATAATAGAGCCTATTATTGGAAATATTTTACCTCGTAAATTTCATCCGATAGAAGTGCCACCTGATGAGCATACGGAATCCGAGTGTTGAAGTCGATATTCCTGTCTGTTAGTGGGTTCCCAATGATGTAGCCCTGTTGTTGGATCGTAATTAAAAACTACACACAACAATGAGGCAGTTATATAAATAATTTAACAGGCAGATTAAACCAATCAACAAAACAAAGCACGAAGGCAAAACAAGATATATAATCAGTAACTGCAATGACAAGAGAAAAGATCGAATACTTAGCTCTAACAGAAGCTTTACGGCATACACTGAAAGAACTAATAGAACAGCTGAGTCGCCAAGCCTTGCTAGAAGTTTTGACTATTCTTGAAGAGATTATTGCCCCACTGCGCTGTGTTGAGTTGCAGCAATATCACTTCCAGGATAAAACAGCACAGAGTACTTCGTCCACAGATACGTAGTACTTAACAGCGACCTGTACCTCAGTTCGCCCAGAAAACCTTATGCAAAATCTGTAAGAGTGTGGAAGACACAGAATATGGCTGCTAGGGTTTTCTCAAAACTTGTGTTAAAAATCTCACTCTCTATCTCCAACGTTTTTATGTATATATAATACAATAAAACGTAACAGAAGATAACACATTAATTAAAATAATTATTCTGACTTAAAAAGCATTTAATAGAATATTTATCAAAATCAATTCATCAGAGTTTACTGTCAAAAAGTCTGTGACAGCATCTTTTATAAAACCTGTGACAATGTCTTTTATAAAACCTGTGACAGTAACTTTGTAAAATTCCTGACAGTAACTTTACAAAATCTCACTGACAGCACCTTTGTAAATTTGTGTGACAACAACTTTGTAAATTCATGACAGCAAGTTTTTCAAAATCTCGACAGCACCTTTTTATAAAATCTCGACCGCACCTTTTTTATAAAATCCTGATAGCAATTTTGTATAGTTTCTGACAGCACCTTTTATACTGACAATAACTTTGTACACTTATGCTGACAGTAAGTTTTCTCAGTTTGATTCAATATTCATATTAAAATAATATTTAAAGTCATAAATAAATTAATTAATCATGTAATAAAATTCCTCGCCCAGGTCGCTTCGCGTACGCGAGACGCCGAGACATTTGCCCAAATCGCCCTTCGACCCGACCCGAGGCGAGGCGGCGGCGGCGCGCGTGTGTGCGCGAGGGCACACTATTACACCATGCATACTCACATGCCTTAATAGTTAACACTACCCTTGCACATATATTCATATAAAGCACCTCCACCCATATTACATATTCAATGTGGTACAAACCCATTTAACCAATTTCAAACTAGCAACTTCTACTCAATTTTTTAATGGATTACACTAAGAAAATGTGTTAGATCCAAACATGAAAGTTTAAGTCCTCATAGCAAGGAACAACTTCCAATCATTAGTTTCCGAAAATTACATCAAGAACATATATAAAATATGTCTCAAACATTCTATTTTCTAACACCGATGACCAATTATTTAGAAGAAAGAAAAAAAGACCAAAACAAGCTGATAACAATTGAGAGTCAAGGGGTCACAAAAACTACATACTGCGATATTAATTCGCCGCTCATTTCCAGCTTCATTGCCTACGCATAACACATACAATAAATTTTACGGGGGCCCATATGAATAATTATAGCAATTGATATATGTATAAGATACACAGACAGCAACGTAGCACATAACTAGAGGCAGGGGGAGCTTCAATGAATTTTACGGGGGACCATATGAATAAGAGTAAAGAGCACTTCGTGTACCCGCAGTTTGTGTGTCAGATCACTTGGGATACCACACTTCAAAAAGTACGACTCGCTATACTGCACTTCTTAACGTCCTAGCACTTTGTTGTTTTCCGTTAAATTGGACTAACGCCGTCATCGTCTCCGGTGACTTTGAACGACGGCAAAACAAAACTCAAACAAAGCTTGTCATTTTTTATACCAAAATAACACTAGCCTTACCAGGAGTACGTATATAACAATTATACATACAAACAAGCAACCATGTGGCCGTAAATTGAAGAAATCCGACGAGTTTTACCGGAAAAATAATTTTCCGACGAGCTCCAAAAACAACCCATAAACACAAACAAAAATATCACTAGCATGTCCTTTCACCGATCTACGTACCCATGTAATTAGTTTATGCAACAAATCAACGGAAAAATAAATAAGAAATTCAAGTATAACCCGAAAATCATGAATTACAAATCAAGCAATTTCTAACGAAAACGGAGCACGTAGTCATGTACTTCAACACATGGGATTCAATTTGGTTACTCATACGAAAAAAACTAAGTTCAGAATCATCTTCAAAAGTTGCTTTGATCTTCAAGAACACGAAGAACATCTTCTTCTCCAAAACAAAAAAACTGACGGCGTTAGTCCAATTTAACGGAAAACAGCAAAGTGCTAAGACGTTAAGAAGTGCAGTATAGCGCGTCGTACTTTTTGAAGTGTGGTATCCCAAGTGGTCTGACACACAAACTGCGGGTACACGAAGTGCTCTTTACTCTATGAATAATTATACATTTTTGTCTATACTAATTAGAGCTGCACAACTTCGACCGGACGGGACTCAATATATCACGTGTCTCCGGTCCATAAAATAAAAAAAATCGGGTCTTTGGTTCAGTCCGGTTCAAATTCAGAAAAAATTCGGATCGGACCGGATTATATATATTATTTTATATTTTAAATCATCTAAGTTAAGGATAAAATTTTAGAATTTATAGTAATTTAATCATTTAAAATATTATAAAATAAGTTATTATAATAATAGTACCAATATAACAAATTAAATATTAAATTTATTTAGTCTATACAGTATATTTAAAAATGAGAGTTATATATATATAAATTATTATTATCGTATAAAGAATAAGAGATATATTTATTGTTATATATATTAATTTCTAAAATAATTTTTATTTTTTTACTTGTAATACAAATAAAAATGCTATAAATATAAAAAATATATATAAATAATAATTAACCGATCCATATCGGTCTGGTTCCGGTCCGGGTTTTACCGGTCCGGTCCCAAAAACCGAATATAACCGGTTCGGTCTTCGGTCCACACATTTAAAATTTTCTAATCTTCGGTCCGAGTCGATCCGGTCCGGTCTAGTTTTGACCCTTTGTGCAATTACTAATATATACTGTAGTATATATTTTTGTACTCCCTCCGTCCCTGTAGTTACTTTTGAGGAAAATATTTGTGTCATAATACATATTCACTATATGTTTTCAATGTAAATTTATAGGATAATTTCCAAAATAACCCTTTAACTAAAGTGTTGATACTAGTATTGACAATTAATGTAATATAATTATCATTCAAATTATGCATTGAAACTATCTCAATAAATGTAATTAATATTGATAAAAATGAAAAATAATTTTTATGTTAGAACTTCTTAATATGCATAATTTTTTTCAAAAGTAAGAGGTAAAATGGGACAGAGGGATTAACTTATAGTCATTTTTGAAATTTAAGCGGAAATGACCAACAATAGAGGATAATTTTTAAAAAATATTCACACATGTGAATGAAAAGAAAGACAACTATATAAATATATATATGGTCCTTTCTATAATCATGTGGATATTATTAATATACAGCCAACCCATCTCCCATCGTTAAAAAACTAAATTAATGATTAATATTAAAAAAAAAAAATATACACTCTATTGTATAGCGTACACTTTAATTATTTTCTTTACCATTTATGCCCTTCCAATTGATATTTTTAAAAAGATATACACTATATAATTGGCCTGTTTGGCATGTCTTAAAATAAGTTCTTTTGGACTTATTTTCGGGTAAAAATTTCATATTTTCATAAATATTTTTTATATAAGTATTTAATGTATATTTGAGATTCTATAAGTTGCAAAAAAAAGTTAACTTTTTTCATAAAAAAGTTAGGAATCTCTAACTTTGTCTTAAAATAAGTTGACTTATTCTGGAAAAAAGTTCCCCCAAACACCCCCAATATAGCATATATTAAAAACTCAAATATGTACTTCATGTCTTAGACATGTCACACTCTTAACTCTTTGATATGCGGAGAATATTAGAATGAGACAAATGAAAGGTAAACTAAATTTTAATAAAAAAAACTTGCCTTGCAAACTAAATTTTAATAAAACAACTTGCCTTGCAAATTGCTTTCAGCCGTAACAATTACTTTGAAATTTAAAAATTATTTGATTTATAGATTAGATAAATAATTTTATTACATATATTTATAATAATAAAATTATAATATAATATAATAATTATTTGAAATTTAAAAATTACTTCAAATTTAAATTATGTTATATACCTAAAAATTTAAAAATAAATAACAATATTATTATTATATTCGAAAATATATTAAATTAATATTATATATAATATAATATTTATTAATATTATTTTTAATATATAAATCAGATAAATACTTTAATTACATATATTTATATTAATAAAATTATATTATAAAATAATAGTTACTTGAAATTTAAAAATTACTTCAAAATTAAAAATGACAAAAAATTTAAATTATGTTATATAAATAAAAATTTAAAAATAAATAATATTATTATTGGATTCGAAAATAATATTAAATTATTATATATATACAATATAATATAATATTTATTAATAATATTTTTAATTTATAAATTAGATAAATAATTTAATTACATATATTTATATTAATAAAATTATATTATAATATAATAATTACTTGAAATTTAAAAATTACTTCAAAATTAAAAATGACTAAAAATTTAAATTATATTATATAACTAAAAATTAATAATAATAATATTATTATTAGATTCGAAACTAATATTAAATTATTATTATATATATATACAGCATAATATAATATTTTTAATTTATAAATTAGATAAATAATTTAGTTAGATATATTTTTAATTTATAAATTTTAGACAATAAATGATCTATTAAATAATAAAACTAAAATGTTTCCCAGAATAATCAATCTATTACAGAAGGGGGTTGAATGTAATAGTACCTGTAAATCGATTATGAACACAAGTATATAGAATGGAATACTGTTTTGTATTATTAATGATCTCGAATACAAAACTCTCTCAAGAAATAATATTCTTAAGAGCTGCTAGGTTATATATCTATTGCTTAATGAATTCCACATTGAATTATAACCTATCTCTGTGTTTATATAGACACAGCTACAAATACAATTACAAAACAGATTATGATAAGTGTTTCCTAGAATAATCAATCTATTACAGAAGGGGGGTTGAATGTAATAGTGCCTGTAAATCGATTATGAACACAAGTATGTTGAATGGAATACTGTTTTGTATTAATAATGAACTTGAATACAAAACTCTCTCAAGATATAAAGTTCTTAAGAGCCGCTAGGTTACAAGATATTGCTTTTATATAAATTCTTAATTCGATATTGAATTATAACCTATCTCTGTATTTATATAGACACAGCTACAAATACAATTACAAAACAGATTATGATAAGAATAGATTTAATAAGGTAATTAGACTTGCACTTGAATTCCTTCTTACTATCCAAATCAGACTCTGATTTGTCTGTTTCCTTTTCTGATAAACTCTGTCGGTTGATAATCTCTGATAGAGCATTCTCTGTTAGAGTAAACTCTGATCGAGTATTTTCTGATAGAGTAAACTCTGACCGACAGCTTCCTTAATTTTCCCTTTCCTTCCCATAGCATATCTGCAATAAATTTGTTTTGATCTTCGAAGACTTTCCTTTAAACTAGCTGTTTGAATCAACCGAATACTCATCTCCTTTAAGCTTCGAGAAGTCAGGCTGTGAGCTAATCAATCGAGTACTTGTGAGACTTCTCGATTGGTAAATATCCGTTGATGACTTCTCGATCAATAAATATCCGTTGATGACTATATATCCGTTGATGAGTTCTCGATCAGGAAATATATGTTGTCGAGTTCTCGATTGATAAATATCAGTTGATGACTTGAGTTCTCGATTGATAAATATCAGTTGATGACTTGAGTTCTCGATTGATAAATATCAGTTGATGACTTGAGTTCTCGATCGATGACTTCTCGATTGGCTTTATCAGTCGATGGCTTATTATCAGTTGATGACTTATCGATCGATATTTATCAGTCGATTGCTTCTTGCAGATAGATATCCGTTGATTGATTCTTGCAGATAGACTGTGCTAAATCCTGTTCTAGTATTTTGTACATCATCAAATTATTATATTCCTAACAATCTCCCCCTATTTATGCTTTATAAACAATGAAGCATAAATCAAGATTTGATGATGTCAAAACTAAAAAATGAAATAATTAATCTAGAACAGTATAAAATAATCATTTCTTATTTGTTTCTCCTGGAGGAATCACCTTTCTTGAATCACCTTTCTTCTCCCCCTTTTTGACATCATCACCACCTGTGACAACCAAAAGAATCTGTACTAAGACTGTGGAGAAAGTGAACTGTGCTGCAACTACTGAATCAACCATTGTGGTTAAGTCAGAGACTGTTGTTTGGAGAGAAGCTTGAGTGGTAGTAATATCAGCAATAACATCCTTGAAAGCTACTTCTGTGAATAAGTGAAGGGAGTGAATTCTGTCAAACAACAAAAATGAATTTTCATCTTTCCCCTGCTTCAACTCATTGGACCAACTCTGTGGAAAATCTTGATCCCAATAAGTAAAGCTAGGTTCAGGATACCCTAATCTCTCATCCTCACAGTGGGGTTGGGCACCCACTCTCTCATTCTCACTCAGGCTCTCTACAGCCGTATCTACCTCTCCTTTTGCCTGGTCCAGTGCCAGCCTCTCAATTATTATTATTATTATTTTTTTCACTCAATTTGGAAGGTGCACTCAAAAATCCTACAGAAGAGGGGTTGAGAGAAGAATTATGTGCTACAATACCTGAACCTCCTTGATGGAGGGGAACCCCTTCAAATGTCTGAAGGCTAGAGGTTGATTATCTATGGTTCCGGCTCAGTGGACAGTAAGAGTGCAGCATTAATGAAGACCACAGCTCTTGTGGCAGATGAAGTGAAGACTTCTGAAGCAAAGGTTGTTGAAACCAAGATTGGTAAAGAATTGATCATTGAAGCTGAAATGGCTACAGAATCACAAGCTGAAGAGGAAGATGATTTTTATACATTGGAAGAGCTTGATGAGATGGAAGACAAATCTATGGCGTACTTGGCAGGGCGCTTCAACCATATAAGATTCAGAAGGAATCCCAAGTACAAGAAAAGTTTTGGTAGCAGATTTCAGAAGACAGAATCATTTTCGGGATCCAACTCAAGAGGTGGTTACAAGTCAAACATGGTAGACCGTAGTAAGTTCCGGTGCTACAACTGCAATGAACTAGGGCATTTCGCCACTGAATGTAAGAAACCGAA
Source organism: Oenanthe sinensis (assembly GCA_028671895.1). Taxonomy (NCBI): domain Eukaryota; kingdom Viridiplantae; phylum Streptophyta; class Magnoliopsida; order Apiales; family Apiaceae; genus Oenanthe; species Oenanthe sinensis. The sequence continues at coordinate 402,196 of JAPMAC010000223.1, read as the reverse complement.
ACAAGCAAAAGACAATAAGGTTTATGAGAAGAAGAGTTCATACGAGAAGAAAAGCTATGATGAGTTGAAAAGGGAGAATGAGAAGTTGAAACAGAGATTGGATGCTTTGGTTGCAAAACAACAAGGCAAGGCTTACATTGCTGAAGGTAGAAGCTGGGATGACACAGATTCTGAAGAAGAAGAATATGGAAATCTTGCATTAATGGCAGACACTTCAGAAGAATCTTCATCATCAGCACAGGTACCTATTCTCACCACTGTAGATATGTCTCTATCTGAATATAAAAATACTGTTAATGACTTGAGCATAGAGATGTTTAACATTCACACAAGCATGCTAGCTTCTGAAGCAGAAAATGCTAGACTAGTTGCGAAGATTAAAAAGCTAGAATCTGGAAAGGAACAACTAGAGCTTGTAGGAATCACAGTTAATAACCTTAAGGAAAGAAATGAATATCTAGAGAATAAGGTTATCTGTAATGCAGAGGTTGAGACAGCACTTATGGCTAAGATTTCTGAGCTAGAGTTAAAATTGAAAGCTTTTAAGAACTCAGCTAATATTGCTAAAGACATAATGGATAAGCAGAGCTTAGATAATAAGACATGTATAGGCTTTGACTACGATGAACATAAAAGGAAAAACAAGAAGGATAAAAGGAATATAATTTTCAATGCTTCTAGTACTGTTTTATTAGAAAATGAAAATGTTCCTTTTGTCATTAAGAAGAGTAGTAATCCTGTCTTTAAGCTCCCACTCTCAGAACCCTTAGATGAAGATACTATCGTATGGAAACAAGAAATGCTTGTTGAGGATAAGTTAAAAGAGAAAGAAGTTGAGGAAAATAATGTAGAAGAAGTTACACCTAATAAGTCAGTTAAAATTGAATCTGTTAAAACTGAATTAGGTGGTAACAAGATTAAGTCAAAGAGTAATAGGAATGGGAAAGTAGGTGTTAAAATTGCTAATTCTGCTACACCTGCACCCACTGCACCTAGGAAATTGTGTACTAATTGCAATTCTGCTGGACACCTTAGTCATGCATGTAATAAGGTTAAAGTAGAATCTAATATTCCTGTTGTGCAGAACATGTTTAACATAAATAGTTCTCATTTGCCTTGTGGTATTACTGGATGTATGCCATGTGCTTTTAATATTATGCATGCTTATTTTAATTTGATGAATGCATCTACTTCTAGTAATTGCATAGGAATACAAAGAAGCATGAATAAGAAAAAGGTAAGGGCAAAGACTGCTAGTCCTCCTAAGGTTAGGAAGGAGACTCAATCTCCTAAGCCAAAAGACAAATATGTCGAGGCAAAGGAACATGATTCGAGTTCAGTCAAAGTAGAACTTAAAGATGTGAAAACTGAACCTGTTACACCATCTGCAAGAACCTCTAAATTTCTTGGACCCAAACAAGTTTGGGTGCCAAAGAAACATTAATCACTTTGTGGTTGCAGGGCATAGGTTCTAATGAAAAAGTCATGTGGATTCTGGATAGTGGATGTTCAAGGCATATGACAGGAGACAAGTCCCTGCTGACCAATGTGGTTGAGAAGACCGGCCCAGTCGTAACCTTTGGAGATGACAGCAAAGGATTTACTAAGGGATATGGTAGTCTGGAAGTTGGAAATGTCATCATCGAAAATATCTCTCTTGTTGACGGTCTGAAGCACAACTTGCTGAGCGTCAGTCAATTTACAGATAAAGGATATAATGTGGACTTCAGGAAGGAAAAGTGTATGATCACCAACAGGAAAGATGAAAAGCTTGCTCTTAAAGGAGTAAGAAAAGGAAATCTGTTCGTAGCTGACTTAAACACTGCAAGCAGAGGAGAAGCAAGTTGTTTCTACAGTAAAGCATCCTCTGAGTTGAGTTGGTTATGGCACAGAAAACTATCTCACCTGAACTTCAAGGCGATGAATTCTTTAGTTAGAAGAGAATTGGTGAGAGGTTTACCACAGATGGAATTCTACCAAGAAGGACTCTGTGAAGCATGTGAAAAGGGTAAGTCAAAGAAGGCGTCACATAGAAGTAAGGACATGTCAAGCATCAGCGAACCTCTCCAGTTGATTCATATGGATCTGTTTGGACCGGTTAATGTCATGTCAGTTTCAAAGAAGAAATATGCATTAGTGATTGTTGACGACTACTCTAAGTACACGTGGGTGTTGTTTTTGCATTCTAAGGATGAAGCACCTCAAATGGTAATCGATCACATTAAAAAGATTGAAGTGGAAGCTGGATTGCCTGTGCGGACAATCAGATCAGATAATGGAACTGAATTCAGAAATGCAGTTCTAAATGAATTCTGCACGAAGCAAGGCATCTCAAGACAATACTCAGCCCCAAGAACTCCACAGCAGAATGGAGTGGTAGAAAGGAAAAATAGGACTTTGATTGAAGCCGCAAGGACAATACTAAGCCAGTCAAAGCTACCTACATATTTTTGGGCAGAAGCAGTCAACACAGCTTGTTACACTCAAAATAGGACCCTGATTAATAAAGATCTAGAAAAGACATCCTATGAGATTATGACCAACAGAAAGCCATCCCTGAAGTACTTTCATGTGTTTGGTGGAAAATGCTATGTATTGAAAGATGAACATCTGGGCAAATTTGATGCTAAAGCAGATGAAGGGATTTTCCTTGGTTACTCACTGGAGTCTAAGACGTACAGGGTATATGTGATTGAAACTCATAAGGTCATTGAAAGCCTTAATGTAACGTTTGACGACACCAAACTCCCAAGTCTTCAAAAAGATAAAGATTATGAATCTTTGAAAATTGAAAATCTATCAGAATACTACTTAGGAGATGAAGACGTACCTGGTGTTGCATCTGGTATCCATGAATACACGAATATTGATAATCCAGAGCAAAGCAGTGGAAGTGTTGGTAATACCACACAGTCACAGTCACAGTCTGTATTTCAAAACCAGTCTGTTAATGAACCTGCTAGCTCAACTGGTGGATCATCAAATAATGAAGGCAACAACTCAGGGGGAGGTGAAGAAGGATCAGCTAGTCACTCTCAACATAACTACGAAGAAGGACAATCATCAAGGGCTAATCTGCCTAGACAGAGGGTATGGAACAGAGATCATCCCTTTGAATTAATCATTGGTGACCCAAAGAGTGGTGTGAGGACTAGAAGAGCAACAGAGAATGAATGTCTGTACTCTGGCTTTCTATCAGAGGAAGAACCTAAGAAGGTTGAAGATGCTCTAGAAGATCCAGATTGGGTGATTGCGATGCAAGATGAACTCAATCAGTTTGATAGGCAGAAAGTGTGGAAACTGGTACCCAGACCTAAAGACAAATCTGTGATTGGCACTAAATGGGTATTCAGGAATAAGTTGGATGAAAATGGCATTGTTACGAGGAACAAGGCCAGACTGGTTGCTAAGGGGTATTCTCAAGAAGAAGGAATAGATTATGACGAGACCTATGCACCAGTAGCAAGGCTTGAAGCCATCAGGATGTTTTTGGCATTCGCAACACATTCAGACTTTAAAGTTTATCAAATGGATGTGAAGAGTGCATTCCTGAATGGGGAGCTGGAAGAAGAAGTATATGTAGAGCAACCTCCGGGTTTCGAGAACAAAGATTATATGGACTTTGTGTACTTCCTTTTTAAAGCTCTTTATGGACTCAAGCAGGCACCTCAGACATGGTATGAAACACTATCTGAATTTTTAATTGAAAATGGTTTTATCAGAGGTGTCATAGATAAGACTCTCTTTCATAAAATGCATAAAGATGCTATGATATTAGTACAAGTATATGTTGATGATATAATATTCGGTTCTACTAATGATGAGCTTTGCAAGAGATTTGCTAAGTTAATGCAGAGTAGGTACGAGATGAGTATGATGGGCGAGCTGACATTCTTTCTTGGACTACAAGTGAGTCAGAAGAAAGATGGGATCTTCATTTGTCAGTCAAAGTACATCAGAGATCTTCTGAAGAAATATGGACTTGAAGATTCAGCCCCCGCCAAGACTCCAATGCCAACTGCCACAAAGCTTGATGAGGACAAATCAGGTAAATCTGTCGACATCACAAGCTATAGAGGTATGATTGGATCTCTACTCTACTTAACTGCAAGTAGACCAGATATTATGTTTTCCACTTGCTTATGTGCACGGTTCCAAGCTAACCCAAAAGAGTCTCACCTTATAGCTGTCAAAAGAATTTTTAGATACTTGAAGGGTACTCCAAATTTGGGAATTTGGTATCCTAAAGGTACCGGTTTTGACCTAATCGGCTATACAGACTCGGATTATGCAGGTTGTAAGATTGACAGGAAGAGTACTTCTGGAAGCTGTCAATTCTTAGGAAGAAGATTGGTCTCATGGTATAGCAAGAAGCAGCACTCAGTGTCTACCTCAACAGCAGAGGCAGAATACATCGCAGCAGGTAGCTGTTGTGCTCAGATTCTATGGATGAGAAACCAGCTCCAAGACTATGGCTTTATGTTGAACAAGATTCCAATATACTGCGACAACACAAGCGCCATAGCTATAACCAACAATCCGGTTCAGCACTCACGGACAAAGCATATTGATATCAGGTATCACTTTATACGAGAGCATGTCATAAATGGAATTGTGGAGTTGCATTTTGTACCCACAGAACAACAACTTGCAGACATCTTCACGAAACCACTAGACGAATCCACTTTCTCTAGGTTGGTTAGTGAATTAGGGATGTTAAATTTAAATTAATTTTTGTTTGCGAGGAGTTGTATGGATTCACAAGTTATTGAATTTGTATATCCAAATGACTTGTGAACTCCAGTCTAACTTATAATCTCGGGCTTATGAATATCAATATTAATTATCATAAGTATACCAGTTATGCTTTGTGACAATTATTCGATATAGCATAAGTAGTTAACTGCTACATCATTGTCTGTAGTTAACAAGAAGCATAACAGTCTGTGGTTTAGAATTAATTGGTAGATTTCAATGTCATGAAATCTTGCTGAGAAATTCTATATCAGACAGTTGTGATCTTTAGTGAGAATTTGGATGTACTGTCTTGTTTATCTAAGTTTGCTGGCTCTCACTGATAGAATTTGTAGCAATTACATTTCATGTTTTTCTTTTGCATAACTGACTGGATGTTCATTTTATAGTCTATCTGCTTATTTGATTAACTGAATTGTATTGGGTTGTTTGTTTTAAATTTTTTGGAAATCTCAACTGCAACAGAGTATGGAACAAAAATTTTTTTTGGTTTTCAAAATCTTTAAACAACCACCGGTAAATATTATATATATTAATATGTATGTCTGTGTAATTCAAATTGAATTATATTTAATGTTTAGCTATTTCTGAATTAAAATTTTAATAATTCTATTTTAGGAATATTAATTTTTAATTCAAGAAATCTCTATTTAATTAAATTTATGACAATTTGAATTTATATGTTTACATGTTTTAAATTATTTGATAAATGCAAGTTTTATTTTAATTTTTAAATCATCAGTATTTCAGTTATTAATGATTTTCTAATTAAAATTAACTTACATATATCGATAGTTGTTAACTATCGGAAATATTTTTATTAATTAAATTGCATGTTCCGATAGTTAAGAATGTTTTGTTTTCTTATTTAAATATGCTTGCATCGATAGTTGTTAATTATCGGAATTGTATTTTATTTTTAATTAATTAAATGCATGTCCCGATAGTTACATATGTGCATATTTAATATTTTATTTGTTTATTTGCTTTGCATGTCTGATAAAAAAAAAAAAAAAAAAAAAAAACGAATTTTCCCGATAGTTATTAACCATCGGTGGTGGTGGATGTACTTTTCTTTTCTTTTTGTTACATGCATGTGCCGATACTTAGCTAAGTCATATATATATATAAATTGTTTTACTTTTCCTTTTGTTTGCATGTGCCGATAGTTTAGTAATATCGGAGCCAAAACGATTTTTTCTCTTCAAATATCTACAGTTCCAGTCAATATTTTACAATTCTAAAACTGTGAATGTGTAGATCTATTAACTAGCTTCATTTCCATATTAATTTTGCTTCGTTTTGTTTCGAAAAATTTCAAATATTTCGAACTTTGGGAATTTTTCTAGGGTTAAGTAGAAGTCAAAAAATCGTAATAAAAATACTGGTGTATTTCAAATCTCTCCTAGTTTATCATATATTATTTTTAGAATTTTTGGAGACGTTTGAATTTTTGGATATTTACGAGTCTTTTGAATTTTGGGAATTTTTTCTAGGGTTAACTAGAAGTCAAAAAATCGTAATAAAAATACTGGTGTATTTCAAATTTCTCCTAGTTTATCATATATTATTTTTAGAATTTTTGGAGAAGTTTGAATTTTTGGGTGTTTTTGGTTCGTATTCGAATAAACTAAGTTCGTTTTTGTTTTGAAAAAGTTAAAAATTTTGGTAATTTTTACTTGTTAAAAATGGCTGGAATTTTTAGTATCACTCGTACGAATTTAGTTGCCGACTATAATATTCAGACCCTACCTGCTGATAATCGGGCTTGGGCACGAATATTACTCGAATGAGGTACAAGTTACATCTGGAGGAGATTCATTTGGGAATGCTAATACTCAAGATTCATATCATCCCATCTCTCTAACAGGTAGTAAGTCAGGTAGTCCTACTGAATCTATATCTTCACTGTTTACTAATTTGCACAATTTGTATGAAGATAATGAAATGGAACTTACTGCTGAGCCCTCTGTGGCATTAGGAAAAGGCAATGAATCTGCAACCCAACAGATTCTAACCCCTGCCTCAGAACCAAACACTACTCAATCCTTACCATTATCTTCTCTCCAACCCCTAAAAAGAAAATTTGTGAGTGAGGGAGATAGTGCCTTAGAAGCACCACATAAGGAAGGTGAGGGATCCCAAACAGCTCTACCTCTGACTAGAAGGAGATTAGTAGAACCTGAGGTATCTGTTAGCCCATCTATGCCCTCTCAACAGGACATAGAGCTGAAAAAGGCAAATACACAGTCTCTGGGGACATCCTCTCAACAGGGTGAACCTATTGAAATTCGCCCGTCGGCCAGGGCATCTGAACGAGTGTCAATAATTAAGCTCCAACCAAGTTATTTGTTGCACTGAAAGGAGCACACACACAGGAGGAATTGACGGATATTGCTACTACAGTAGCAGAACCTATGCAGGTAGATCCTGTACAGGTCATGCCTTCACAGGCTATTGCGGGAGTCACGGGTCCTTCATTGCTAAACATTACAGGATCCAATGTGATAAGCCCCCCAGGAGGAACATTCCTGGCTCCTCATAAGGAGGTCTCCACCACTATTAGTGGAAAGGAGAAGCAACTACTTGGCAATAGTTCTTCGGATGAGCCATTTAGGATTTTCACTACAGGTACAGAAGACTTGCTGGAGTCAAGGAGAGTGAGTGAAACACCAACAGAACGATTGAGTGATCATAATTCACCCATACCCCTAAGACCGAGCGAGAGAATTGAGAGACAAACACTTACAGAACCTGTCAGTGAGACACCTACCAGCCAAATAAATACCCTCACAATGCACACACAATCTCTAAGTCAAAGGGTTTATAACCTGGAGACTACTGACACCGAAATGAAATCTGAATTTCACAGCAATGTCATGGAAATAAAACCTGTTCAATACAACATGTTGCAGGATTTACAGAATTTCAAGACGGATATACAGAAGTTTGTAACAGATTTGTTTGAAAAGCATTAATCTCAAACTATTCAAATCCCTGCTTCGGAGGATAACACAACTAAGGGGGAGATGATAGTGCGAGAGCAAGAAAAAGAATCTGGTGCTGATATGAGGAGTAAAGACAAAGGGAAAGGCAAGTTGGTAGGGGAAGAAGAAGAAGAATCACATTCTCAGGGGGAGAACATTATTTGAGCAATGTTCTATGGTTTATTAAAGATGATCCCAAGAATTTTGATTCTTATGAAGCTCAGTTTATGATAAGTTCTTTGTACGTCAAGTTATAAAGGATTTTGAAGCAGAGAAAAGCTCAAACACAGAGGAATGAAGATGATATCTATTGAAGATGCGTTCAGTGCTAAAGGAACACTCATTTTCTATTTCTCTTTACTTTATAGAAATCTGGAAATGTATTATATGATCCAGAACCCAAGTAGTATTATTTACAAGTCTAGAGCATTAATATTTTCTTGTAGTTAGTTGAGTTATCCTCTAGGGATTTGCTTGTTAATCTCTACCAAACAAATAGGGGGAGATTGAAAGGCTGTATGTATAGACCTATATGTAACATAGGGTTATAACTCAACACAAGAACATGACGTGTAAATAATATGAAGTTATCACCAGAATCAGGAAGACATGAAGACTTGGTAAAGACAAAGGATAAAGAAGAAATCTACAGACTTGAAGCATTAGCTCACTGGAAGAAGTTCATTAATATGTTCATGCCTCAGTGAAGAATAAAGGTTGAAGTATTCAAGGATGTTGAAGCAGTGAAGCAGTTGTCAAAGTACCAGAAAGATTCTAGTGATCCAAATCTGCAAGTTAGTCAAGCAATGAATTGCAGAGCTCAAGTACAGGAATCGAGAAGATAGAATATACGACAAATACAAAGAATCAAAATATTAGATGGAATCTTGGAGTCTACTATAGATTGCTGGAGGAAGTTCATTCATATGTTCAGACTTCAGTGAAGGATAAAGTTCGAAGATGTTCAGGGTTTCAGATATGTTTGTGGTTCAGCATAAGTGCCAGAGGATTCCAATGTACTTACAATCGAAGCACTTCTAATCAACAAGGAACAAAGTCAATTGTATTATAAAGAAGATGTGAATATCAAGATCGTGTTAGTCGTTTGTGAACCAGACCAGTTGCACCAATCGTCAGCACAAAAGAGATTGAGAATTGCATCTATGATTCAGAAGAATTGGCCAGATACTGAGATGAGTAACCAAAGTGGTATGTGATTAAGCCAAGAATAAATCAAGGTCGAATTAACAAGGAAATATTTATTTGACTTGGTTGCAGTGGAAGAAATTATATTAAAGGGCTTAACAGGTTTGAAATTGGCTACGTAAAGAGACTACAGAAGCTGTATCCAGAAGTCAACTAGTCAAGCTATTTCGTCTTATTCACCAATGGTTAATAAAGCAATTTTGTCTTATTCACCTATGGTTACTAACCGTCGGGTGAGATAAAGAAATGAGCAAAGTAAAGACAAAAGACAAAGGGCTTATTTTGTCTTATTCATCTATGGTTATTAACCATCGGGTGATTTAATCAACTTAACTAAAAATGGATGAACAAAGAAACAAGCCACTTCCCGATAGTTATTAACTATCGGGTAAAGAAAAAAACTAGAAGGAACTTTCAATGATTTACTAACCATCGGATAAAACAAATAAAAAGAAAATCTATTTATTCCGATAGTTAATAAATCAAGCAATAATTCCGATAGTTAATTTATTGGAGAATATTTCCGATAGTTAACATATCTCCGATAGTTGCTCAGCTTGAAGTAGTTAATTCTATTTCATGAATTGTTTTAAGTGTCCGATAGTTAATTTACAGACTCATCGATAGTTAACAATTACTCAGTAAATTGTTCCGATACTTAAGTTAAACAGAAGCGAAGAAGCAACTGATTTACTTGGCACAAAATGGGCCACGTATCCAGAGTTGAAAAAGTCTACACAAAAGCAGCAAAGCATCGTCTTTGAAGAGATTCATTCAGTTAACAGACGAAGATACACAGAGCAATTTAAGAGAGAAACACAGAGAGCATTCAAGAGAAGTAAACACAGAAGCCATTAATTTTGTACTCAGCTGTTGTTACTTTGATTGTTCTTATTAAAGCTTGTAATCTAACTGATGTACTAGTGAATCATTGTAACTAATCGAAAGATTAGATTTGTGGAGCACCTCAGGGTTTATATAAATCAAAAGATATATTCCCCGAACTGTTGTGTTATTGCATACCTTGTGTTTGATTTAATAACTGTTCGAACTGTCAACAAGTCCATAACAAACCATTCCGCGAATATTTTAATAAATTGGACAATATCGTATTCAACCCCCCCTTCTACGATATTTGGGACTAACAGAATAGATTTGGAAATTTCTTCATGAGCATCAATCAGAGTTTGTCCTCCCATATCATTGGGGTTCTCATCAGCTTTTTGGTGAGTTGTCAAGGAGGGCCTAACAGCATACTCCCCTGCCCCACTATCACCCAACCTCTGACTAGGTGGTTCTTGTGTGGGTGAGGCAGACTGAGCATCTTTATCACTAGCACCACTGGTGCACTAGTCCCATCCTCCAACTACCTTGCACTACCTGCTACCTCCTGTGGTTCTTCCATAGTCAATGCATCCAAGTGTTTATTTAGAAAAGTCCTTGCATGGATGACATTAATGGCCTGGGAAAGAGTCATGTTAAAGGAGTCCTGCAGTTCCCTTGCAATCTTCTAATAATATGAGCCCTTGAGTTGATCCAATCTACCTTCATAGGTTGTATAGATGTATTCGTTGGCCACCTTTCCTACAATGTGGACTAGAAAGTCAACCACCTGTCTTGACAGAGGTTGAACATGAGAAATCCATTAAATGGCTGTCCTGTAGGTAATTTCATTATCCCAAATTGCTTCATAGTCAAAAACTGGTTGCTCAATCTCAGTTTCCAACTCGGCAACATACTCTGATTCCCTCCTTATGTGGACCTTAAGCCTTTTAGGCTTCTTTGAAATTTGCTGTTCAGAGTCTGGCACACCTAGTGCTTTGAGAACTTCATTTGTCTTGCCTTCTATGAGCCCAGCTGCTTGTACTTGTAATGAAGAGTTGAATAGGTAGCTGTATAGATTTTTGACCACATCCTGTGCAGACATTTGTAGCTCCTGTTCCATTCTCTTCCTTAGGGCTTCATAGGTTGTAAGAAAATCCAAGACTTGAGATTTAGTCTGATATTGCCCTGGATCTTCAACTGATTCTACCAAAGGATATAGGAATAGCAGTACCTCATCACTTGGAATAATGATCTCATCAATTAGACTTGAGGCTGCATCCAATGGCATTCCTTCCCGAAATGTGTCATGATCAGAGTCTAAAGGCAGTCTAGACTCTGACTCAACATTAGACTCTGGTTCAGGTGTTTTCTTGATTTCAGAGTCTGGCTCTGCAGGAGCTTTGGGAGCATCTGTTTTCTGCAAAACAGGGTTAGTAATAATAACAGGCTTGTGTGTGTGTGCAGAATAAGCCTTCTTTAACCTTCTGTACTTCTTAGCAAAAGATTTTTCAGGAGACTCAATATGAGAATCCTGAGGTGCTTCCCTAGGTTTTTCAGAGTCTGTAGCCTTTTGAGAGTCTACAGACATGGCTTGAAAGTTAGATTCAGGTGCATCATTACTTTCCTTTAACAAAGAAAGTCCTTCAATAACCTGTCTCTCTAGAGGGTTGAGCTTCTCATCACTTTGCTCATCTATAAGCCTAGTTTGTACCAATCTCCTTCTTTTTGCAACTGGTGCCTTTTGAGAGACACCAGAGGTTGGTTTTCTAGATAGTGATTTCTTAGATTGTTTAGTGGAAGGTGATTTGGCTACTTGGGTAGGTGCAGGGGGATTCTCCAAAACTTGTTCCTGTTGATATGTCATGGCAGGTAGACTCTTCTTCTTGTCATCAATTCTCTTAATGTCAGAGAATATCCTTCTTTGCTGTTTGTATTCCCCATACTCTGACATATACTCTGAGTGTCTGAAACTTGCTAAGTTGAGCCACTTGTCACCATCCCTAATTCAGAAACCAGTCTGTTAAATGTTGCTTCAGGCAAAGGCTTGGTGAATATATCTGCTAATTGTTGATCTGTAGGAACAAAATGTAATTCAATTGTGCCTTCCTCCACATGTTCCCTTATGAAGTGATATCTGATACTGATGTGCTTTGTGAGAGAATGTTGAACTGGATTTCCTGTCATTGCAATAGCACTTTGGTTATCACAATAAATAGGAATATTTGAAAATTTCAAACCATAGTCTAGCAATTGATTTCTCATCCATAAGATCTGTGCACAGCAGCTTCCAGCAGCAATATATTCAGCCTCTGCTGTTGATGTTGAAATCGATTTCTGTTTCTTGCTTTGCCATGACACAAGTCTTCCACCTAAAAATTGACAACTGCCACTTGTGCTTTTCCTGTCAATCTTGCATCCTGCAAAGTCAGCATCTAAATAGCCTATTAATTTGAAATCAGATTCTCTAGGATACCATAAGCCAAGATTAGCAGTGCTCTTGAGATATCTGAAAATCCTTTTCACAGCAATCAAATGAGGTGCTCTTGGATTTGCTTGAAATCTAGCACATAGACATGTGGCAAACATGATGTCTGGTCTACTTGCAGTCAAATAAAGTAGAGAACCAATCATTCCTCTGTATGCAGTAATATTAACAGGTTCTTCAGTGTCTTGATCAAGTTTTGTTGCAGTAGCCATGGGAGTTGTAGCAGATGCAGAATCTTGCATTTGAAATTTAGTGTGTAAATTCTTTGTATATTTGGACTGATTAATGAAAATGCCTTCCTCAGTCTGTTTCACTTGTAAACCTAGAAAATAACTCAATTCTCCCATCATGCTCATTTGATACCTGGACTGCATTAACTTTGAAAATCTTTCACAGAGTTTCTCATTAGTGGAACCAAATATAATATCATCAACATATATTTGAACCAATAATAAATCCTTACCTTGAGTTCTGTAAAACAAGGTTTTATCAATTGTTCCTCTAGTGAAACCATTTTCAAGTAAGAATAGAGCCAGAGTTTCATACCAGGCCCTTGGTGCTTGCTTTAGTCCATATAGAGCTTTATCCAGTCTGTAGACATGACTTGGATATTTTGTATTGACAAAGCCAGGTGGTTGTTCAACATAGACTTCTTCTTCAAGTTCACCATTTAAAAATGCACTTTTAACATCCATCTGGTAGACCTTGAATTTCTTATGAGCAGCATAAGCAAGAAAAATTCTGATTGCCTCAAGTCTAGCTACAGGTGCATAGGTTTCATCATAATCAATCCCCTCCTATTGAGAATAACCTTTGGCTACCAGTCTTGCCTTGTTTCTTGTAATTATTCCATCAGAGTCTGTCTTGTTCCTGAATACCCATTTTGTGCCAACAATAGATCTGTTCTTTGGCCTTGGGACTAGGGTCCAAACTTCATTCCTTTCAAACTCATTCAATTCTTCCTGCATTGCAGTAATCCAATCTGCATCTTTCAAAGCATCTTCAACCTTCTTTGGTTCTGTTTGTGAAAGAAAACTATGAAATAGCCATTCATTTTGAGTAGCTTTTCTTGTTTTTATTCCACTTTCCAGATCACCTATAATTAAATCAGGTGTGTGATCTTTGGTCCATTTCCTTGGATGTGGAAAGTTCCTTGAACTAGATGCTCCCCCATGATCTGTGCCTTCATAGAATGATCCTTCTGTAAATGATGATCCTCCCCCTGAAGATGTGTTTCCATCAGTATTTGATGTCTCAGAGTTTATGTACTCAGAGTTTGAATTATCAGAGATTGAGGTATCAGTGTGTGTGGTCTCAGAGTTTGAATGATCAGAGTTTAGGGTTTCAGAGTTTGTGTTGTTCAGAGTTTGGTCAGACTCTGATATTTCAATAGTTGAATCTCCAATGTCAGTATTTGATTGATATTGCTCCCCCTCAACATGTGCAATTTCTTCAATTTCTATTTCAATCATTTCTGAATCAGAGTTTAAAGAATCAGAGTTTGCTTCTCCAGGATTTGGTTGATCAGTGTTTATCTCGTTAGAGTTTATTTTCTGCAGTTCATTCTCAAATCTCAGAGTTTTCTGTGCATCTTTATCATGTAACCCATCTATCTTCCCTTCATCAAAGGAGACATTAATTGATTCCATGACTGTCCTTGTCCTTAAGTTGAATACTTTGAATGCCCTTGAAGAGGTTTTAGAAGTTGTTGCATATCCAATAAAAATTCCTTCATCTGCTTTAAGTTCAAACTTCTTCAATTGTTCAGGATGTGTTTTGAGAATAAAACACTTGCATCCAAAGATGTGAAAGTACTTGACATTTGGCTTTCTTCCTTTCAAAGATTCATATGGAGTCATTCCATGTTTGTTTATTAAAGAACAATTCTGAGTGATGCATGCAGTGTTCACAGCTTCTGCCCAAAAATAAGTAGGTAGTTTTGCTCCTTCTAGCATTGTTCTGGCAGCTTCTATTAAAGTTCTGTTCTTTCTTTCAACTACACCATTTTGTTGAGGTGTGCCAGGTGCTGAGAATTGTTGAGTAATACCTTTTGTTGAGCAGAATTCCTCCATTGTTGAGTTCTTAAACTCTGTTCCATTGTCACTCCTTAAATTCTTTACTTTGTGAGTTGATCCATTTTCAATCATTGCAATATGATCAATGATTGTTTCTGCAGTTTCATCCTTCTTGTACAAAAAGTACACCCAAGTAAATCTAGTGAAATCATCAACTATTACCAGAGTGTATTTCTTCTTTCCAATGGACATGATGTTAACTGGACCAAATAAGTCAAGATGCAATAGATGAAAAGGTTGATCAATAGAGTTTTCAGTTTTGCTCTTGAAAGATGTCTTCCTTTGTTTGGCCTTTTGACATGAATCACAGAGTCCGTCAGGATGAAATTGAACTTTTGGAAGACCTCTAACTAGGTCCTTCTTCACTAACTCATTAATGTTTCCAAAGTTCAAGTGACACAACTTTTTGTGCCAATTCCAGCTTTCCATTGGTGATGCCTTTCCAAGTAGACAGGTTAAGGGACCATTAGAATTAACATCCAAGCTAGCTTCAAATAGGTTATTATGTCTGTGGCCAATAAGAACTACTTTTCCATTCTTCTTGCTTTTCACTTCACAATGAGTTCCATGAAATTCCACAGAGAAACCTCTGTCTGTCATTTGACTCACACTGAGCAGATTATGTTTGAGTCCTTCAACCAGAGCAACTTTCTCAATGATGACATTTCCAATCACAATGTTGTCATATCCCAATGTTCTTCCTATGTTGCCATCTCCATAAGATACTGATGGGCCAGCCTTCTCCTCAAACTCTGAAAGCAGGGATTTATTTCCAGTCATATGTGCAGAACATCCACTATCAATCACTAGAATGTTCTTCATGTTTCCCTGCAATCAGTAAATGCAATTTAATTAGTAGTTATGGGGACCCAAACTAGTTTGGGTCCTTTCTTTGAAAACTTGTTAACTTTTGCAGCAGAAGTTCTTTTGTCAGAGTTTGTGTTAACAGAGTTTACATGATCAGAGTTTGCATTCACAGATTTTGTGCTGCCAGAGTTTACACTCCTTTTATCAGACTTTATCACATATATTTGCTTGACAGTATGTTTTTGAGAATTACTTATTCGAGGCTGTGGTTTGTAAGAATTGTAATACAAATTATGATAATCTTTGCATGTATAAATGGTATGCCATAAACTACCACAATGAAAACAGGGATTGTTTCTTGTTTGTTTTCTAGCCTCAAACCTAGGTCTTTCAGGTTCTTTCTTTTTCTTGTGTTTGCAATCAATAGCAAGGTGATTAGAATTACCACAAGTAAAACAGGTTTTCCTAGGAGCATCAGGGATATTCATGTAATTATTCTCCTTAGTAATTCCTACTTTACCATTCCTATTTCTTTTCACCTTTTTAGATTTCTTAGTGACTGCCTTCAACTTTTCTTTAAGTTGCTTCTGAGAAAGTAACCCTACATTCACCTTTTTAGAGTCTAGCACACTATTGTTTTTAGAGCATTCAGGGAGAGTTTTCTTATTATCACTAGCTCTAACAAACTTCACAGGTTCACTCAATGTTCCTTTTGTGTGTGAATTAGTGTGAATTTCTTTATCAGATTCATAACCTAGGGCAGATGTCCAATTCTTTTCAGAAAGCATTTGTTGGACCTTCTTACCAGAGTTTGTCCAAACTCTGAAGGTCTCTTTTTCCTTAGCTATCTCATATTTCAAATATGTGACTTGTATTTCCAACTGAGTTTGCATGTGTATAGCATTCTCACAGTCTTTCTTAAAGCTAAGCATGTGTACAAGTTCAGTTTCAAGAAAGTCATTCCTAGCATTCAGAGTTTGTATTTCAGATTTTAATCTTTCATTCTCAAGAGACTGTGACTTAAAGCTAACATGCAAATTTCTAAGAAAAGACTTTAATTCATGAATATCTTCAGTATCAAAATTGAAAACAGAGTTTGGTACCTTGTCAGAGTTTAAGATGGGAGAATCAGAGTTTGCCATGAGAGCATAATTAGTTTCTTCTTCAGAGTCTGAGGAGTCCATCCAATCTTTCTTTGATGTGATGAGAGCTTTCCCAGATTCCTTGCTTCTGCACTCAGTAGCAAAATGTCCCATCTTGTTGCACTTGTAACACTTGACTTTTGATTTATCAAGAGTTTTTGATTTTCCATCTCTATCTTCTCTTCTTCTGAATCTGTCTTTCTTGTCTGACTCACTATGCTTCTTCTGATAGTTTCCTTGCTTCCTAAATTTTCTGTATTTCTTGAAGCTTTTGGCAAACATAGCAAACATCTCCATCATGTCAGAGTCTGAAGAATTATCAGAGTTTACATCAGAGTTTGCCTCAAACTTTGATTCACTGCTATCTTGGAGTACTACTTCTTTCCCTTTCCTTGTTGAAGCCTTAAGCACCTTTTCCTTTGGTTCTTCAATTTTTGCTTCAACATTCAAAGCAATAGGTCTTGCCTTGTTACTCTTTCTGTTTCTTCTTTGCTGTAACTCCAGATCATGAGTTTTCAATTTGCCATAAACTTCATCTAAGGACATCTCATCCAAATCAGCCCTGTCTCTAATCAAGGATGTCTGCAGATCCCATTCTTCTGGAAGAGCCCTCAGAAATTTGGTGTTTGAATCTTCATTGTCATATACTTTATCCACCAAAGCCAAGTTGTTCAACAGAGTTAGAAATCTGTCATAGATATCTGTGAGGGACTCATTCTGCTTAGCCTCAAAGTATTCATACTCTTGGATTAGAACAGATCTTCTATTTTTCTTTATCTCCTTGGTTCCTTGACATTGAACCTCCAGTGCATCCCAGATTTCTTTGGCAGTTTTGCAAGCTATTACCCTGTTAGACATTACAGAGTCAAGACTGTTATGCAGAATATTTCTTACCTTTGCATCTTTCAAGACTTCCTGTTTTTCTTCATTAGTCCATTCTTTCTTGTCCTTCAGGGTGTAATACTCAGGGATTTGTCTTCCTTCCACAATTGTAGAAGGCACCAGTTTGGTTGGTAGGTACTGACCTGTATGGATTCTATCTAAGTAATCAGGATCAGTTGCTTCTAAGAACATCATCATCTTCACCCTCCATGTAGGGTATTCAGCCTTCTTCAATATTGGAATTCTGATGCTCTCATACTTGCTTCCAGACATGATTATTTGATCTTTTGTGTTGAAATTTACTGCCTGCTCTGATACCAATTGTTTCCCAGAATAATCAATCTATTACAGAAGGGGGGTTGAATGTAATAGTGCCTGTAAATCGATTATGAACACAAGTATGTTGAATGGAATACTGTTTTGTATTAATAATGAACTTGAATACAAAACTCTCTCAAGATATAAAGTTCTTAAGAGCTGCTAGGTTATAAGATATTGCTTTTATATAAATTCTTAATTCGATATTGAATTATAACCTATCTCTGTGTTTATATAGACACAGCTACAAATACAATTACAAAACAGATTATGATAAGAATAGATTTAATAAGGTAATTAGACTTGCACTTGAATTCCTTCTTACTATCCAAATCAGACTCTGATTTGTCTGTTTCCTTTTCTGATAAACTCTGTCGGTTGATAATCTCTGATAGAGCATTCTCTGTTAGAGTAAACTCTGATCGAGTATTCTCTGATAGAGTAAACTCTGACCGACAGCTTCCTTAATTTTCCCTTTCCTTCCCATAGCATATCTGCAATAAATTTGTTTTGATCTTCGAAGACTTTCCTTTAAACTAGCTGTTTGAATCAACCGAATACTCATCTCCTTTAAGCTTCGAGAAGTCAGGCTGTGAGCTAATCAATCGAGTACTTGTGAGACTTCTCGATTGGTAAATATCCGTTGATGACTTCTCGATCAATAAATATCCGTTGATGACTATATATCCGTTGATGAGTTCTCGATCAGGAAATATATGTTGTCGAGTTCTCGATTGATAAATATCAGTTGATGACTTGAGTTCTCGATTGATAAATATCAGTTGATGACTTGAGTTCTCGATTGATAAATATCAGTTGATGACTTGAGTTCTCGATCGATGACTTCTCGATTGGCTTTATCAGTCGATGGCTTATTATCAGTTGATGACTTATCGATCGATATTTATCAGTCGATTGCTTCTTGCAGATAGATATCCGTTGATTGATTCTTGCAAATAGACTGTGCTAAATCCTGTTCTAGTATTTTGTACATCATCAAATTATTATATTCCTAACAATAAGAATAGCTTTAATAAGGTAATTAGACTTGCACTTGAATTCCTTCTTACTATCCAAGTCAGACTTTGATTTGTCTGTTTCCTTTTCTGGTAGACTCTGAAGCTAAACTCTGTCGATCTGTCATTCTCTGATTTGAGTATTCTCTGTTAGAGTAAACTCTGATTGAGTATTCTCTGATAGAATAAACTCTGACCGACAGCTTCCTTAAACTCTGATGACGTCAGCATAAACTCTGTTTAGTATTCTCTGACAATCATCAGTGTTTGCATTCCTAACAATCTCCCCCAATTTATGCTTTAAGAATTAAAACATAAATTTTACTTATGATGTCAGAAATACAAGACAAATGCATCAGAGTTTGTTTACCCTTTTTAGACTCAGATTCTTCTGTAAGAGCAGTCCTCTTTCAGAAATTGACTTAGGAGCTTTTCTTCAGCATCTTTCAATAAATCAACAAGCTTCTCCTTCAATTCCCTCATGTTCTCAGAAGAATCATCTATTTGAATTATTGCAGCCCTTAGAGCATAAATTGATGACCTCTCCATACTTTCATCTAAGGCAATGCAACAGGTCTTCATACCATCAGGATTTAAGATTAGTGTAGGAATTCCTAACACCATTTTGACCTTTGCATCCCCTTTTTTCATTGCTCTTTCTGTTCCATCTTCAAGTATGTATCCAGGCTCATATTCTTCAGTGTTTATCATCAACAACCTTTCATTCTTCTTCTTCTCAGCTATTATTCTTTCAACAATCTTCCTCCACCTAGAAGTTGCTTCATTTTCATCATTGAGCAGATATAGAACATGTTCAAGTTCTTTAGATGTTTTATCAATCAGACTTTCTTCAGCAATCTTCAAAACTCTCCCATCTTCTAAAAAATAAATGAGCTTCTCCTTAGCTTGAGCACCGTCAAAGATATCCTTCACCACATTTACAGAGATTAATTTATCCAGATGTTCTTGAGACAGCTCTTCTTCAGGTTTATCTTTCAGTGAATAAGGATCTCTGAAGATGTTTGTTTCACCTCTGTAGACCTTAGCATGTGAATCACCAATACCACCTTTATTTTTTCCAAGTCTGGCATTGAGAGTCAGAGTTTGAGTTTTTGTCCACAAAGGATCAGACCTTTTCTTTCTTATCAGAGATTGTTGTTGTTCTTCTTCCTCATCATCAAAACTTGAACCACCTGGAAGAAAAATTGTTCCAGACATGGTGAAAGGTTTCTTTGGCTTAACTGGAGCTTTTGGTTGAATTCTAGAAGATGATCTTGTTTGAATTTCTGAAACTGGTCTTGATTGAGCAACTGGTTTGAGAGTTTCAATAGGTTTGATTTGAATAGGCTTGGATTCTGGTTTCTTCTGTTGAGCAGGTACCTTTTTCTGAATTGGACCTTTCTTTACACTTCTTTTCTTTTTCTGAACTTGAGCACTAACAGCTCCAGATTTCTTCAATTCAGCTTCTACTTCAACTGGATCCATTCCTGGATGTTCTTCTTCAAACATTTTCTTTGCCAGTTCAGCATCCTTCAAGTTTTGTTCTTCAATCTTCTCTGGCTTATCTTCATCTTCAAGTTTCTTTGCTAATTCTAAATCAGCATCTATCAGAGTTTGCTTATCAGAGTTTATCTCAGTCTTTGATGTCATCAGAGTTTGTTCAATCAGAGTTTGCTTCCCATCCTTATGACTCCCTTGATCTGCATCATTAGGTTTGTCAGTGTTTAAAATTGCATCTTCCTTTAAAATTGCATCTTCCTTGCATTTGTCTTATGAACCCTTCTCCCCCTTTCTGACATCATGCCCTGTTTTAACAGTAAGAAGCTCGACAATTGTATGTAACATGCCCTGCATAGAACTAACAGAATTAGAAAGATAAGTCACTTTAGCTTCCAATGCATCCTGTTTAGTGGAGACAGAAAGAAGTTTTGCTTCCAGAGAATGTTGAGAAGTGGAAACAGTAGTTCCGAGAAGAACAGAATGCTTGGTGACAGATGCCTTTAGATCAGAAACTTCATGTTGAAGGCCTTTGGACATAATAGTAGAGGCTTTCAAGATTGTCTTCAATTCTCTAGAAGAAATTTCTTTGTCAGCTTTATTGATTAAGTCAAGAACATGAGGCCAAGAAATCTCTCTCTCAGGAATCTTCCAAGAAGAATCCCAAATGGATTGCCTGTGAGAAGAAAGAAAATCTGCAGCAGATGACTTTGCTTGGAAACTGAAATCCCTTCTGATACCCTCTGCATCAAGATCAGCTTCAAGACGTCCTTTAAGATCTTCCACCACCATGTAATCAGGATACTCCATCCCTAATCTTTCATGAGCATCATGTGCATTAATAGGCCATCTCTTGGTGTTATATCGTTGAATGTATGGAATGGATAGATCTGTGACTTCTTCATCAGCAAAAATCACATCATCAGAGTCAATGTCCATCCCATCAGAGTTTGAAACCTCAACAGAGTTTAGCACAGCATCAGAGTTTGATACAGGAAAACTCTGAGTACCTGCAAAAGTAATAGAACAACCTAAATCACTCTGATTTTTTAAAGTAATCTCATTACTTCTCACAACACACATATCATAACTTTTAAGAGTTAGATGTTGCTCACTAGAAGTAACTAACTTCTTTCTCAGTTCTACCTCTCCTTTTGCTAGATCCTGTGTCTGCCCCTCATTTAATATGTTTTTCACACATTTTACCTCAGACTCACTGGAAAGGCTCAACACACAATGTCCTACAGAAATAAGAGGTGGTTGAGAAGAGAGATTTGTAGTCACATGAATAGGGGTATCCTTTTCAGGACTATCCATGATCATCCCAGCAGTAAACGTAGGAAATATAAATTCTGAACTGATACAATCAGAGAATGTAAATTCTGAAGTAGAGTCAGAGTTTATACCTTGAGCATTTGTAGTTGAAGTCTCCATAGGTAGTGTATAAATTGATTTCTCACAAAGAGCATTAGAGTTTGCCTTTGGATCTTCATCAGAATATGGCTGTTGAATGGGAGAATCTTGGTCTGCAATCATAAAATGAATGATTGGTTCTTGTGGGACCTGAGTCATATCTGCAGCTGCTTCACCACTTTGAGGTGAAGGTTCTTGTGGGCTTGACTCTGCCAGAGATTGGCCTTCAGCATCAGCAACAACAAGATCTTCTAAATTTGTGTGGGTGCCTGCATCCAAACTTTGATTGGATGGTTCTTGAGTGGCTGGGGCCTTGACAACTTCTTCAACCCTTTGAGCTGAAGGTTCTTGTGGATTGTACTCCCCTGATCAATGATGGCTTCACTTGCTGGGATTGTGGCTTCTGTTGAACTTTGATCAACAGGTTCTTGTGTGCCTGACCCTTGAATGACTGCTACCTCACTTTGAGAAGTAGGTTCTTGTGTGTCTTGGCCAAAAGTGACAAACTTCTTCTTCAGTCTAGAAAAATGTTTCGAACTTGGAGATGCTAAAGATGATTTTGATTTTCGTGCTGCCATTTCATTTCTTACTTGTTCAGCCAACTCCCTTGCTCTTTCATAGGATATCTCCTTAATAATCTGCTTTGGTGACTTTGTGGGAGAATCAGATACTAGAACTGGAGCAGCTTCACTAGATTTTATTAACTCATCAGAGTTTATCAATTTCTCAGAGTTTATCACTTTAGTGTTGAAAGGTCTTTCAGAGTTTGGCCGATCAGAGATTGGAGCATCAGAGTTTATAGTTGCATCAGAGTTTATCCCTTCAATCTTTGCAGCTTCAGAGTTTGCAATCTTGACTAATCTTCTTTTCTTCTTCTTCTTCTCAGGAATTGGAAGAACTGTTTCTTTCTGAGGAGAAGTCTGAGAAACCTGTTCAACTGTCGTTCTTTTAGCAAAAACGAATCCATCATCAGAATCAGTACTTTCATCAATCAATTTTCTCTTTTTAGTAGAAAATGCTTTCACGGATTTTCCTTTCTTTTTGCTTTGGCCATGCTGTTGAGAGGTATGTTTTGCAACTACAGTCTTTTGAGAGACTGTAGAGGTTGGCAAATGTGTTTGGGAATCAGTGTTTAGATTTTGACTTGGGTTAGAATCAGAGATTGCTAAACTCTGATTCGTAGTCACTGACAAAAACTCCCTCCCATACACAGTAGGCATTCTCTGATGTAAGAGAAGCCTGGCCCATGTAGGATAAAATAGATTAGAAAGTTTACCTTCAGCCTTCTTTGCATCTTTTCTTGATAGATCAGCAAATAGTCTTTTATTCATGCCAAAGCTAATTACAGTCTGATCATCCTCAAACTTAATATCAGGTAATAAAACATTAAAAATTAATTGTAAAAATCTAGCAAAGTAGATAGAGTGTGAATCATCATTAATCTTATTAGCTAATTGCCGAATAATCAAACAGGGAAAGTTGAAATTGAGATTATGGGTCAGAGAATACCCAATCTGTTGAGACAACTGCGGAATGGCATCAAAATTTGTGCATTTGGCAGTGAAAGCCCTTGTAATGCAGTCGAAGAAGAAACTCCATTCTCTTCTTAAATGTGGTCTTGTTAAACTTCCCAATTTAGATAGGCTACCTCCATAGCCTATTGCGTTGAAAAATTCATTGATTTGATCATCTCCAACAAAATCATCATACTCAGCCACTTCTGGAAGATGAAGAGCTTGTCTCACCACAGCAGGAGTAATGGAATACTTGCCATTGCATTGAAATGTTATTATCGGCTCCTCATTATCATTAGCATTATTGAACTTTGCAGTTGACCAGATTTTGAGCAGAGATTGAGCGGAGAAGTTCGTGGGTTCCTGAAGTGCGTACCCAATATAACTGTTCTGCAGAAAATCCTGGATCACATGAAAATCCTGAGGTGCTTCATCCTTAGATGGAAGAGAGATGTAGTTTATTGCAGCAAAAGAATAGGTCTGAAAAGTAATACTGAAAGGGGAGATAGGAGTGAAGGGAAGTAACTCACTGCACTTTCATGTGTACTAAGAATGTTAAATGTAATCTCTATGTAATGGTTGATGATAACTCATCAATAGAATAGGACATGTAATAATATGCAGGTGCACAGAAATCTTGGATCACAGAGTTCAGTTAAGACAAAGTATCAAAGGATCATCTACAGACTTGAAGCCCATTGGAAGAAGTTCATTAACATGTTCATGCCTCAGTGGAGAATAAAAGATATTGATATCTATTCAAGGATGTGGAAACTATAGAAGATTGTCTTAGTCTATGAAGATTTTAGTGCATTATAATCGAAGCTACAAGTAAGGTTTGCAAAGAAGAATGTGGAATCATGTTCAGAATCAAGAGCCCCTATCAAGACTAGTCACTTATGAACCAGACCGTTGCATCAAGTGTCAGGACATTGGAGGCAAGCTCTCGTCGGTTAATATGGTTTTAATCATTCTAAAGTTGTTGATTTTCTTAAGACATGTGGAGGATCAACAAAGGTGGTAAATCAGTGTTGGAGAAATGTCAGCCTAATGGATAAGGGACAGACGGCACAACCTGATTGGATCTTACTAAAGCTTCACAGATTAGAAGGCCAAATACTGGGACGTGGTGGAGTCACGTATACGGGGCCAAGTATTTGGATAAGAAAGTCTACACAAATTGAAGAGTGGAATGGAAATATTTAATTTAATTAAATAAAGTATTTATTTAATTATTTATATATTTTATAAATAAAGATATTCTTTATTTATATTTTATATATTTATTAAATATTACTTTTACATTAAATATTTCCAAAGGCATGCTTGGCACATGACTTTGAAGATAAGATTTGGGTGGACATGAGCAAAAGGAGAAAAAGTGAAAAAGTAACCCTTTTCACTTTGAATAAAAGTCTTCCATACTTGTTTTTCTAGAAGTGTGGTTGTAGTGCATCCGGATGAGAAGAGAAAAGGGGAGAGAGAAAAAGAATTATTTTTCTCTCCCCCATGGCCGAACTAGATCTTGCATATTTTAGAGCCATGAATTTCTTTGTTTCACCACTCATCTATTCTTCTATTGTAAACATTGCTAAATCTTGTTTAGAAGATAGGTTTGATTTTTATCTCCTAGATCTAGAATTTGTAATATTTTTAGAGGAGCCAAAAATCATTTCTTTGTTGTGTTCTTGAGCTTATGTTCTTGAACTTGTTTGTAGCATCTACCCCACTTCAATGAATATAAAGTTATATTCTTGGATCTTGTTGTGTTGTGTGTTTTGGATGATTTACCGTTCATTATCTTGGTTATTTTAATGGTGTTCTTGAGGTTGAAGAAGATGATGAACAGTACCTGGGTTTGAACCAAAGTAATTTTTATGTTGTCCCAAAAATAAATAAAAGTCAGATTTTTATTTGGGAATCGTATTCACCCCCCCTCTACGATCTCCAGGACCTAACAATTGGTATCAGAGCTACTCGATTGACATACAAATCGATTGGATCTATTTTTATTTTTTGAGATTAAAGAGGGTACAATTGGTTCACTGGGCATCCAGAATTTTTTTTGAAGCCCGGAATTTTTCTAAGTACAAAATGTTCTAGATAGCCAAGTAGAACATTTCTATGTAGAAATTCTACTTAGATGTTCGAGATAGCCAAGTAGAACATTTCTATGTAGAAATTCGACTTGATGTTCGAGATAGTGTCTAACTCGAACATTATCTCGAATATTCTACTTAATGTTCTAGATAGAACCTAAGTAGAAATTCTGGAGTTAAGAAATATTTTCTAAGTCAGAAGTTCTACTTAATGTTCTACATAGAGCCTAAGTAGAACATTTCTATGTAGAAATTCTACTTAATGTTCTAGATAGAACCTAAGTAGAAATTCTGGAGTTAGAAATATTTTCTAAGTTAGAAGTTCTACTTAATGTTCTACATAGAGCCTAAGTAGAACATTTCTATGTAGAAATTCTACTTAATGTTCTAGATAGAACCTAAGTAGAAATTCTGGAGTTAGAAATATTTTCTAAGTCAGAAGTTCTACTTAATGTTCTACATAGAGCCTAAGTAGAACATTTCTATGTAGAAATTCTACTTAATGTTCTAGATAGAACCTAAGTTGAAATTCTGGAGTTAGAAATATTTTCTAAGTCAGAAGTTCTACTTAATGTTCTAGATAGAGCCTAAGTAGAACATTTCTATGTAGAATTTCTACTTGATGTTCTAGATAGAGTCTATGTAGAACATTTCTATGTAGAATTTTTTTTCTTAGAAGGCTGTTTCAACATGACACATGGCTACATAGTTTAACTTTTATTTAAAACAAAAATTGTTTTTCTCTCAAATTGTTTTTAGTTTAATAATTAATTTAATAATTAAATTTGAATTTAATTATATAAAATATTTTGAAAATAATTTTTAAATTTAAATAATTTATTTTTCAAGTTTATCTTACATCTTGGAAAATATTTTATTTTCTTTTAAATTTTAGAGTCAAATATTTTATATTTTTAATATTCTTAGTTAAGAATTTTATTAATTTAAAAACTAAAATTAATCTTAAAATCCAATTTAATTTCTTTTGAGTTTAATATTCTTAAAAGTATTTTGAGAATTATTTTTGAGGTTTAATAATTTATTTTTTATAGAAGTTTTAATTATAAATCTCATAAAACTTTTTGGAAAATCATTTTGGTTGAAATAATTTATTTTCAAGAATATCTAAGATGACTTGAAAATTTATTATTTTTATATCAAACTTATATTTTCAATCTGTTTTATTTTAATTATAATTGAAACTGTTTTGGATTATAAATTCTATAAAAATTTTTGGAAATTAATTTTGATTTGAAATAATTTCTTTTTCGGGATTATTTAATATACCTTGAAAATTTTGTTATCTCTATATCAAAACTTTCTTTTCGAATTTTATTTTATTTATAATTTGAAATTGAGAAATTTATTATTATTTATCAAAAATGCATTTTCAATTTATTTTGATTATTTAAATTCCTAAAAAATTAAATACTTCTATTTGAACAAAATGTTTTATTAAACGAAACAACAGGAGTTGATTCTTCGTTCGTTGAGGACAAACGAACTGACTAAAGAACATTCTAATTGAGTTGAGACCTGATCTTACCATTGGAGATGTATTTCTACATCGGTCTACTTAGTGGATCATTTGGTTATTGAAAGGGGATTAGTTCATTTAGGGAAGAGTCTTCGATCAGTGGTTTTCGAATCAATATCTGAAGAATTTGGGATTTTGAAAAGGAATTCAGTTTATCAGTCAAAGAACCAAAACAACAATTGAAGATTTGGTTAAAGGACATCAGTGGCAGAAATACACAAGGTTTGATTATCACTGACATATGATAATCAAGGGGTTATTACTACACATACAAAGAAGAGTTATCTTTTCAAGCAGAACATGAGACATTCTATGTCGGGGTCTTTAAGCAGAACAATCAGGTATCAGTTTGGGTTGAAGCAAGAACATCATTGGTTATTGAGGTCAAATGCAAGGATACTTCCATGAGTGTTAGTAGAATGGAAATTGATTTGGATCAATTGATTATCACTCGAGATGGAATGTTAAGCATCGCACAGGTATACTTTCTAACTAGTTTATACTTGTTTGATTTAATTATAGAGTATTAAGTGTTGAACTGCATTATATTATAAGTTTGATGTAATGCATGTCTCACCTTGATTTCTATATAAATTAGATAACTTATGCTAGTTTGTTAGTGTTGCTTGTTTATCAGTATTTGACTTCATGATTAGATCTTGTGTGATTTAATGCTTGCTTTACGATAATTGATCATGTTAGCATATAGAGTCTTAGGTATTTGTAGGGGTACATTTACCGGAAAGAGTATTTGCTGCATGCTAAGTGCCTTGATGTTTTCATTGTCTATAATCTGTTTATACTCGTATGGTTGTATTAAATGCTATATCTGATCATGTGCTTGTTAAGATGAGTTTGTTTCTAATTTGGGAATTGCCTAGGGGTCAGTATAATAAACCATGAATTAAATTTTTAAATTTAAACTGACTCAGGTAATTAGAGATAATATAATGTT
Source organism: Oenanthe sinensis (assembly GCA_028671895.1). Taxonomy (NCBI): domain Eukaryota; kingdom Viridiplantae; phylum Streptophyta; class Magnoliopsida; order Apiales; family Apiaceae; genus Oenanthe; species Oenanthe sinensis. The sequence continues at coordinate 374,683 of JAPMAC010000223.1, read as the reverse complement.
AAAGTGAACAACAAAGGTGATTTAGAAGAATTAGGAATCTGAGTGATTGATTCTTCTATGACTACATATATGTACGACATGATTCTTATAGACTGCTAGTCCACCTTAAGTTAGGTTGGGATCACTGAGCTCATAGCCAAGACTACTTGTTGAGGCTGATATAGATGAGGAGTGATCAGTCAGATAAGAATGAGCATGTTGAACTTGAATGCTTTGTTGTTAACTATGTTTAGAAATATCTCTAACCCTTGGACTCAATCAAATTGAGGACCACGTGTCTTAATCATTTGTGAATGCAGAGTATCTTTCAACATGTACAAGTTATATATCTCTGACATTTTCATGTTCGAGGCATGTAACTACTTTTGCTTTGGTATTCAAATGGTTAAGCAAGGTTACCTATTTTTCTTGAATGATCTGAAGCACAATATTAAGGAAGACCTAGGGAATTCTTTGTGAATGGTTTCCTAATATCAGTTCGAGGATGAACAATATTGATCGGGGTCAAGAGAAATAGAAGCTCACTCTACTGGAAGTGAGGTTATTGCTGACACGAAATTTAATGCTTATGATGAAGTCAACTATTCGTTGAAGTTTATCAGAATGGAGTTAGCTGCAACAACAAGTGATGCTCTCATACTTGGTTTATCAACTAATACTTGGTTTATCAAGATAACGGATTCGACGGTAAAGATGAAGTTGGTGAGAAAGGACTACTTCTAATGAAATTCTTTTAAGAAGGACATTAGTGAAGTATGTCAGTTGAAGGGAAGTCAAGTCAAAGGCTACCCTGTTTAGTTTTGGTGTTTGTTCATGCATTCGATAGATGAAGCATCTCAGTGATTAATCACATTCAAAGGATTAGGCAGATTGCTGTAAGAACACTTTGAGGGCAGGTAATGGAATTTGTTGACGAACGAAGTTCTATGTTATGTCTGCATTGAAAGGAGTATTCTAGAGTAAAGTTCAGTTTCCGGACTTCATGACCAAATGGAGGAGTTGATAGGGAAATCCAGACCTTGAGTGGAATTACAAGGATAATGGATAGACTTAAGGTTTCCTATTCACTACGGCTGAATCAGTTGACACAACAAGTCTAATCAGCAAATGTAAAGAGAAGACATCAAGTAAGATTAATCATGCCTGAAGTCACATGGTGTGATGAAGGGCTATCTTATTTGGAGTTAAGAGCTTACACAGAGTCTGTGATTGATTTAAGATGATCTAGATGCAGTGAACATCATCATCAAGCTCCCTAGCATTCGTTTGATTTTAGCTCTGAATTTCTAAAGGTTGACATCCTGTTTAGGGCTCAAGATCAGATGACACCAGATGAAGAAAAGCTGCAAGCAGCATCACAGGGGGAGCATCAGTAAGTTGGATCAACTAGTCGTGTTTGATGTTCAAAGGCTAGCAGTGCTCATTGAGTAAGAGTTGAGATTCTTAGGAACACTGAGTGATCCAGATTGAGTGATTGCATATTAGAAAGGAAATTGTCAATTTAAAGATAATGCAAGATGATCTCAATCATATTTGAAGAGGACTACTCTACCCACTGAATATCTAAGGAAACATTAAGGACACATCTGTCATGACAAAGGGTTTTGTGTAACAACATTTCCTAGAGTCAGTTCTTGATGAATCTGGGTAGTAGAGTAGTGATTGGTCGTGCATGTATAAGTGTATTTCATTGGTTTTTCTGAGTGCATTCAATGAAGACTGAAGATGCACTAAATAATCAAGTTTGAGGAGGGTTCGAATCAAGGAACTAACTCAATTAAACTAGAGGCAGATACACTTAGCACAAGGAATCAATCCACATGAAGACTTGGTACTGATACAGAAGCTGAAGGGTAGTTCGGAGTTTTTGAAGGTTCTACTCTGCTAGTGTCAAGACTACTGGTTTCTAGAGTGCTGAGTTTAGTGAAGCTGCTGCCAAGACCAATATCTACAAGAAAATATTTGGGTGCTGAAGGTAATGCAGTTTCCGTCTGGATGAGCGTGGTATTGTTTCGAGGAACAATGTTAACTGGTAGCTGAAAAGTTATTCTTGTCCAAAAGGAGTAAATGTTCAATCTCGAAAGGAGTAAACGTTCGATCTCTAGGGCAAAGAGGAGTAATTGTTCATTCAACGATCATACACCAGTAAAAGCTCTATTGACTAAGGTATGTCACTCTAGTCTAATATTGATTTATTTAAACATAATGTTTATAGAGAGTGTTCATGCTATTTAGATGTCTACGATCTCTAGGAACTGATTAATGTTTGGCGTGTGACCACCCGGGACTCAATATTATCATTATGAGATTACCTATGATCACCCGGGACCTAGGGACCTAACAATGTAACATCTCTTTGTATAGTCAATTTATATCCAGGATCTCGTACTTTGTGCTGTCATATGTTATTCATGCTATATGTATCAAATGTTTCAGCATAAGTATTTGTATATATTAATTAATTGTAATTTTATTTACTTTTAATTGTTTAATGCTAATATTAATGGAACCACTTAATATGTAGTTTAAGTGATGTAATTCATGTCTTTTGTAAAATCCATTAATATTAGTTGTCATTCTTTTGATATTAGTGATGCCACTTAGAATTTCTGCACTAAGTGACAAAAAGATTATTTCAAAAACACTGATATTGAAAGTAATTTACTACATCGCGAGGGGTTGTCAAAGATCATAAATTTTAGCATTAATATTTAAAGGTATTTGATCTCTGATGCAACTAGTACCTCGAGCTTACATACATTCTGATTGTCATGAGTATTTTCAATATGCTTATGTGATAATTGTTGAGATGTAGTGTAAGAAGTTAAATGCTGTCATTCGGTCAATGTATGTTCAGTGTTTAGCGGATGCTTATGTTTTATGCTTTAGAATTACCATGATCTATATTGTAAAATGTGTTTGTTTCAAGCGACAAATGGTAATTGTCTAGCATAATGTAAGTATCTTATGTGCTTGATTATTTTGTAGTAAGATGCATTTTATTACAAAATGATTTAATGATGTTAGTACTTTTGAATGTATTGTCACTCATATCTTTGATAATTCATTAGTATTAACATATGTTTTTCATTCTTTAGAACTTGAATGCATAAAGAAATTTCTTGTCTATTTCTTGTGAAAAATGTTTTATCTAAACATGCATTCATTTGCCAGAGAATGAAAAGCCACTAAAAGTTTTTTTTAACTCCCTTTGAAAGAAAAAATTTCTTGAGGATTATCTTTCTATTTCAAAATCATATATCCCCTCTCTCTCTAAAATTTTTTTGTAATGAAAACTGTTTTCTCTCCACGATTTGTTTAAATAAAGTTACTTGATAACTTGTAACTTAGGTTGCATGGTATCAGACTATTTTATTTGAGTAAATTTTTTTGATCTTGAGGTATCAATCATTGGTAAAACGTTTTTCAAAATTCTTGTTAATGTCTGTTTCACATTAACCTGTAGTATTAAAACAATGGTTGTTTGCTTTGGGATTAGTGCCTTGGACTGTATGACTAAAGCATTCATTCGATTTTTTTTGTTTTAAATCGGAGATAATATCCGATAAGAATGAATTGCAAAACAGTTTCTGAAAACATACAGTGAGCAAGATGAAATAGATTTGAGTTATTAATCAAAATGTTTTTGTTAAAAGAGTTGAATTTCAATTGGATATTTTTCTAAGAGAAATTCAAAAGAACACTTTTGTTAATCTGTTAAATTTTTTTTCAAAATTGTGAGTTTATGAAATTTGGCTTAATATTCTTTTATCTATTCTTTATTAATTCCCACATTTTAGCTCTGGTGCATTGTTTCTTGAGGACACATTGCTCCGATGCTATATTTCTGAGAAGGAATAGAGAATAAGTTTAATCATACTCTACCAAATTTTATATAAGCTCTGATCAACTCTAATTATTTAGCTGTAATGGCTTGGCCTTAGTGGCTATAGGGGAAGGTCAAGAAGTTGAATAATCCATCAATTTCTAACCAAGGCCTTAGTACCAAACACTATCATTCTAATTCAAACTTTCAACCCTTGGTGATATAAGGAACTTATATAGATTAGCGGTTGTTAAGGGAGAAACTGCACTTGATGCAGCAAATAAGGATGAAGTCGGAAGTGCACCCACAGCTCTACCTCCAGAGAAGAAAAGAAGTATACAAATTGAGGTAACTGTAGCTCATCTGTATTCTCTCAAAAGGATGCAGAGCTGAAAAGGCAATTCAACCGTTTCTGAATGAACTCTCTCAACAGGGTGATTTCATTGAAAATTCGCTCGTCAGCCAGAGCACCTTGTAATGAGTCAAGCACACCAAAAGCATTCACGCTGATGGTAATCCTAAAGTTTTTGCTTCTAAGGGATGTTATAGGACCTAACAGTTCTCTAGCCTCTCTTGGGACTAATAATTGTGAGGACACATTGCAAGAAGTGCACATTGTGAGGTATAGGTAAAACCCCTAAACTTCTTTGTTTACCATTCATGGTGAATGAAGTTGTTGAGCCGCCTTCACAGGCATTAGAGGGAAACTTGGATTTCTTGCCATATATTAGAATCCTTGTCAACCTTCCTAGGAGAAACAGTCCTAGTTCCCTAACGGGATTTCACATTCACAGAGCAATCTGTTGATGTTGAGAGGCAATCACTAACAGTTTTCCATGACTGAAAATAGTGAGTTAATTCATCTTCACAGGTGATTGAGAGAGATGTTTTACACGTCTACTCTCCCAGGAATTCAAATTCTGGAATACATGGATCGCTCAAAGCTTAAAAGCATATCACCGTCAACGATCCAGTGCATGGATTTGCATATGGGGAGTCGGTTGATGCTTAGATAGCTGCTAGTACGCATACCACATTCAACGATCCAGTGCATGGATTTGCATATGGGGAGATTGTTGATGCTGAAAGTAGCTGAGCAACAACTCGTAGACTATGATTCAGTTGGTTTACCAATTTGATGAGTCTTTTGAGGATCAGGGTGTTGGGATTTCAGTCACTCCTGGAATGGAGGAGATTCCAATTTCAGAAGGGTTATTCCCCGACGACGAGCCACGTGTGCATGGATTTGCTCATGGTGAGTTGGGTGACGGCCTAACTGAAACCCTGTCTGAGATTCCATCTCAGAACCTAGATCTTTAGTGATCGACAACATGCTACAGTCAACGATCCATAATATCTTGGTGAGACTAGCATGGATTTACTTGCAGGTACAAATTGCTATAAATGGAATGAGTGCAAGTAAGGGAGAGAAACACTTGAGTGAAGTGAGGGAGTGATACACTTGAGTGAGAGAAATAGGGAGAGAAATGAGTGGAACACTTATGCTTGAAAGTGTAAACACCAACAGAACGTAGTAGAAGTGAGGAAACCATAGACCAAACACTAACCTTGCTACTATGTCTAAATCCTGTTACTGAATTTTCCAGCTCTGGAATGTTGAAGAGATTCTTTTCTGGAAGACAAGCTGAAGAAGAGTCTAGCTGAAGCTTAATGGGAATGTCCAAACTATTACCTTTGGATCTATTAATTCGTGTTATTCTCAATCTCAAAGGGGGAAACATTAATTTTTAGACCTAAGGAGGATTTTATGTTCAATTGAAAGAGAGTTTCTTATTCGATTGGATATAGATGATACTTTTATTATTTTAAAGGATATTCTCAACTAAGGGGGAGAATTTGGTGATACAAGAAACGAGATCTCTTGGTGATACAAGAAATGAGATCTTTCAATCCTATCTTGTGGAGGTTACTTAGAGGATATCTAAAGACACAAGGGTGGATTGGAGCCTGCATGAACTAAGGGGGAGAATTAGATGAAATTTAAACCTTAGTGATGCAAGGGAGAAATTACTAAGGGGGAGTTTCTTAGAAATTGGTTGGAGCCTAATCCCTAAAGGTGTTGTAGATTTAACCAATTTTTCGTCTGAAGTGGAGAAGTTACTTTTTGTCAATTGGGAAGAAGTTACTTGTCGTACTAAGGGGAGAAGTTATGGAGAATCTTAACATCTTGGTTTGCAGTGCTATATCTTATTCTGAAAAGATATCTAAGGGATTGTGCTCTATTTGTTTGAAGATCTGTCCTTGGAACATTCTTAGGAGAGGTTCGGCAGAAGAATTCTTTCTAGCACGATCAATGAATGAAAATGAAGATTTCTTTGAAGAGTATCAACTCAGGGGGAGTTTTTGCTAAGTAGAAGTTTTCTAGGTAAAGAAGAATGTGAAGGAGATTTTCAAGGGGCATCTGAGAAGTGTCCAAGTGTGTTCTATTTCTTGTTTCAGTGATAGATGAAGTCAGTGGAGTAGTGCAGGGAAGAAAGAAAAATATGTTTCCTGGAAATAGAACATCCTGAAGAAAAAGAGGAAGTGACTTTCATTCCAAGAGAGAACAACCTTAAGGGGAGAATGAGTTGACCTCTTATGGGGAACATAGAGAGCTGTATGTTCTAGTTCGAATTGCAAGATGAACAAGAATGATTGGTCAGAAGTCTTTACTAATGATTTGTTTCTTTATTGAAAGAACCCCGTCTTTGAAGAACATTGAAGTGGAGGAAGCTAAAGGAAAATGAAATTCAGAAATTCATCATTCATTTTCAGCAACTCAGGAAATCTGGATTTAACTGATTATATCTTTCCAGAACCTTTTGTATATTATTTTCATGTCCAGTACTTTAATTGTTTCTTGTATATTAGTTGAGTTATCCTCTAGTAGCTAATTTTATTTAATTGCTTTTGGGGGAAATTGTAAATGGAAATAGTATTTGATTGCGATTCCATATCAACCAAATAGGGGGAGATTGAAAGGGGAGATAGGAGTGAAGGGAAGTAACTCACTGCACTTTCATGTGTACTAAGAATGTTAAATGTAATCTCTATGTAATGGTTGATGATAACTCATCAATAGAATAGGACATGTAATAATATGCAGGTGCACAGAAATCTTGGATCACAGAGTTCAGTTAAGACAAAGTATCAAAGGATCATCTACAGACTTGAAGCCCATTGGAAGAAGTTCATTAACATGTTCATGCCTCAGTGGAGAATAAAAGATATTGATATCTATTCAAGGATGTGGAAACTATAGAAGATTGTCTTAGTCTATGAAGATTTTAGTGCATTATAATCGAAGCTACAAGTAAGGTTTGCAAAGAAGAATGTGGAATCATGTTCAGAATCAAGAGCCCCTATCAAGACTAGTCACTTATGAACCAGACCGTTGCATCAAGTGTCAGGACATTGGAGGCAAGCTCTCGTCGGTTAATATGGTTTTAATCATTCTAAAGTTGTTGATTTTCTTAAGACATGTGGAGGATCAACAAAGGTGGTAAATCAGTGTTGGAGAAATGTCAGCCTAATGGATAAGGGACAGACGGCACAACCTGATTGGATCTTACTAAAGCTTCACAGATTAGAAGGCCAAATACTGGGACGTGGTGGAGTCACGTATACGGGGCCAAGTATTTGGATAAGAAAGTCTACACAAATTGAAGAGTGGAATGGAAATATTTAATTTAATTAAATAAAGTATTTATTTAATTATTTATATATTTTATAAATAAAGATAATCTTTATTTATATTTTATATATTTATTAAATATTACTTTTACATTAAATATTTCCAAAGGCATGCTTGGCACATGACTTTGAAGATAAGATTTGGGTGGACATGAGCAAAAGGAGAAAAAGTGAAAAAGTAACCCTTTTCACTTTGAATAAAAGTCTTCCATACTTGTTTTTCTAGAAGTGTGGTTGTAGTGCATCCGGATGAGAAGAGAAAAGGGGAGAGAGAAAAAGAATTATTTTTCTCTCCCCCATGGCCGAACTAGATCTTGCATATTTTAGAGCCATGAATTTCTTTGTTTCACCACTCATCTATTCTTCTATTGTAAACATTGCTAAATCTTGTTTAGAAGATAGGTTTGATTTTTGTCTCCTAGATCTAGAATTTGTAATATTTTTAGAGGAGCCAAAAATCATTTCTTTGTTGTGTTCTTGAGCTTATGTTCTTGAACTTGTTTGTAGCATCTACCCCACTTCAATGAATATAAAGTTATATTCTTGGATCTTGTTGTGTTGTGTGTTTTGGATGATTTACCGTTCATTATCTTGGTTATTTTAATGGTGTTCTTGAGGTTGAAGAAGATGATGAACAGTACCTGGGTTTGAACCAAAGTAATTTTTATGTTGTCCCAAAAATAAATAAAAGTCAGATTTTTATTTGGGAATCGTATTCACCCCCCCTCTATGATCTCCAGGACCTAACAAATACCCTTAGACGCCATTGAAGTTTTGAGATTTGAAGTGTGAATAACAATTAGGGTTGATAAGACGAGAGAGAAAGATAGAATAAACGATGTAGATGAATAATTCACAGTGAAACAAAATGAATTAAACTATTCCCTATCAATTGCATATACCCTTTAGTGGGACACGTGGCAAGAAATAATTTGAGCAGTAATGAGTAGACCAAGTATCAAAATACAGCAAGTGTGCGTGTGCTGTGTAATAATAGGAACCGTCATTCGTGAGATACACGCGCCTTATTACAAGTCCAGTCAGAGATTAATAATTATGATGTTACAAAATGAAATATGATGTCATAAATATGATCTCAGAATTTACCACTTATTCAGAGTCTACAGATCAGAGTTTATATGAGTCAGAGTTTAGTATGTACTGTCAGAGTTTACCACATACTCTGACAGAGTTTACCATAAACACTGATAACTTGTGATCAGAGATTAGATGTTTCAATGATCAGAGTTTGTTCCATTTTCATCAGAGTTTACCCCATACTCTGACCTATACTCTGAGTGTCTGAAACTTGCTAAGTTGAGCCACTTGTCACCATCCCTAATTCAGAAACCAGTCTGTTAAATGTTGCTTCAGGCAAGGGCTTAGTGAATATATTTGCTAATTGTTGATCTGTAGGAACAAAATGTAATTCAATTGTGCCTTCCTCCACATGTTCCCTTATGAAGTGATATCTGATACTGATGTGTTTTGTCAGAGAATGTTGGACTGGATTTCCTGTCATTGCAATAGCACTTTGGTTATCACAATAAATAGGAATTTTTGAAAATTTCAAACCATAGTCTAACAACTGATTTCTCATCCATAAGATCTGTGCACAGCAGCTTCCAGCAGATATATATTCAGCCTCTGTAGTTGATGTTGAAATGGATTTCTGCTTTTTTCTTTGCCATGACATAAGTCTTCCACCTAAAAATTGACAACTGCCACTTGTGCTTTTCCTGTCAATCTTGCATCCTACAAAGTCAGCATCTGAATAGCCTATCAATTTGAAATCAGACTCCCTAGGATACCATAAACCAAGATAAGCAGTGCCCTTGAGATATCTGAAAATCCTTTTCACAGTAATCAAATGAGGTGCTCTTGGATTTGCTCTAAATCTAGCACACAAACATGTGGCAAACATGATGTCTGGTCTACTTGCAGTCAAATAAAGTAGAGAACCAATCATTCCTCTGTATGCTGTAATATCAACAGGTTCTCTAGTGTCTTGATCAATTTTTGTTGCAGTAGCCATGGGAGTTGTAGCAGATGCAGAATCTTGCATTTGAAATTTAGTGAGTAGATTCTTTGTGTATTTAGACTGATTAATGAAAATACCTTCTTCAGTCTGTTTCACTTGTAAACCTAGAAAATAACTCAATTCTCCCATCATACTCATTTGATACTTGGACTGCATTAGCTTTGAAAATCTTTCACAGAGTTTCTCATTAGTGGAACCAAATATAATATCATCAACATATATTTGAACCAATAATAAATCCTTACCTTGAGTTCTATAAAACAAGGTTTTATCAATTGTTCCTCTAGTGAAACCATTTTCAAGTAAGAATAGAGCCAGAGTTTCATACCAGGCCCTAGGTGCTTGCTTTAGTCCATATAGAGCTTTATCCAGTCTGTAGACATGATTTGGATATTTTGGATTGACAAAGCCAGGTGGTTGTTCAACATAGACTTCTTCTTCAAGTTCACCATTTAAAAATGCACTTTTAACATCCATCTGGTAGACCTTGAATTTCTTATGAGCAGCATAAGCAAGAAAAATTCTGATTGCCTCAAGTCTTGCTACAGGTGCATAGGTTTCATCATAATCAATCCCTTCCTATTGAGAATAACCTTTGGCTACCAGTCTTGCTTTGTTTCTTGTAATTATTCCATCAGAGTCTGTCTTGTTCCTGAATACCCATTTTGTGCCAACAATAGATCTATTCTTTGGCCTTGGAACTAAGGTCCAAACTTCATTCCTTTCAAACTCATTCAATTCTTCCTGCATTGCAGTAATCCAATCTGCATCTTTCAAAGCATCTTCAACCTTCTTTGGTTCTGTTTGTGAAAGAAAACTATGAAATAGACATTCATTCTGAGTAGCTTTTCTTGTTTTTATTCCACTTTCCAGATCACCTATAATTAAACCAGGTGTGTGATCTTTGGTCCATTTCCTTGGATGTGGAAAGTTCCTTGAACTAGATGCTCCCCCATGATCTGTGCCTTCATAGAATGATCCTTCTGTAAATGTTGATCCTCCCCCTGAAGATGTGCTTCCATCAGTGTTTGATGACTCAGAGTTTAGGTACTCAGAGTTTGAGTTATCAGAGATTGAGGTCTCAGACTTTGTGGTCTCAGAGTTTGAATGATCAGAGTTTAGGGTTTCAGAGTTTGTGTTGTTCAGAGTTTGGTCAGACTCTGATATTTCAATTACTGTGTTTTGATCTCCAATGTGAGTACTTGATTGATGTTGCTCCCCCTCAACATGTGCAGAATCTTCAATTTCTATTTCAATCAATTCTGAATCAGAGTTTAAAGAATCAGAGATTACCTTACCAGAGTTTAGTTGAACAGAGTTTATTTTCTGGAGTTCATTCTCAAATCTTAGAGTTTCTTGTGCATCTTTATCATGTAACCCAGCTATCTTCCCTTCATCAAAGGAGACATTAATTGATTCCATGACTGTCCTTGTCCTTAAATTGAATATTTTGAATGCCCTTGAAGAGGTTTTAGAAGTTGTTGCATATCCAATAAAAATTCCTTCATCTGCTTTAAGTTCAAACTTCTTCAATTGTTCAGGATGTGTTTTGAGAATAAAACACTTGCATCCAAAGATGTGAAAGTACTTGACATTTGGCTTTCTTCCTTTCAAAGATTCATATGGAGTCATTCCATGTTTGTTTATTAAAGAACAATTCTGAGTAATGCATGCAGTGTTCACAGCTTTTGCCCAAAAGTAAGTAGGTAGCTTTGCTCCTTCTAGCATTGTTCTAGCAGCTTCTATTAAAGTTCTTTTCTTTCTTTCAACTACACCATTTTGTTGAGGTGTGCCAGGTGCTGAGAAATGTTGAGTAATACCTTTTGTTGAGCAGAATTCCTCCATTGTTGAGTTCTTAAACTCTGTTCCATTGTCACTCCTTAAATTCTTTACTTTGTGAGTTGATCCATTCTCAATCATTGCAATATGATCAATGATTGTTTCTGCAGTTTCATCCTTCTTGTGCAAAAAGTACACCCAAGTAAATCTAGTGAAATCATCAACTATTACCAGAGTGTATTTCTTCTTTCCAATGGACATGATATTAACTGGACCAAATAAGTCAAGATGCAATAGATGAAAAGGTTGATCAATTGAATTTTCAGTTTTGCTCTTAAAAGATGTCTTCTTTTGTTTGGCCTTTTGACATGAATCACAGAGTCCATCAGGATGAAATTGAACTTTTGGAAGACCTCTAACTAGGTCCTTCTTTATCAATTCATTAATGTTTCCAAAGTTCACGTGACACAACTTTTTGTGCCAATTCTAGCTTTCCATTGGTGATGCCTTTCCAAGTAGACAGGTTAAGGAACCATTAGAATTAATGTCCATGCTAGCTTCAAATAAATTGTTATGTCTGTGGCCAATAAGAACTATTTTTCCATTTTTCTTGCTTTTCACTTCACAATGAGTTCCATGAAATTCCACAGAATAATCTTTGTCTGTCATTTGACTCACACTTAGCAGATTATGTTTGAGTCCTTCAACCAGAGCTACTTTCTCAATGATGACATTTCCAATCACTATGTTGCCATATCCCAGTGTTCTTCCTATGTTGCCATCTCCATAAGATACTGCTGGGCCACCCTTCTCCTCAAACTCTGAAAGCAGGGATTTATTTCCAGTCATATGTGCAGAACATCCACTATCAATCACTAGAATGTTCTTCCTGTTTCCCTGCAATCAGTAAATACAATTTAATTAGTAGTTATGGGGACCCAAACTAGTTTGGGTCCTTTCTTTGAAAACTTGTTAACTTTTGCAGCAGAAGTTCTTTTGTCAGAGTTTGTGTTAACAGAGTTTACATGATCAGAGTTAGCATTTACAGAGTTTTTACTGTTAGAGTTTACACTCCTTTTATCAGTCTTTATCACATATTTTTGCTTGACAGTATGTTTTGGAGAATTACTCATTTGAGGTTGTGGTTTGTAAGAATTGTAATACAAATTATGATATTCTTTGCATTTATAAATAGAATGCCATAAACTACCACAGTGAAAACAGGGATTTGATCTTGTTTGTTTTCTAGCGTCAATCCCAGGTTTTTCAGGTTCTTTCTTTTTCTTTTGTTTGCAGTTAATAGCAAGATGATTAGAATTACTACAAGTAAAACAGGTTTTCCTAGGAGCATCAGGGATATTCATGTAGTTATTCTCCTTAGTAATTCCTACTTTTCCATTCCTATTTCTTTTCACCTTTTTAGTTTTATTAGTGACTGCCTTCAACTTTTCTTTAAGTTGTTTCTGTGAAAGTAATCCTATATTTATCTTTTTAGAATCTGGCACCCCATTGTTTTTAGAGCATTCAGGGAGAGTTTTCTTATAATCATTAGCTCTAACAAACTTCATAGGTTTAGTCAATGTTCCTTTTGTGTGTGAATTAGTGTGAAATTCTTTATTAGATTCATAACCTAGGGCAGAAGTCCAATTCTTTTTAGAAAGCATTTGTTGGACCTTCTTACCAGAGTTTGTCCAAACTCTGAAGGTCTTTTTTTCCTTAGCTATCTCAGTTTTCAAATATGTGACTTGTATTTCCAACTGAGTTTGTATGTGTATAGCATTCTCACAGTATTTCTTAAAGCTAAGCATGTGTACAAGTTCAGTTTCAAGAAAGTCATTCCTAGCATTCAGAGTCTGTATCTCAGATTTTAATCTTTCATTCTCAAGAGATTGTGACTTAAAGCTAACATGCAGATTTCTAAGAAAAGACTTTAATTCATGAATATCTTCAGTATCAAAAGTGAAAACAGAGTTTAAGATGGGAGAATCAGAGTTTGCCATGAGAGCATAGTTAGTTTCTTCTTCTGAGTCTGAGGAATCCATCCAATCTTTCTTTGATATGATGAGAGCTTTCCCAGATTCCTTGCTTCTGCACTCAGTAGCAAAATGTCCCATCTTGTTGCACTTGTAACACTTGACTTTTGATTTATCAAGAGTTTTTAATTTTCCATCTCTATCTTCTCTTTTTCTGAATCTGTCTTTCTTGTCTGACTCACTATGCTTCTTCTGATAGTTTCCTTGCTTCTTAATTTTTTTGTATTTCTTGAAGCTTTTGACAAACATAGCAAACATCTCCATCATGTCAGAGTCTGAAGAATTATCAGAGTTTTCATCAGAGTTTGCCTCAAACTCTGATTCACTGCTTTCTTTGATTACAGCTTTTCCTTTTCTTGTTGAGGATTTAAGGACTTTTTCTGTAGGTTCTTCAATCTGGGCCTCAACATTCAAAGCAATAGATTTTGCCTTGCTACTTTTTCTATTTCTTCTTTGTTGTAACTCCAGATCATGAGTTTTCAATTTGCCATAAACTTCATCTAATGACATCTCATCCAAATCAGCCCTGTCTCTAATCAAGGATGTCTGCAGATCCCATTCTTATGGAAGAGCCCTCAGAAATTTGGTGTTTGAATCTTCATTGTCATATACTTTATCCACCAAAGCCAAGTTATTCAACAGTGTTAGAAATCTGTCATAAATATCTGTGAGGGACTCATTCTGCTTAGCCTCAAAGTATTCATACTCTTGGATTAGAACAGATCTTCTATTTTTCTTTATCTCCTTGGTTCCTTGACATTGAACCTCCAGTGCATCCCAGATTTCTTTGGCAGTTTTGCATGCTATTACCCTGTTAGACATTACAGAGTCAAGACTATTATGCAAAATATTTCTTACCTTTGCATCTTTCAAGACTTCCTGTTTTTCTTCATTGGTCCATTCTTTCTTGTCCTTTAAGGTGTAATACTCAGGGATTTGTCTTCCTTCCACAATCGTAGATGGCACTAGTTTGGTTGGTAGATACTGTCCTGTATGAATTCTGTCCAAATAATCAAGATCAGTTGCTTCCAAGAACATCATCATCTTCACCCTCTATGTAGGATATTCAGCCTTCTTCAATATAGGGATCCTGATGCTTTCATACTTGTTACCAGACATGATTATTTGATCTTTTTAAGTCGTAATTAACTGCCTGCTCTGATACCAATTGTTTCCCAGAATAATCAATCTATTACAGAAGGGGGTTGAATGTAATAGTGCCTGTAAATCGATTATGAACACAAGTATATAGAATGGAATACTGTTTTGTATTATTAATGATCTCGAATACAAAACTCTCTCAAGAAATAATGTTCTTAAGAGCTGCTAGGTTATATATCTATTGCTTAATGAATTCCACATTGAATTATAACCTATCTCTGTGTTTATATAGACACAGCTACAAATACAATTACAAAACAGATTATGATAAGAATAGCTTTAATAAGGTAATTAGACTTGCACTTGAATTCCTTCTTACTATCCAAGTCAAACTCTGATTTGTCTGTTTCCTTTTCTGGTAGACTCTGAAGCTAAACTCTGTCGATCTGTCATTCTCTGATTTGAGTATTCTCTGTTAGAGTAAACTCTGATTGAGTATTCTTTGATAGAGTAAACTCTGACCGACAGCTTCCTTAAACTCTGATGACGTCAACATAAACTCTGTTTAGTATTCTCTGTTTAATGGTAAAAGATGGGTTGGTTGGATATCGAAAGATATCCAACTGGGACAGGTGAACAATTTCCACGTATATATATACACACACACATATATATATATAGGGAGATGCTCAAATGAGAACCTCTTATAATTAGAACTAAGAATTTCAATAGAATCACTAAATTAAAATTCGAATCACCAAAATTTTATTATACATACATAAATATATTACAATTCTATATAACAACATCACTACAATCACAATTACAGTTACCATTACCAGCATCATAACACTACATCCAACGCTTATATAATCATTTAATTGAAATTCTTATTACCTAAATTTAAATCAAGTACCACTACATCACCAAATTAACACCACAAACACTACTATAACCAAACAATGGGCACCACAATAGCTACTATCCCGACATCGCTGTCACCACCATCGTTGAATCATGAGCGCATGTAGAATCACCAAATTTCAAACCAAATTATCATAAATTAAGACAAATAACCAAAATCTGGTCGCGAATCACTAAAATCTGATCGTGAATCACCAAAATTTCCAGAACTAAAAATCACAAAAAAAAAACAGATCTGAGTGAGTTCTGATGTCATAGTGAAAGTCATATGACTAGTCCTATTTGTAATAAGTAGATGACAACTCAACTCAGATAAGAAAGCGAAGTAAATAGTAAATATTGAATATAGAGGAAGAACAAAAGAAGCCAAGACATGACAAGACAAGACACAAAGACCACTACAGCAGAAATGAGAATCAACATTGTAGTCAGTCATCCGTGAACCAGACCAGTGCATAGGGTGTCAACAATGTCAGTGAAGATTCGTCATCAAAAAGTTCAAGTGGTTAAAAAGGTTATTGTTGAAGAACAGAAGAGTCTTATCTACATCAACAATAGTCAAGCCTTTAATTTAATTCTCTGTTAATTAATTAAATTAATTAGTTAATTTAATTAGTAAATTAATTCACTCAGAATTAATTTATTTCTTAAATTAATTAAAGGATTAATTAATTTAGAATTATTTTAGAATGACAAAAGACAGAAGCTGGAAGCTCAAAGAGATACAGAAACGGCCAAACATGCCTGACAGTATTGACTTGAAGAAAAGACGGAAAAAGAAATGACACGGAAGAAATGCAGAGTTATATATTCTTAAAGGTGGAACCCCGGTTGGAATTGATTTATCATTTCCAAGTCAAAAGGAGTTCGGTTCCAGACGCTCAGGAGACCGCAGCTTAGAGCGTAAGGATTTATTTAATTAATAAATATTTTATTTATTTAGTAAATTATATTTATAAATATCTAAATAATATTAGATATTTATTTTTATAATTTCTGAATTAAATTTATTATTTATTAATCAAAGATTATAAGCTGTGCGGTTCGAAAAGCATTTCTACGAAGCCTATCCATATAAGACGAAATAGGCCCCTTTGGTTTTTGAATTGAAAGTGGCAGGTAAAGTTTTACAAAGAAACCAATGGGAGCATGACATGTGTCCAATCAATTTGAAAAGAAAAAGAAATTGGCAGGTGGAAGAAATGTCATACCGAGAGATGCTAAAACAAATGTCATACCGAGCTTTGATTTAATAAGTCATACCGAGCTATTCAAATTAAAAGGTCATGCTGAAGCAAGTGGGAAAAATGTCATACCGACCAGAATGCAAAGGTCATACCGAATTTTCTGAAGAAAAGGTCATACCGAGGTATTTTTTATTATATTAAAAAGTCATACCGATTTTTTAATTAATAAAAAAAGTCATACCGAATTTTCAGAAAGTCATACCGAATTTCTGAAAGTCATACCGAGTGAAAAAAGTCATACCCAGCTATTTCAAATGTCATACAAGGCTTAATTTCATTAAATAAAGTCATAGTGAAAAAGGTTATACAAGCTTAGAATTCCTCTATAAATATGAGGCTTTTGCTTCATAATTTAGTAGTAGAAAAACAGCAAATTCAGCAATTTGTCTGCAACGTCATATTCACAGACTTTCTGTGCTGGTTTGAGTTTAATTCCTTAAGTAGAACAATTCATGTCAAATTTGTTCTAGGAATTAAATGTTTATTCTACCGAATATTGTAATACACATTCAAGTTTAATATACATATTTAACTTGAATCTTGTTTACTTACTTGCTAATTTCTATATCTTAATTGTTATATCATAAAAATAGAAAGCTAGTAAGTCAGCCTCCCAAACACTACAAAGATTCTAACCCTCAACTAAAACAATAATTTAATTCCGCAAATCTGACAAGAATTTTAAATTGTTGTCAGTATCGCATTCAACACCCCTTCTACGATACTTCCGGGACCCAACAATTGGCATCAGAGCAAGCTGATTGATATACAAATCAAGATCCGCAGTCCAGTGAAGCTCAGGGTACCGAAGCTGTTTTGAACTCTGAATGTCTAGAGGCCTTGTTAAATAAATTTAGTTTATAAATTTAAATTTAGATAAATTTATTTTATAAATGTTATTTAAAATAAATTTATTTTGTGAATTTAATTTAAATGAGTTTATTATTGAAACTTGAAAAAGTTTCTTTTATAAACTTAATTTAAATAAGTTTACTTTATAAATTTTAATTTAAATAAATTTATTCTTTAAATTTAAATAGATTTCCTTTTATAATTTTAATTTATTTAGATAATTTTATTTTATAAATTTAAATTTAGATAAATTTATTTTATAAATATTATTTAAAATAAATTTATTTTGTGAATTTAATTTAAATGAGTTTATTATTTAAACTTGAAAAAGTTTCTTTTATAAACTTAATTTAAATAAGTTTACTTTATAAATTTTAATTTAAATAAATTTATTCTTTAAATTTAAATAGATTTCCTTTTATAATTTAAATTTGTTTAGATAATTTTATTTTATAAATTTAAATTTAGATAAATTTATTTTATAAATGTTATTTAAAATAAATTTATTTTGTAAATTTAATTTAAATGAGTTTATTATTTAAACTTGAAAAAGTTTGTTTAATAAACTTAATTTAAATAAGTTTACTTTATAAATTTTAATTTAAATAAATTTATTCTTTAAATTTAAATAGACCTACTTTTATAATTTAAATTTATTTAGATAATTTTATTTTATAAATTTAAATTTAGATAAATTTATTTTATAAATGTTATTTAAAATAAATTTATTTTGTGAATTTAATTTAAATGAGTTTATTATTGAAACTTGAAAAAGTTTCTTTTATAAACTTAATTTAAATAAGTTTACTTTATAAATTTTAATTTAAATAAATTTATTCTTTAAATTTAAATAGATTTCCTTTTATAATTTAAATTTATTTAGATAATTTTATTTTATAAATTTAAATTTAGATAAATTTATTTTATAAATTTTATTTAAAATAAATTTATTTTGTGAATTTAATTTAAATGAGTTTATTATTTAAACTTGAAAAAGGTTTATTTTATAAACTTAATTTAAATGATTTTATTTTATAAATTTAATTTAAGTAAATTTATTAGGAAAATTTATATAGATTTAATTTATAATCTAAAGATATTAAAACTTGGTCCATTTTTTCAAAAGGGTTTGTAGTTGGAAAATTCTCCGGTTTGGCTCAGAATTAATTCCCAGAGCATATGACCCGGTTTCGAGGAAAGTGGTCATTTCGTATTAGTAGGTTTATTCCGGAGCATTTGGATTTTATTGTGGATGATACGACTGTTTATGTTATAGTTCCACAAACTGCTCAAATGTAAAAATATGGTAGATTTATTAGTGGGGAACTCTGAAGAATTTTTTTTCCTGACTCTACTGATCATTCTAGTTTTTGTACTTGTACAAAACGGATTTAAGAATCGTTAGAGGTCACAACTGAAGAATCATATGAGGCTAAAAGTTGCAAGACAAGATCAGGGCTGTACTACAATATTCAAGAAGCCTGAACAAGCAAATGATGACAGAGACTGTGTTGAGTTAAAAGCAGGTGCGTATTTTCATATGAATTGCTCACACTCACATAGTTGCACTTAAATGTCAGATCTTATCATGTATTGTTTGTTAAGGTGTAGAAGAAGAAGAGATGGTAGAATTATCTAAGTAGTTAGTAAAATTTGTAGATTCGAGACTTAATCAAAAACTGACTTAGGTAATTAGAGATAATTAAAATGTTAGACAACACATAAATGGATTAGACAGAATTAGTAATTAAATTGTTAGTTCTTCTATTCCATGTGCTTTTAGAAAATTTTTGAATATCTGTAAATCTACTTGACACCTGTCACAATTGTGTAAATGGTTAAAGTAGATAGTACTGAATTTTCTAATATGCATAACATGCCTGAATTGCATAATTCTTATCTATAATGCATTGAAGCTGAATGTTTACCATATGCTCTTATTTTTCATGCTTGATCGTTTAAATCTGAAGATGCATATCTTAGGACGTGCATAATCTTAGGCAAAACATGTATAATAATCACAATAGGGTAAAGACTGCTAGTCCATCTTAAGATAGGTTGGAATTACTAATCTCATAGCCTTAAGACTACCTTGTCAAGGCTGCTGTGAATGGGAAGTGATCAGTCAAAGATAAGTTTGTGCATGTTAAGGTTGAAGCTGTTGTTACCACTATTGAAAGTAATATCTCTAACCCATCTGGACTCAATTGAAGATTGAGTACCAAGAATCTTAATCATTTGTGATTGTAGAGAATAAACAAAAGTCAAAAGTTATGTGATTTCGTGACATTTATTGTTCGAGACATATTACTAGCATTGAAGCTCTACTATCACAGTTGGTTGAGAAAACCTACCCAATGGTAACCTTTGGAGATGACAGCAAAGGATATACAAGGGACTTGGCTATCATGATTTTGGAATTGTCATCACTGGAAATATCTTTCTTGTCGACGGACTTAAGCACTAAGTACTATCTATAGGGCACTAGAGAATTCTTTGTCAAAGGTTTTCTGGAAAAGCATTGAAATAGAAAAGTGTTTGATTTCAAGCAAGAAAGATGGAAGATCACTCAACTGAGAGTGAATTGGTGATGTTCGTGCATTCAACAGATCTGAATGTGTTGTCCTATTACACCAAGCTCCCGAGCATTAAAATAAAAGTCTATTCTGAATCTGTGAAGCTTGACATCTTCTTAGAGTCATATTCAGATATTGATGATGAAACTGAGGTTGTAGAAGGAATCATTGTTAATGATGATGATTCAAATCCTAGTAGTGGAAATGGTAGTGAATCTACATAACTCATGGACTTTAACAGAATCCACTCAACAAGGTGAATGATCTGAACACATCCTAGCAGCAACTCAGGGGGAACAAATAAAAGAAGGATCTACTAGTCGTACTCAACACAATAAAGATCAAAGGTATACATTAAGAACACATCTGCCGAGACAAAGGGTTTGGAGTCAAAGTCATTCATGGAGTCTAGTTCTTAGTGTTCCGGATACTAGAGTAAAGACTAGAAGTGCTATGCAAAGTAAATGGTTACTCTTCGGGAAAGAACAATTGTTAAACAGTTGGAATCCTAAAGAAGATTGAAGAAGCACTGATTGATCCAGATTGAGTGATTGCAATGCAAGATGATCTCAATCAGTTCGAAGGCAGAATCTACTGAATCTGGAACCCAGGCCACAAGACAAAGTTGTAATTGGTACTGTAAGGGTTTTCAGAGACTGGATGATTTTTGGCATTGTTATGAGGAACAAAGCCAAACTGGTTGCTACAGAAGGTATCAACGATGATGGAAACAAAATATTCGGGACTTTCAAGATCTAACTAAAGCACCAGAGACGAGACTTGATACTATTCGGGCTGAACAAGTTGATGTACAACAACTCCTGGACTTTGAAGTTTCATATCCACTGGAATTTGTATATCATTCTCTTCACAAAGCTCTCTATGACGGAGGTAAGAGATCAAGCAATCGTCAAGGACATAGTATGACACTCTAACTGATAATCACTTGAATATGATTTTATATTAGAGTCGTTATACACATATCTCTCTAGAATACAAGGCACACACACATAATGTTTAGTGCAAGTATACCATGATTATATTATATGTGGGTCTACTGTGCATAAAGACCATATATTTTATTCTCAATATGCCTATGTGCAAGTTTCCAAGTGGATACTAGAGAATCTAATCTTATAGCTAAGATATGAATTGTTAGATATCTTAAGAGATTACCAATTCTAAGAATCAGGTACCCTAAAGATACTAGGTTTAAACTAATTGGCTATATAGATATAGATAATGCAGGTTGAAAGAAAGACAGGGAGGTAATTACTAGAAGCTGTCAAACTCCATCAACTCTACTGGATAATCTCTTCACCACTCACGGAACAAGCGCATGGACACCAGGTATCATTTATATCGAGAGTAGTCCTTAGTAGAATAACTTGCAGATATTTGCTAAAACAGCTTGATAAATTCATTTTGTCTAAGTTGGTTAGTAAAGTTGAGATATTATTTATGTGCATATTTGTTGAAAATCTCATCTGTAAAGAATTCTTAAATGAGTTCACAAGTATTAAAATTCTCATATTTAAAGGACTTGTGAATTTATCTGAAATCCAGAACCTCGTGCTTATTGCTACTACTTTAATTATCATGTTTACAATGTAATATGCATATTTGGTAATTAGGTGTTTTAGCATAAGTTTGTATATTATCTTAATTGATTTAAATTATGATGTTAGACAATTCAATGTCATATCAGTCTCATGATTTAAATGAATTAAAATAATATGCAGCATAATTGTTTGTATGATAAATACTTTATGAGTATTAGTTAACGATATCTTGCTTAATTGTTTTGATATTTTTCTCTGATATTTTTAAATATTTTGTTACAAATAATTGTGATACTTTTAATATTAGTGACATTATTTAGAATTACTGATCTAAGTAATCAATGCATATTTCAAAAACACTAATATTGAAATGAACGGAAGTATTTTCTGAGTTATGTGTATATAAAATTCTCAATATTTTATATACTTAGAAATATTTCCAAAATTGTTTTTACTTCGAGGTATCAACCATTTGTAAAATGATTTGTTTTCAAACACTTGTTTCAATGTTTGTTGCACATTGATTCAAAGTACTTAAACAGTGGTTGTTGCTTTGAAGGTCTTGTACTGTATTGCTAAGAATACATCCACCCCTATTGTCATGAATTTTTTTATTTTAAGTTAGGGATAATATCAGGTGGACGAAAATGATGAAGATCATAATTGCATTATATGTCGTAAAGTTATAGTCCTCTATCTGATAAGGATGGCTTGCAAAACTGTTTTCAAATCATACAGTATTAAGGTATAAAGGAAAAGAGTCATTCTAACGAGATATAATTTGGTAAGAGAGTTGAATTTCTTCTTTGGTATAAATTCTCGCATTTTATAATGGGAAGTTTGCCTTATAGGAAATTCATAAAGGATAAAAACTTTCTTCTATGATACAACTTTCCTGCGTTTTATTATGGGATATGTATCTTAAAGAAAATTTTGTATCATGCTTTTAAATGATAAATCTTTAATTCTGACAAAACTCTTTTACTGAAAGTGCTTTAATGCAATCTATTACCATTCCTTATTATATTTTTCCTTCTCTTTCGGATGAAAAATATGTTTTGGAATGTTAAGGTGATTATCTTTTTATCTCGATTAGTTCTTTCCAGTTATCCCCTAGTGGCTTTAGAAACTGGCCAAGAGGTTGAAAACCCATCAATCTCTTACCCAGGCCATAGTACCAAACACCAATTCATCCACTTCCATATATTAACCCCTGGAGATATAAGGAACTCATTTAAGTTAGAGGTTGATAAGGGAGATACTGCACTTGATGCAGCAAATAAGGACGATGTCGGAAGTGCACCCACAGCTCTACCTCCAGAGAAGAAAAGGAGTATATAACTGAGGTAACTGTAAGCTCATCTGCATCTTCTCAAAATGATGCAGAGCTGAAAAGGCAATAAAACTGTCTCTGGAATCATTCTCTCTACATGATGAGTCCATTGAAATTCGCTCGTCAGCCAGAGCACTTTGTAATGAGTCAAGCACATCACTGGCACTCACGCTGATGGTAAGCCTAAATAGATAAATTCTAGGAACACATTGCAAGGCGTGCACAGTGAGAGGTACATGCAATATTTTTTGTTTTGTACAGTTTTATTTAATTGGCATTCATACTATAAATATATATATATATATATATATATATATATATATATATATATATATATATTTTCATTAAGAGAATTGAATTTCTTCTTTGGTACAAATTCCCGCATTTTATTATGGAAAATTTGTCTTATAGGAAATTCATAAGTGATAGAAACTTTCTTCTCAGATACAACTTTCCCGCGTTTTATTAAAGGACATGTATCTTAAAGAAAATTTCATATCATGCGCTATAATAATATTTTTTTTAACAATTGGTACATATTGTTTTTGTTTTCAGATTTTTTAGTTTCATTATTTCGTTATATGTGTGTAAGTTTGTTTTTATTTTGTGTTTATTTTTTTTATTAAATTGGCATATTTTTATTTTATAGTTTATTTCATTTTTTTTTTAATTTTATTTTTGTCTACGAGAAATTGTTCTAAGAATCATAAGTATTAAATGTCAATATTTAAAGGACTTGTGAATTTCTTTACATCTACTTTCTCGAGCTTACATATATCACTGATAATTGTTATGAGTATAATTATCATATGCTTGAGTAACAATTATTAGATATAATGCATGAAGTTAAATGCTAATTTTCATTCCTATGATTATTTAGTATTTAGCAAGAGTATTTTATCTTATTAAAATTATGAATTGAAGCAATTCATCGTTTATTAGTTTCATAGTTTTAATACGATAAGATATTAGGAGCATAATTACTTGCTTTTTGAAATTATTATTAATTATCATGTTTTGATAATTTGTTATTGTTTCATTGCGATTAATTATGATTTTTGTTGTTAGTGATAATATATATCTTTTTTATCTGAAAATTACTAATAATAAAAGCATATCTGTGTCCTGCCGAACAAGAGCAATCGACTCGAGATAAAAGCAGGTAATCTCGATCTTGATATATTCTCTAATCAATTGATATAAATATATATATACAATTGATATATTGAGCCCTCAGTGGCTATAGGACAAGATCAAGGGATTGAAAACCTACAATCTCTAACACAGATCATAGAACCAAACACTCAAACAGATACAACTTCATATACTAGACCCCTGAAAAGAAAAGTTTATCAACTAAAGAGGGTGAGAGAGTAAGTGCCTCTAGTGCACTAGAAAAGAGAAGTATCTATGAGTGTTCCAGCAGCTCTGCCTCTATTTAGAATATGAAATTGAAACCAAGGCAACTGCTAACGAATTTATATCCTCTCAAAAGGGTATAGATTTTCAAATGGCAAAACTGTTACTAGGTTCATTCTCTCAACAGAATGAGTCTATTGAATTCGGCCTGTCAGCCAAGGCCATTTGTAAAGAGTCAACTTCATCTGGACACATTCAAACACTGCAGACCATAAATATATATATTCAAATGCACTGTAAGGATTGTCACACACTAAGGATGAATTGACGGAAGCAATTATTCTAAACTTCCATATCAAGGAAGGAAGGATGATTGATGATTCTGACTGAATCAACATGCCTTCACAGGCGTCAGGAGGAAACTTGGATCATTTGCTACATTATAGATCCTTGTCTCACTCCCCAGATGGAACATATCTGGATTCCTAACGGAATAGATCATCTTAGATGATCAGCAATTCACTGAATCTATTCCTGAAGCAATTCAGTTTTTTAAAGTCAAATATTTTGATAGATTCAATTGAGGACGGGGATTTACGAAACCCCATTGCACCACCGGTGACCTCTCTTGAAGGGGCTATGGTGATCTTTCTTGCAGGTACAAACGATTGTGTCATCCGTATTGAGAGAGAAACAGTGTTGTGAGAACAGAGTGAAACACAAGTGAGAAAGAGTGAAAATATATATTCTATGAGTGAAACACTTAAAGAGTATATGAGCGAAACACTTGTGAGAAACACAAAGTAAAATCACACACTAACACAATTACCAAATCCCATTCCCAATTATCTGTTACAGATTTATAATGTTACTCAACTAAGGGGGATGAAATTTCTTCTATTAATAAGGATTCTGAAGATGATTACTCAACTAAGGGGGAGAAGTGTTGAACAGTTCGAACTGTTGAACAAGATCCAAAAAGGGAGAAGTAGATCCAAAAAGGGAGAAGTGTTGAACAAGATCCAAAAGGGAGAATTGTTTAAAGACTTTTACTAGAAGAGGATTACTCCATTGTTGAACAAGAAAAGGGGGTATATAACAACATGCTTGGATTGGATCCATTTGATTTTAGAAAATTCTTGTATATATGATTAACCGGATTTTCTAAAATGCATAACATGTCATAGTTTGCATTTTTTATATCTGCGATGGTTTAATGCTGTATGTATGCCACGTTTGTTGTTACCTCTATTAAATTGGTTGGATAATTCACGTAAGGGGAGAATGAATTCACCTTGGGAGAGAAGTGAAGACAGAAGTTGGAGAAATAGAGGAAAAGTGGTAATAACAAGAGAACAAGACTTCATCCCTGCCATCCTAAGGGGGAGTAGTGATGAGTCTGAGAAATGAAGATAATACTACTTGTATAATATGTTCAGTGCTAGAGGAACAAACATCTTTCATTTCAGTTTCTCAAGAAATCTGGAAATGCAGAATCTGATCCAGAGAAAACCAGTCATTGAAGATGTACCAATGACACCTGGTCACAAAAGTTAAACTCTAGAAAAAGGTGAAGTTGATATTTCTGAAGCTGGTAATGATAGGTAAGTCAAGATAGAACTTTGTTAAATATGTTCAGTCTAGAGGAACATCTATCTTATATTTATCTTTCATAATTGAAATCTGGAAATGTATTATATGATCCAGAAAACAATTTATTATTTACAGTTCTTAAAATGTCGTATTATTTTCTTAGTTGTTAGTTGAGTTATCCTCTAGGAATTTGTGTGTTAAATGTTAAACAACAAATAGGGGGAGATTGAAAGTCATATGACTAGTCCTATTTGTAATAAGTAGATGACAACTCAACTCAGATAAGAAAGCGAAGTAAATAGTAAATATTGAATATAGAGGAAGAACAAAAGAAGCCAAGACATGACAAGACAAGACACAAAGACCACTACAGCAGAAATGAGAATCAACATTGTAGTCAGTCATCCGTGAACCAGACCAGTGCACAGGGTGTCAACAATGTCAGTGAAGATTCGTAATCAAAAAGTTCAAGTGGTTAAAAAGGTTATTGTTGAAGAACAGAAGAGTCTTATCTACATCAACAATAGTCAAGCCTTTAATTTAATTCTCTGTTAATTAATTAAATTAATTAGTTAATTTAATTAGTAAATTAATTCACTCAGAATTAATTTATTTCTTAAATTAATTAAAGGATTAATTAATTTAGAATTATTTTAGAATGACAAAAGACAGAAGCTGGAAGCTCAAAGAGATACAGAAACGGCCAAACATGCCTGACAGTATTGACTTGAAGAAAAGACGGAAAAAGAAATGACACGGAAGAAATGCAGAGTTATATATTCTTAAAGGTGGAACCCCGGTTGGAATTGATTTATCATTTCCAAGTCAAAAGGAGTTCGGTTCCAGACGCTCAGGAGACCGCAGCTTAGAGCGTAAGGATTTATTTAATTAATAAATATTTTATTTATTTAGTAAATTATATTTATAAATATCTAAATAATATTAGATATTTATTTTTATAATTTCTGAATTAAATTTATTATTTATTAATCAAAGATTATAAGCTGTGCGGTTCGAAAAGCATTTCTACGAAGCCTATCCATATAAGACGAAATAGGCCCCTTTGGTTTTTGAATTGAAAGTGGCAGGTAAAGTTTTACAAAGAAACCAATGGGAGCATGACATGTGTCCAATCAATTTGAAAAGAAAAAGAAATTGGCAGGTGGAAGAAATGTCATACCGAGAGATGCTAAAACAAATGTCATACCGAGCTTTGATTTAATAAGTCATACCGAGCTATTCAAATTAAAAGGTCATGCTGAAGCAAGTGGGAAAAATGTCATACCGACCAGAATGCAAAGGTCATACCGAATTTTCTGAAGAAAAGGTCATACCGAGGTATTTTTTATTATATTAAAAAGTCATACCAATTTTTTAATTAATAAAAAAAGTCATACCGAATTTTCAGAAAGTCATACCGAATTTCTGAAAGTCATACCGAGTGAAAAAAGTCATACCCAGCTATTTCAAATGTCATACAAGGCTTAATTTCATTAAATAAAGTCATAGTGAAAAAGGTCATAGTGAAAAAGGTCATACAAGCTTAGAATTCCTCTATAAATATGAGGCTTTTGCTTCATAATTTAGTAGTAGAAAAACAGCAAATTCAGCAATTTGTCTGCAACGTCATATTCACAGACTTTCTGTGCTGGTTTGAGTTTAATTCCTTAAGTAGAACAATTCATGTCAAATTTGTTCTATGAATTAAATGTTTATTCTACCGAATATCGTAATACCCATTCAAGTTTAATATACATATTTAACTTGAATCTTGTTTACTTACTTGCTAATTTCTATATCTTAATTGTTATATCATAAAAATAGAAAGCTAGTAAGTCAGCCTCCCAAACACTACAAAGACTCTAACCCTCAACTAAAGCAATAATTTAATTCCGCAAATTCTGAAAAGAATTTTAAATTGTTGTCAGTATCGCATTCAACCCCCCTTCTACGATACTTCCGGGACCCAACACATAGATTTGAGTGTAACTCGTCAATTCCTTTAATCATCACCGTGTAACTTTTTCATTTATTTCTCATATTCAACCCATGTATATTTGTATGTATGTATGTTAAGATTAATGAGAAATAGATAAATGGAGATGTATATATATGTATGTACGTATACGATTTCAGAGAAATGAATAGATTTGATGGAGTAAATCAATGACAAATTAGAAGTGGAGAGCAGAAATGTAGCGTGTGGTAGAACGAATTTGTGATGGTAGCTCGAGGAAGAGAGAGGCAATCGATCAGAGATGGTGGTTATAGCTACTGTAGTTGGTTAGTTGATTGGTGGGTTGGTGGGTGGGTTGGGTTGTGTTGGGTTGGTTGGTTGGGGTGGGGTTTGAGAAGATTTGTTTTTGATATTAGTGATATATACATATTTATATGTATATAATTAATTGTATGATGTAGATTAAACTAAATAGAGGGATGAGATTAAAATATTTTGGTGATTCGAATTTTAATTTAGTGATTCTGTTGAAATTTTTAGTTCTAATTATAAGATGTTCTCATTAGAGTAACTCCCTATATATATATATGTTACTTCTCTGTTTTAAAATAAGTAAAGTGCTGCCTTGATTTTTATAAAAAAAACTTACTTGTACAAAGAAAATTGAAAAAAATAATATGTGCAACTATTTTTTTTATATACATCAATCACGTGAAAAAAGATAAAGCGAATCTTATTTTAGAAGGGAGTGAGTATTTTTTAATGTTGATATAATTGGTTTTGAATTAACATGAAAGCATGTAGGAAAAATTTGAGCATCAATACCATTAAATGTCTCTTGAACAATGAGTGGAATAGTTATTCCCGAGTAGGAAATACCAGTGATGTACAAAGGATTGCTTATAAACATAGGATGTTTCTTGAGCCACTGCGTCAAACCAAACCATTAACAAATTATAATCACATGCATGCAGGTGCAACTTTCATATAAATTTTAGCAACATGATGTAGCTAGTTGTAGTTCGATAGTTATACCTTGCTAAGAAATTGATAAGTGTGTTTTGCCGATAAAGTATCACTGTTTTTGTAAGTTTCTGGAGATTTTGCATAGGAAAATCCAGATGTTGGCGCATCCAGGAAGATTACATTGGCCAGCTAAGGACAAAATTATCAGATGCAAAATTTAATTTAGTTACGTAAAGAAGTAAACAAATCTGAAAATATTAGTAATACCCGCAGGTAAGTTAATTAATTGCGTATACGTAATTGAACAAATATCATGCATGCACCTTGGTCCAAGAGTATGGATTCAAATGCAAATCTGGTATTTCTTTGGTAGCATCTGGATATTCAATTTTAAGTGGACCTACAAATTAAGTGAAACATGAAAACGCAAGTAGTCAAGTAGCCAAGTGGGTTGGGTTATGTATGACATGCATGTGACAATTAATATAAATTTCCGTGCCATAGCGTATGTGTTCCCCCCTTTCCCTATCTATACTTGCATCTATCTGTATCTATATTTCATTACTAACCAGTACTCCGTATTATTCATTTATACTGTATTATATTTAAACATTTAATAAATTATTTAAATTAAAATATATTTAACATATAAAATATCATTAATATATGCTTTTTTCATTATTATATGTTTTATTCTTAAAAAAATAAACATTATTAATTATTAATTATTAATAATCAAATAATAAAAATATCTTAAATCAATTTTATATCTAATAAACTAAATACATATAAAATAACAAAATCATCATTTTAATATTAAAAAGGATCAGTGTGCTTGGCTCAATACTATTCAAAAATCCAAATTTGGATCATTATTGGAGCACAATTTGGGATAATCTACATCTAATTTGGATCATCTAGAGTGTATATATATATATATATATATAACAACATTTGATCATTTAAACCAAAGTGATATTGTTGAAATTCTAACTAATGGGTTTACAGGAACCCTAAGATCTTGGTGGGAAAAACACCTTACTGAAGATACTAGACATAATATAATTACTGCATATCAATTAGACAATGATGGTCAACCAATATTTGAAGAAAAGATAGGATTTATTCCTGACGGGGTTAATACTTTAATATATACGATAATAAAACATTTTATAGGAACACCTAGTAATATTACTGAAAGAATCCATGACCAAAGTAAACATTCATCTCTTCATGTGATTATTAACGAGTTACTCATATACATGTCATTTGGTATCAGAGCCAGCCGGTAATCATTGAGTTATTGAGTTATTATTCCTGTAATCTCTTCATTCATATTGTTTACAGCTGCTTCTTAGTTATCTTTTGGTTATTCTGCTATTATTAGTCATATATCTTACTGTAGACCACCTAAGTTGCCAGGTAATCCTTTTGTAAGTCTCAGGGTAGAGCAGTGTTGGATAAGTGCTTTAAACATAGGTATGAGTAGACATAAGGTAAGAAGGTATGCACTAAAAACCCAGAATCACCTTAGATATTAAGAATCAGTAAAAATAAGATCAATGAATAAATTATTTAGGTCTAATTCCTCAGTTAGCTCAAGGTCACCGATGACATCGATCCCTTCAATTCCCGACTTCATAAACCAGGAAGAACATAGTTATGAAAATATTAGTCAAGAATTAGGAAATTGGAATATACCTAGTATAGACCCAAAGCAGATCTATCAGTCAACTTTTACAGATAAATTTAAAACAAATTACAATGTAAAAACAGTAGAGAAAATCTATGCTATTAACAAAGAACACGAAAATTGTTCTTTATTAACAAATGAAATTATAAAAAAATATAAAAAGAAAAGTTATAATTTTATTCATATAGGATTAATACAAGTAGCAGTAAAACCATTATCAGTAAAAGGAATTTAACTCTAGCATTCTTTTATGTTTAAGAGATGCTAGGTATTTAAACTATGTCCCTGGTATTTAGGCATTATGGAATCGAGCCTCCATAATGGACCGGTTCATTTTAATTGCTTTCCAGACTTTACTTTAAGTCTGAATGACCCCCATTTATTAAAAGCATTAACATTAAATATTAAAACAGCTGGTGAAATCACTCACATGATTGAGGGATCACAACCACTTGCATTAATTTATAGAATTTACTATAAAACAATGAAAACTAATTTAAACATTCATGCATTAAATAAATGTCCAAAAGACAAAACTGTTTTAATTCAAAGTAGCACTAATGATGCTAATATTCAAGTACCAAAAACTATACTCTGGAAAGATATCAATCTTCCTAGCCAATGGGTTTTAGATAATGAAATACCCCAGGCGCCAATAACAAATAACTTAATGAATCTAGATAATATTAAACAATATTTAGATGGAACTGTTAGAATAAGCTTCGATAATATTAGAAAACCATTAATGTTAGACGAAATAACTACAAGGTCAGTTACATCATCTAGACAAGATTCTGAATTACTTAGTAGAACAAATGTTAAAAATATAAAATTAAAGGGAATTATTAGTGAAGGACAGACTAGTCAACCCTATTATAATAAATCTAGTAACCAATCTGAAGAAGATGAAGAACATTTATCTCCTACACAGTCAGATTTTGAAACAAGATCTATTAATAATCAACTAAAAGTAATTAATAAAGAAGTTAAAATCAATTGGAAAATCTTGACAGAAGATTTCAATTCAAAAGAAAATAGATTAAAAAGACACCAGTTTAGAGACAATCATAGTCCTGAAGAAAGAGAAAAAGTAGTTAATAAATGGAAATCATTCCTAGTAAAAGAAAAAATAAATATTACTTTTTATTCTTGGTATGAAAGATACTATGGTAAATGTAATGTAATTACTAAAACACAATGGATTAAAGAAGATAAGACAAAAGTATCATCTAGTCATCCCCCTATAGAAACAATAATAATCCCAATTAAAAATACGGTTATCATAGCTTCACCATTTAAAATATCTGATGAAAAGAATGATGAAAAGAAACTAATTGAGCAAAATAATTTCACTAATCAATATCTAGCCTCTTTAGGTAAGCAATTAGATAAAATTGAAGACAAGATTAAAGATTCAGATATTAAACAATATCTAGATCCAAATAAAGAATGTGAAGAAAAACCCTTGATAAATTTACCCAGTAAAAGAGAAAATTTAAGTCTACCTAATAAAGATAAAGAACTAATTAAAACTCTTGATAAAATATTTAAAAAATTAGATAAACCAGAATCAAGCAAAACTATAGGAGTTTTAGGCTTTTATGAAAGCCCTAATGATAGTGATAGTAATGATTCTATAATTGAAATAGAAAATCAATTTAAAAAATTAAGTTTTAATCAACCCAATATCACAACACAAACGAAGAATTGGTACTCCAGACCAACTCCTCCAGATTTACAATTTGAAGAAAGAAACCTAGATAACCAGTTTTCTGTTTCAGCCAATAAAATGTATGAGTGGAATATAGATGGTCTTAGTGAACAAGAAATATTAAACAAATTAAACCATATGTCAATGGTGGCAAATACATATATAACAACATTTGATCATTTAAACCAAAGTGATATTGTTGAAATTCTAACTAATGGGTTTACAGGAACCCTAAGATCTTGGTGGGAAAAACACCTTACTGAAGATACTAGACATAATATAATTACTGCATATCAATTAGACAATGATGGTCAACCAATATTTGAAGAAAAGATAGGATTTATTCCTGACGGAGTTAATACTTTAATATATACGATAATAAAACATTTTATAGGAACACCTAGTAATATTACTGAAAGAATCCATGACCAACTCAGTAACCTAAATTGCCCAACTCTGAGTGACTTTAGATGGTATAAGGATGTATTTCTGTCCAGAGTTATGATAAGAGAAGATAGTAATAAACCATTTTGGAAAGAAAAATTTGTTAATGGTTTACCTAATCTATTTGCACATAAAATTCGTGAAGAATTAAGTAAAGACTTAGGATTCATAAATTATGAAGAATTAACATATGGAGAAATAATAAGTGTCATACAAAAAATAGGATTAAAAATGTGTATTGACCACAAAATTACTAAGCAAATTAGTAAAGACAAAAACAGAGCTAAATATGAGTTAGGAACTTTTTGTGAGCAATATGGTTTACCTCCCATAGCTCCTTCCAGAAATAAAACTAAAAATAATAAATACAAAAAATTTAGTAATTATGTTAAAAGAGATAATAAAGAAGAATATTACAAGAAACCACAAAAATTTAAGAGAAAATCTTTTGATAAAAAGAAATTTAATAAACCGTTTACTAAGAAATTTGATAAAAGCAAAATTATTTGTCACGGTTGTGGCAAACCAGGTCATTATAAAAATGAATGTAGAGTCAAAAATAAACTTAACCAACTACAGATCTCTAATGAAGATACTGAATTAATCCTACAATTGATGAAAATTGAAAATGAATCTAGCGAAAATTATACAGATCTACCTTCACAATCAACAACTACTAGTAATACTGATAGTGAAGATAGTAAACCAAACATTACTATGGGATGCACTGATAATTGCAATTGTGCCACTAAAACACTAAATGTATTAAATAAAGATCAAGAAGAAGAATCCAATTTATTAATAGAATTAATTAGTAAAATAACAGATCCAAAATTAAAAATAAAATATATGGATAAATTAAAAATTCTACTAACATCAGATAATGAAAATAAGAGTAGGAAAACTAAAGACAAACCCAAATTTAGTCTTAGTACGACTCTTGAAAGATTTAAAACCCCAGTTAAAGAAATAACATTATCAGATTTAAACCAAGAAGTTAATATTTTGAAGAAAGAAATTTCTAGTCTAAAACAAGAAATTCCCAAATTAAAAGAAGAAATTGAACAAATAAAAAACAATTCAGAATTATTAATAAATGACTCTTCTGATCAAGAAAGATCAGAAAATAATAAAGACTCCGAAATTATTAGACAACAAGGACTTTCATTAAAAATGCTAAAAGAAATTACTATTCAAAAATGGTATATTAATATTAAATTAATAATTAATAAGACCTTTACCATTGAAACTGCAGCCCTTGTTGATTCAAGAGCTGATTTAAATTGTATTCAAGAAGGATTAGTTCCAACAACTTTTTATAAAAAAACTAATGAAAGATTAAGCTCAGCTAATGGAAGCCAAATGAATATAAAATATAAATTACCTAATGTACACATTTGTCAAAACAATGTTTGTTTTAAAACTTCTTTCGTCTTAATAACAAATATGACTGATAAAATCATATTAGGACTACCATTTATTTATTTACTTTATCCTTTTACAACTTCAACTAAGGGATTAACTAGTAAACACTTAGGCCAAACAGTAATATTTAATTTCATTTTAGAACCTGAAGAAAAAGATTTAAACCATTAAACCATTAAACAAAGTACTTGAATGGATTAGATATCCTTTACCTAATAAAAAAGATTTAATAAACAGGTTAAACCAAGCAGTTATATTCAGTAAATTTGACTTAAAAAGTGGATTCTGGCAAATACAGATCAGTAAAGAAGATAGATATAAAACTGCTTTTACTACTCCTTTTGGACATTATGAATGGAATGTAGTTCCATTTGGTCTTAAGAATGCCCCTAGTGAATTTCAGAACATCATGAATAACATATTTAACCCTTATAGTCATTTTATTATAGTTTATATTGACAATGTTCTAATTTATTCCAATTCAATAGAAGAACATTGGAAACATTTAAATTCTTTTTTCAATACAGTCAAAACTAACGGACTAGTACTCTCGCCTAGTAAATGCTCACTATTCCAAACAAAAGTAAGGTTTCTAGGACATGTTATCCAATATGACCAATAGACAGAGCCATTGAATTTGCTAGCAAATTTCCAGATGAAATACTTGATAAAGCTCAGCTTCAAAGATTCTTAGGATCCCTTAACTATATAGGAGAATTCTATAAGGATCTCAGGAAGCAGTGTAAACCATTGTTTGAACGATTACAGAGTAATCCCCCACCTTGGACTTCAGTTCATACTTCTATTATCCAAGACATTAAAAAATATGTCAAGACTCTTCCTTGTCTTGGAATATCAAATCCTTCTGCATTTAAAATTGTTGAAACTGATGCCTCTGAAATTGGATTCGGAGGAATTCTCAAACAAAAGATTGATCACTCTTCTAAGGAAGAAATTGTTTGTTTTCATTCAGGAGCTTGGGATAATACTCAACAAAATTACTCAACTATTAAAAAAGAAATTTTAAATTTAGTTTTGTGTATTAATAAATTCCAGCATGAACTTTTAAATCAAAAGTTTTTGGTTAGAATTGATTGTCAATCAGCAAAATATATATTAGAAAAAGACGTTCAAAACGTTGCATCAAAACAAATTTTTGCTAGATGGCAAGCATTATTAAGTATATTTGAATTTGATATACAATATATTAAAGGAAGTGAAAACTCTATCCCTGATTTTCTAACTAGAGAATTTCTACAAACAGGAGTGAGAAATGAGTGTCAGAAGAAACCCTGAGGGTAGAGGAGGCAGCAGCTCTCGTGGCAGAGCTAGTTATGATAGTAAACTTAAAGGAATCATGGTTCCTCATCCAGTTACTCCAGTCCAACCAATTGATGTAGTCAACCGATATCAGGTTTTAGGCCAAATCCCTAAACCTTATAATACTGTCCTTACCAGTAATCCCCCAGTTATAGATCCATTTGCTAATTCCAGTAAACCAATTGTCCCCAGTAAGCAAAACATTCCTTTTGACATATGTTCAAAATCAATTACCGATTATGTTCAGAGGACTGAATATAACTTGTTTTTCATGGAACAATTCATGAAACCCAACAATGACCCAGTCAAGCTAGCAGCTCAATATTTCCCCCCAGGATGGCATTTTGAGCCTTTAGCCCCATATAAATCTTTGTCATATTACAAAGAAATTTTACTTCAAACAGATTCAGTAACCATTAAACCAATCTTTGATAGAAGGGATGAATCCAAGATCCTTTATCATTCTATTTATATTAAACAGATAATTTCCCAAGATAAGTGGCATAGCCACTCATCTGATCTTCAGTTATTACACACTAACCCTCCTCAACATTTTTGTTATTATGATTATATTGAGGCATGGAACAATGTATTTTTATATCAAAACCAGTCATTCAGTCATTCATGGTTCATACAATTTGACCATAAATTCAAAAGTCCAATTCCACTTTGGTTCACAGGTTGGTGGAATATTTATGGTCCTTTAAGAGTCATCATCCCTGAAATACTCTGGGATCAAATAGAGTATTTCAACAAAGTCAGAACTAGTAAAAATCCTGATTATATAGGATATGAAGTCCATCATTTCTTTAGTAAATACAAAGTGCCTTGGATTTCAAAATCGCAATTCAAAATAACCATGCCCATACAGGACACAGTAACGACACTCAAGGCAGGAAGTCATTCAGTTTTAGTAACTCAACATGATGGATATAGTTGTGTTGCAAGAGTTCATTTTGTTAAATGGTGGGATAAATTTGATGTTAACAGAATAATAAGTTAAGTCCAGAAAGAATTCCCAGTAATAAATCAAAAACCAGTTACCAAAGAAAAGGTTAAATCAGAAGAATCTTCTTCTTTGAATGTTTCTACAATTAACAGGTTGTCAACTTCAGAGTTAAATGATCTATTGAAAGTCATCCGAGACCGAGTCAGCAGTCTCAAAGAAGAAACCTCAGACAGCAATTCCTCTGAAAGAAGTCAAAGTTCTAGTCATCAATCAGTCACAAATCCATATGGCATTCTACAAGATGCACAAGACCCATATGCATAAAAACGAAATTCACTATTCATGAACAGTAAAAACTTTTTTACTATTCATCAGTCAGAATTTTTCAGCAAAACGACAAATCAGTCGACAGTCAAAGACTTCAGCAAAACGACAAAATCAGCCGCCAGTTAAAGACAAAAATACTGACCAGTTATTTTACTTTTACTTTTATTTTACTTTTACTTTTACTTAAGTAACATGTTTTTACTCGAATAACTTTTCACTTTTACTCTAGTAACATGTTTAGTTAATGGGAAGACTGTTCTTTTCCCTCTTTTATTGCTCTATATATATGAGCTTCTGTTGTATGTTTTAGGCAGGATGCAAACTGCTTTGTAAGTTTTATTCTCTTCTCTTCTAGTTCTCTAGTATTGTTTTCTCTTTTCTTGTATATAGCAAGTAACTTCCCGTAATATAATATTTTTCGGTAAAATTGTTTCATACATAGATTCATACCGGCTTCTTGTCTGGTTTAAGTATTATTTCTTACTTGTTTAAATTGTTGAGTAAATATTGTTGTTATCATCTCATTTTCCAAAGTAAACATTCATCTCTTCCTGTGATTATTAAGGAGTTACTCATATACATGTCATTTGGTATCAGAGCCAGCCGGTAATCATTGAGTTATTGAGTTATTATTCATGTAATCTCTTCATTCATATATATATATATATATATATATATATATATATATATATATATATATATATATATATATATATATATATATATAACAAGCAAGAACATTTTAGAATCTAACATAAAACACTCTAATAAAACCGGTGAAAACTCCGCTAGGCTGCTGCCTTTCATTATTATATGTTTTATTCTTAAAAAAATAAACATTATTAATTATTAATTATTAATTATTATTAATCAAATTAAAAAAGAATACTCCCTTAATCTTTTTACTACGTTTGAAAAATTACAAAAAAGTTAAATATTGCGAATAAAGCTGATAGGATTAAATATGTAGCTGGCACAAATTTCCAAACATCATAATCAGTCTCAGTCGCCAGTGCTGAACAAACACTATTTTATTTCTTTTAGATGCGTGAACATTATAACCAATCCAACAATCTCCTGTCGTAAATTTTACAAATTAACTGTGCTCCTTCCATCCCCTGTTAATAGTCTTTTTTTAATGCATATTAAAAAAAGTTAATTGTATAATAATTTTTCGTGCATATCATATTTTAAAAAACTGATGAAAACCCCGTCTGCTGCCTTTCATTATTATATGTTTTATTCTTAAAAAGATAAACATTATTAATTATTATTAATCAAATAACAAAAATATCCTAAATCAATTTTATATCTAATAAACTAAATACATATAAAATAACAAAATCATCATTTTAATATTAAAAAGGATCAGTGTGCAACTATTAATGAAAGGCAAGTATAACTATATTAAATAAAACTATTAATGAACATCATAATCAGTCTCAGTCCCCAGTGCTCAACTAACACTATTTTATTTCTTTTAGATGCGTGAACATTATAACCAATCCAACAATCTCGTGTTGTAAATTTTATAAATTAAGGGTGGTCCTTCCGTCCCATATTAATAGTCTTTTTTGAAAAAATAACGTATATTGAAAAAAGTTAGTTGTACAATAATTTTCTATGCATATCATATTTATTATGACTATTTTATGCTAAGTAAAGTAAACTTTATATTAAAAATGACAAAAAAGGTAAATTTAATTTTTTTTATATTGAAAGTAGACATGGACAATTATTATGAGACAAATTTTTATTATTAAAAGTAGCTTATAACTCGTGTAAACCACATATGATATTAATAAATTATATATTAATTATTTTATACAATTTAAATATTTAATTAATATGATAATTTATTTTATTATTAATTTCTTTCTACATTTTCTATACAATATTATTTGTATATTAATATTCATGAAATTTAATTATAAGTCATAATTTGAAATAAATAAAAGAGTTTAAATGGTGATGAAATTGAGTTAAATGTGAGTATAACTATATTAAATAAAAATGATAAGGTAAGTATGAGTCTTAAAATAGAAAATATAGAATATAATTTAATATTATCTGTGTATAAAAGGAAGACTATCGGTGATAAAGTTTGTATGTATGATATATCTTTTCTAAAATTAAATTTTATTAAAACTGGATGGTTATGTTGTTTTTTATAGTTCACCTAAAATTGGACGGTTATGATTTTTTCTACTATTCACCTGGAATATAGCACATATGGTATGAAAATTGATCGTTGGGAGAGAGAGAAAAATGTAGTGAAGTTCGATTTGAATTTTTTTTTAATCTCACGGGAGGAGAATGTGTGATTATGTCATCCCCAGACGGAGCTTGTCACACTTATGCGGTTTACCTAGTTCACGAGACGGAGCTTATCGCACTTATGCGGTTTACCTAGTTCACGTGATTTGCATGTTATTGCGTGAACCCGTAGATTTATCCAGTGCGCACTTAAGAAAGGTAACGGCTGCAGGTTCACATAATAAAAAAAATTAAATTAAAAACGGAAGGGAATATGTGAGGTTGTGTGTGAAGATGTATTTAAATGTATAAGGATAATGTTTTCTATTTTCTATTTAAACACAGGAGAGAGGATAAAATATTCAAATGTACAAGAGTGTGCCTATATATACAAGGTGAGTGTGTGTGGGTGTTTGGCGGGGGGCCTGGGGGGGTAGCTCGTGAGATTTGTTTGTAGGCTCGAGTCTCGACTCTTCAGGCCTAGTAGGGTCAACAATTGTTGTTTGCGGCAAGTTTGTATTTTATAACTGGATTAATCTTTACTTGGTTTTTTGACTTTAATCCTTTGTCTTTTATGGTTTAAAAATAAGTATACATGTGAGTGTTTTTTTTTTCTCTTAATATAATAAAATATAAATCTTTAATTCTCACAGACTCTCAATGAGTTTGAAGTTCGTCTTCTCGACTTCATTCCCTAACAAGAAAAAGTTCATTTTTCACACAAACTTTTAATTTTTTTTAAAAAAATGAATTTAATTCAATAATAAAAAATCATACGGCATTTTAAAAAATAATCGAGTCGGACAAATATAAAATAGATCAATTCGTCAGTATTCATGTAGAGACAATCAATCGATATGTTGAATATGATATATTTACATGTACTCGTTTCACCACAACCCGTTTAAGCTATAGACCATAAATGCAATTCAATACGAACTTTCATCACTAAATCAGAATCAACACCAACAATAAAGTAGAGAACAAACACATTGTCACTAAGGAGAGCAAACAAACTGAAACTGTAAACTGAAATTTCAAATAAAAAATTTAGATCTGAAAAACGAAATCACAATAAGAGATAATCGGTCAACTCTCAAATTCAATAAACTCCGTTTGAATCGAAGGTGAAAGAAAATCCGAAACTCCGATGATTTAGATCTAAAAAAACAAAACAAACAAACCAAATAGGTAAAAATTCTTCCCCAAAAAAGAAGATTATTGAAGGAAACAAAAACAAATAAAATAAATTAAAGGATTTGAGACTTTCGAGCGAAAAAACCGGTGAAAACCCCGCCGGACTGCTGTCTTTTTAGAGAGAGATGTAAACCCTAGATAGAGATATATGCATGTAATGTTGTGCTTGTCAAATCAGCTATCGTAATTAAATATTGCTTCTTCACTTAAACTTTTAATTTTTATTCATAGAATTAAATTACTGAAGACAATGAAAATAATACTCCTATTAATTATGAACTTCATGCATATATGCCCCGTAAATCGTAATAGTTGCTGATAGAGATTGTAATGTGAAAGATAACAGGGTATATATCTATATGGGCTCGTTCGTAGCTGACATTAGGTTTGCTCTTTCCACTTTTATTTTTCAACTTCTTATCATAGTGGGCTTATACCCTTTACAACTTACACTAAATGCTTGGCCGGGAATTTACCAAAGTGCATGTTCGTTTTTTTGGGTCTTTATTATTTCAAATTCTGAATTTAATTAAATAACGTATTTAGATAATTAAAAAATTTAAATTTGGATTTCATTTGAATTTCAAAAACATTCAAATATTAGTATAAATTTGAAAATTAATTTGAAGTGACAACTTAAATTCTATCATTTGAAATGAAATCAATGTTCCCAAACACAACCTTGGGTTAATTTTGTGCAAACACAAGGAAGATAGTTACACAATTTTATAAAAAAAAATATTGAACTTAAATACATGATTTTAGGGAAAAAAGCAAACGAACATACCGACAGATATTTATTTATGTGATCAAATGTTGTACAAAAAGAAATTTAGAGCAAAACATGATTTCACGGGATATATAGAGCCATCAGATTGTTCTTTATTTTTATTTATATAATGTAACAATAATAACTTGGGTGCATAGCCTAAAGTTTATAAAAACAAGTCTTATAATATGCATTGCCAATAGGAGCAGGAACATGAACACGAACACGAACAGTGCGCATTGATTGATGACAAAGCAAAGCTGCACCGTGCATAATGCATGTATCTAAACATCAGTGGTTTTTCTTAAATATATAAATGTAACAATAATAACTTCTCATTATATTTGTAGAAGCAAGCCGAAGACCATCGTTCTCTGCATCTGAAAAAACATTTAAAGGACTCGGACATTTTTTGAATAATAATTAAGCTTATAACCTTATAAAGTGAGTATCTGTCCCGAAAATTTTGATAAGGACTCGGACATTTAAAACATTTATAATGTATTAGTTTTATCATCTGAGATCCCAACTAACTTAAAACTTTTTTATTACTAGCGAGAGCATAGCTTCTGCACCTTGGATAGATACTCTGGTTGATATCAACTTCGACGAAATCACAAGGCACATCTTCATCTATCCTCCCTATTCGGCCAACACCAACACTATAACTCCTCCCACTCCCATTATCAACAATAGCCTTTAGTTTTCTTCGATCATCCGTGTTCGTTCTATTTTTCACGATGTTTTGCAGTGTCATAACTCTAATAAGCTCCCTCAAATCCTCAATATCTTTGCTCTCTTTAAAACTACTAGATGATCTCGAAGATTGAGAGTGTGACAGTTGATGAGGTAGTGTCACGTAGCTGGCCACTTCGCCTAAGTGACCTATCCTTCCACAACCACACAGCTTGTTAGTGTAAAACTCTCTAAAACTGCTAAGTAATCTAAGAGGTGCCAATAGGTAATAGATAATCTTGGGTTGCTTTTTTATCTTGGCACTCTTCATTCTAATTATTTCGGAGGTATTGTAATGTAAGAAGTATTGTTGACAAGGATGTACATATCCCATATTTATATATACAGATATTTGAATGGATCGATTTTGGTTTTTGCAACTAGTGATTGTCTATCTTTAGTGTTGTGTTAAATGCTGCATGGGACGGCAGCTAAAAGAAAACATTAAATATAGTTTTCGATTCGGACTGCATCACACACTCAAGAAAAGGGGACGAGAACAAGAAGACAACCTAGCATATTATCTTTTGTTTCGATCTACAATATTAATAATATAATATTTTAAATGTTGGACTTGACGTTCAGTCGTTCACCTAAGTTTAATTCAGCAACGTCCATGTATGTATGCATGATATTAACGACGGCCATATTGTCTTTAATAGGATTCACCCATATTAGGTACACTAATTAAGATAAACGAAAATCGAATTATTTGTTATCGATCAATTCCTATTAATAATGTAGTTAATGTTGTAAGAGCATCATCAACCAATACCTAAATACAGTTAAATTTTAAAAAATATATATAATGAATTTCAACTCTAACAATATTTTATCTATCCCAGAACCCTACGTCTCTCTCATGAGCTATCGCCCCTAATATTTTCTGAGGGACTTCCATCAGTTTTTACCGGTGAAAAACCCAATCCTTTTTTACTTTTTCGTTTTTCTTAATTAATCTCTTGTTTTCCTTCAATAAGCTCATAATTTTTTTGGATTTTGTTAGTCTCTCCTTATGAGAGTTTGGTTTTATTTTGGTGTTCTTCATGTCCGGATTATAGATCTGCAGGATATTCATGAGTTTGATTCAGTGATAAAGGTTTTTATATAATCACATCTACGATCGATTGCTCAAAACAGTTGGGTCACGACAAGTACATATATTCATAACATATTCAAAAAATCGTTTGGTTGCCTTTTCAAGAAAGAAGGATTCAACAGCAATATGTTTAAGCGTTTGTTCAAATTTCGATTGTATTTGTAGATGTCGTATGACTTTTCATTATTGAATTGATTCCCTTTTTTTAAAAAAAAATTAACAATATTTTAAGCTAGTCATCCACAAATTCACAAATTCTTAAGAGCTCTCAATTCCTTGTTAGGAATGAGTTATGAGAAACTTATGCGGGGGGGGGGGGGGGTGAATGTATAAGTTGAATTCTTTTAAAAATTGTTTGAATGATTGTTTAGCCTGAATCTTTAGATATCTTTGTAGCTTAACTTGAGTTGTACAATTCTAATGAACAGTGTAGAAATGGTAACTTAGAACATACACAAGTTAACTTTCAATTTAAATATTATTAGATTTTTTTTTGCTACAAGTCTGAATTCAACTTCTTGTTCTTGAGAGAAAACAAGGAATGAATCAATACAATTCAACACACCGGGCTTGTGAAGCTGTGAATTTGCTAAATAGACAACATGTCTCATTTGCACATGTTCCACATACCTAGTTTTCTATAACTAGAAATAGAAAAAGTATCTTTACATTTACACAATCTAATATTTCTGGCTAAGTTCTTTGATTCGATAGTCTATAGCTTCTGCATTCTTTCATCTGTCTTTGTCTTATTCTTTCTTCAAACTTCCTTGTAGACTTGTCATTATCATTCTCAGGTTTGACTGACCCTGATCATGACAATGCTTCTTTTACTTGTTTGTTATTTCTGCACATTTTCTTGAAATTAGCCTGTTTGAAGCAGTCGAATACTCTTTATTGCTAACTTCTCGAGAAGTCATGTTGTAGACTTCTCGATTGATCACTTCTGATACTTCTCGATCAGTTTCCTTTGATACTTCTCAATCAGCCTTGATTTGAGACTTCTCGATTAGATTACTTCTATTGACTTCTCGACCAGACTCATGTCTTTGACTTCTCGATCAGTTCAACAACCAACTTCTCGATATGATTTTTCTGAACTTCGACATTGAGACTTGTTATTTATCCTTAATACTAACAATGAGTTTGTAGAAAGGGGTTGAATACAAATTCAAGAACTTTTATAAAATTCTTGCGAATTTGTGAGTTTGTATTTAATGGTGTTGAGTGTTTAAGATATGCAACTGAAAAAGATACAATAAGAAAATTAAACTAGTAAATTGAAAACAGATCTTTAAAAATTACTAGTGAATTGGTTTTCCACTAGTGAAGTGATTTGCTTTCAAATAACCTTGGTCTTAAACCAAGCTGCTTACAAATGTAAAATGAACACAAAAAAACACTATAAATGATTCCTATTGCTTACTGTGCTTTTCTTCTGTTTTTGTTCTACTACTTTTACAAATGTTACAATGAACTACTAATGTATATATAACAGTTCATTCTCTACATCTATTTTCTATCAACTGATAAAAAGTACAAATTATATTTTACAATGTTTGCACTAAAATAGAATGTAGCTTCTTTCTTAGTTTTTATAGGTATTTGCCTTGTTCTGGAATTTTTTTCTCTTATTCTTCTCCTTGAAGACTGTGTTTTTCTTGAAAGACTTCACAGTTCTGACAAAACTGTCTTCCATTGATCCAGAGTTCTCCAAAGATTCCATTCCATTTGTCTTTAACTATTTTGGGAAACTTTAATCAATTGATAATTGCTGTAAAACTTATCAATCAATCCCCCTTTGCTTATCCATCGACAAATAGGTTATCCATTGATCAATTGATGTATCAATGGATATTTGAATATCCATCGATCCTTATCCATCGATT
Organism: Oenanthe sinensis; assembly: GCA_028671895.1. NCBI lineage: Eukaryota > Viridiplantae > Streptophyta > Magnoliopsida > Apiales > Apiaceae > Oenanthe > Oenanthe sinensis. The sequence goes on along the minus strand of JAPMAC010000223.1, from coordinate 330,027 downwards.
GCTTCCTTATCCGTTGATTGTCTTTATTAGATGCATCCATTGATGAAGATACGTTGATTGATTTTTGTTGACCATCATCCATTGATAGATATCCATTGAATCCTTTATCTGTTGATCACTTCATTTATGAGAATTCTAACTTAGAATATTTACACTTTGTCAGCCATCCTTCATATCCGTTGAAGAGCTATCAATCGAAGTCAATAAATATCAGTCAATTATATCCATCAAATTATTACAATCAATTGATAATAATTAGAATTCGATCAACTGTTACAATCTATTTTATCAGTTGATTAACAACACTTTCAACTGATAAATGGTTCATTAGTCAATGGATATTTATATGACACATATCCATCTACTAGTTACAAATTGTTACATCAAATTTATGATTCTAAGTAAAATGTTATCATCAAACTACATGATTCCTAACAATCTCCCCTATTTATGTTTATTAGAAATACACATAAATCTGAGTTGATGATAACAAAACCCTTCAATATTTATCAATACAGTATGAATCACAAATTGATAGATATAAAGTATGAGACAAATTTCAAGTACTAGTAACAGGAGAATTTGAGAAGTTCTTGATGAGTTTGATAAATTATCTCCTCCTTCCTCTTTTCCTTGACTCATCAAGCTCCCTGTCTTCATTCTCTTTCATTTGTCTGTAAAGTGACCCCTTCAATATCTTCTCATCTTCAACATTGTAATCCAATTGACTTGCCAAGAAATTTAGCTCCAAGTTTGACAATCTATTGATTCCTTTGCAAATGTCAATTCATTTTTCATTGCCATCCCTGGCAGTATAAAGCATTAAGTAAAAAGGCTCATGGAGAACTTTCTTCCCTTCAGGATTTCAAATTTTTATTTTGTCATCCTGTTCTTCCTGAATTGGAGCCTCTCTCATGTTGGTCATTCTTGCTAAAATGTCTTTGACAAGACCTTGAGTCAAATAATAATTTCTGTTGAGTAGAGTGTAGATTTTTCTTAGAGTAGCATAGTCTTGCTCCATTAATTATGAGAAAGTATAGGTCAGATGTGTGCCATTCTCATATTCAACATGAAGAAGATCCACATCCTTCCTTCTTTGACCTTTTGTAGTAATTAGTCCTTGAGTCTTGACTGGAACATAATTGCTTGTCTTGGTTTAGAACAATTCTCTCTCTTGGTTGATCACTTCCAGATTCTTGAACTTTTGTCTTCTTTGGCTGTTTCTCTTCAGCCACTTCAGTTTCATCAACATTCAATTTCCTTTTTTCCCTAGACTTTGAAGATTTATTAGCTCTTTACTTTGTTCTAGATTTCTTCTCAACCTGCTTCTTTCTTTCTTCTAGAATTCTTTGATGTTCAAGGTCAAATTCATGTTAAAGTTGCATAGCTAATTCTTCACCAGTCTTCATCTACTTTTCTCTGTTAAGAATCCTTGTTATTGCTTTGTGCATAATTTTCTCACCACCACATGTGATACACTTTTTCTATTAAAATTCATTTGCCTTTTCTATTACCAGGCTGTTAGCTACTTTCATCCACCTTTATCTCTCCAGCTTCATGAGATTTAGATGATCCAGCAACAACAGTCTCAAAACTTGACTTTGTTGGCAATAAAGTAGTAATTATGCTCTCAATAGGCTTCTATGCATCTATGGTTCTATTTTTACTAGCCAATGCATCAAAATTTTTCACAATATCAGCCTTCATCCTCTTTACCACCTCCTTCTTTACTGCATCATTTTTCTCTTTATCTAAAGTACTATGTGTTTCCTGTAATGAAGATTATACTTCCTTTCTCAATTCAGCATCAATACCATCATTCTTCCCCTTTTTGTTATCATCAATTAAATCAAGGGATTGAGAGGTTAAAGGAGTTTGTAGATGTCTATCAAGAAGTTTGACTTGAATAGCTTAATTCTTCAGAATTAATTGCATACCCCTCTCTATATCAGTCATCCTCCTCTCCAAAGCATTCACCTTATCCTTAACAGTAGATTCACTGTCTAGCCTTTGTTTAATTATGTGCATGATTGTGAGATTCAATTTTGTATCAATATAAGAATCATAGTGAGTCTTATTTGAATCCATGTCCTCCCTTAGATTCTTTAATGCTAACCTGGTGCCAGTCACTTGCATTTTCTGGACTTTGAGGTTGTCTCTATAAAAATTAAGAATTTTCCTTTGCACAGGATCCTGAACATCAACCTCAGCCGTGGATCTTTTATATTGTGATACTATTTCTTTTTCAGTATCAGCCAAGGTGACATTGTCCCCTCTCATTATGGGCTCCAATGTGTCATCATCTTCATCAGACTCAAAATCTTCAGGATTCATGTGAGAGACATCATCAGACATCCTTGCTAAGTTCTCCTTCCCAATCTTGAATTCCTCTTCAGTTTGAACTAGCCCCAAAATTTTCTCAGTCTCTTGATTTGAAGCTGCTACCAATTTCTGATAGTGGGGATCTTCATGTTGAAAATTTTAACATCCAAATTAACATCAATTTCATCATCCTCTACCATGTGGGCATCTGCAACTCCTGCAGGAACTCCAACCTCTCCATCTCCCCCTAACTCCAACCCCAACTCTGGGTGAGTTCTACAGCAAATTGCTCAGTTTTAGAAGTTGATGCTTCATGAATTGGTGAATGTGATTTCTCTCTATTCTTTTCTCTCTCACACTCTTCTATCTTTTCTTGTATCATAACTCTCAAAAACTTGATTTGTCAAGTTACTACATGCGGGGACACGAAAACTGGTGGTATTATCTCACAATGGACAAAGGTCCATAGGTGTGGACACGAAACAAGTAGGTATTATCCCATAATGACTAGAGAGGTACGATCTGCGCCTATGAGTTATCTGTTCGCGGCTATGAGTTATCTGTTCGGCCTGATGAGGACGTCAAAAATTTAAGTGGAGGAGTTTGTAACACCGAGTCCCACATCGAGGAGAATGGATACTTTAGCTCAGTTTAAGCATAAGTAACATTACCAAGTGCGCCAACAAATCATGATTTTTTTGGGTCTGTGGTGAGTTTGTGGATTACCCAAATTATTTCATTTGGGCCGGTATACTCTGTGCTTATTTTTTTTATACAAATTTGGGAATTGACCCAAGTTTCGAAAAAACTCGTGATTTGATTCAGGTTGTCACACAATCAAAGGTAAGTGTTATAAGAGCAAATCCAACAATGTTCTAACTTATTCCTTAAATATAATATAAAAAATTAGATCCCAGTAATTTAGGACATGAGTGGCTAATTGCATCTCCAACAATGTTCCTTATACTCATTCCATATTTGATATTTTATTATTAAAAGTACCTTTTATTATTAAAATACAATATATAATAGAGAGAGAACGAAAGTTATTGTAATAATTTATTATAAAATATAAGTTAAGATAAATAGAGAGGTTCCTTAAAAATATAAAGAAGAGAAGTATAAAAATTTTGAGACATTTTTTTTATAAATAACACATGTAAAATGCGATGAATATAATTTATGAATATTAACCCTCATCCTAAAATATAATTTTATTGATTAGAATTAGAAAGTATATAAAATAATATTAATATATTTATCATCTAAAATAGCATGCAAAAATTCTAATTATTTTTGACAAAAAATAAAGGATAAACATATCTGACATAAAAGCAATATAAATGAGAAAAAGGTGATTTATTTACTGAAGAAAAATGATTTATATTACCGGTGTGAGATAGATCCAACGGCCATCAGAAGAGCACCCATCCATATGAAAGATAATCGTAGCCGTCAAAACTAGGGTTTTCAAAGTCGTCCTATAAAACCCTCCACTTAGTACAACTCTGAACCTCCTCAAGTTTATTATTTCCCCGTCGGCCTCGAATCCATTCCAATTCCAAAACAAAGGTGCGTCATAATAATTTATAATTAATTCTATTAATCTCAATTTAATCACATATATTTTGATTTTAGATCTAGTATAATAGTTTGTATATCTTTCACAAGTAATGTAATGTATGTGTGTTGTTTTTGATTTTTGATATGGTTTGGTTATATAATTTGAATTTCATTTATATATACGATTGAATTGATGTGTTGGGTATTGTTATACAATTGAAATGCTGGTTAGTGTGTTTCATTAGGCCAATTTATGATTATGAAACAACAGGGGTTGAAATATTTAATAATGAAATTTTGATTGGTTATCGAAAAATAGGCCAGGATCGAAAGAAACTTAATGTGGCTTAAAATGAAAAAATTAGTTGTACTCTGAGCTGGTTTATATATCCCGATACTTAAGAAGATTGTAGTTTTGAGTTTTATGAAGTTTGTTTACGTAATTAGAGAACTGACAATAGCTACATTGTAGAAATTAGTTGTAAAAATATTAAATGTGGTCGGGTACGTAGGCTGTAGCTTTTTAGTTTTCTTGAAATTTAAGTAATTAGAGAATTGATGACTGTGCTTGTGTTGTAGAAAAATGGGTGAAGGTGCTGTGGTACCTGAGTCAGTTTTGAAGAAGCAGAAGAGAAGTGAAGAGTGGGCTCTTGCAAAGAAGCAGGAAGTCGAAGTGACAAAAAAGAAGAATGCAGAGAATAGGAAGTTGATCTTTAACCGTGCTAAGCTGTATGCTAAAGAATATGAAGAGCAGGTATATCAATGTAACTAGTTTTTTGCCTTTGTATTTCGGATTGCTTGTATGACTTTTTAATCACTTGATATGGTGTATTTATGTTTTCTTTTGTAGCAAAAGGAGTTGATTCGTCTCAAGCGCGAGGCACGACTCAAGGGAGGATTCTATGTTAGCCCGGAGGCCAAGCTCTTGTTTATCATCAGAATTCGTGGGTATGTGGATTACTTTTACTGGAAACATTAAAAGTGTATATATGTATCGGTTTCTCACATTTTGTGTTTTCCAGTATTAATGCCATTGACCCAAAGACCAAGAAGATCCTCCAACTTCTTCGACTGAGGCAGGTAATGTGATCGCTTCCTCTTCCTCGTGGATTATAATTGAAGAATAATACAGCGGTTGCACTATTTCTCACAAATTTATGACATCTATATTCCCCTGACTGTTATTTTGTCTATGATCAGTAGTATAATTGTTCGGCATTTATAAATTAAATAGAGATGTTTGTATGAAGATATAAGTTCCTGCACAGGACTACTTGTATCATAAGAACATGATAAATTTGGCCAAAATATGACACTTGCACATAAAAATTTTGCATCCACATTATTTTGAACTTAACATATCCAAAATATCCCAGCACATTCTCTCGACATACCTAAATAGCTAAGCAAGTATTTGAACATATTAATAAATTATATTTTGGAGTAATGGTCAAGCACTTGGTTAGGTGGTTGTGCAGCATCTGTAATTTTGTGCATAGGTTTGTAATTCTGCGTATATAGAACCCTAGCCCGCTTTTACCTATAAGATACGACTTAGAAAAGACGTGGTGAATTGAAATGACATGATGTAACTAATAGCAAGTGGTACACACTAATTGATAGGTTAAAGGACCTGTAATTGGTTCTCGATTCTGGGTAATTTAAGAGAACTAGGATACTCATGATTAATGTGTGGATGGCCATATGTTTTTGGTCTTTGTTTGTTTTTCTTTATGTTGTACTTAGCGTGATAGTCTGTCCTCTCTCCAGATATTTAATGGTGTATTCTTGAAAGTGAACAAAGCCACACTTAACATGTTGCGCCGAGTGGAGCCATATGTGACTTATGGGTATGTAGCAATTCCATGAAAATATATGTTCTGAAGTCCTATACTCTGCGATGACTTACTGGTCATGTGTTATTTGTGCAGATACCCGAACCTAAAAAGTGTTAAGGAATTGATTTACAAAAGGGGCCATGGTAAACTTAAAGGCCAGAGGATTGCATTGACAGACAATTCTGTAGTCGAGCAGGTTTGTTGGTTTCTATTATGGTAGTAGCTTAGTATTTTACATTGTATATAAAGAGGATTTTTAGGACCTGAAATGTCCATGCTGTTATACAGGCTTTGGGCAAATTTGGCATCATCTGCGTTGAAGATTTGATCCATGAAATCATGACAGTAGGCCCTCACTTTAAGGAAGCCAACAATTTCTTGTGGCCGTTTCAGCTCAAGGCACCACTAGGTGGTCTAAAAAAGAAGAGGAACCACTATGTTGAAGGTGGTGATGCTGGAAACCGTGAGGATTTCCTCAATGAGCTTATTAGAAGGATGAACTAGGTTCACCATGGTAGCCCATGTTCATGAGTTTTGATATGATTGCTCTGTTTAGTTGTACTTTTGACATTATTACTTTAGCTTGTTTTGAGGTTAGACTGAAATTACAGGGATGATACCTTTGGTATCAAAAACGATTATTTCAGGAAGTTGGATATTATTTATGTTTTAATATTTTGTTAAATGCCATAGTGCACAAGTTTGCCCTGTTCACATCTTTATTCATAGATGCTTTTTCAAAATTTCCTGACCCATTTCATTTCCTTATTTATATAATTATATTTGAACACATAAAATCGTTAGTTTTACTGACAAAAAATCGTTCAATTTAACTAATTCAAAAACAAGATAAGAGATGTATTTCATGATTGAACACCATTGCCAAATCAAATGGACTAATAATATAAATAATACAGCGGATATAATAGAAGTGTACATCTAAATATCAACAACTAATTACAAAGTGAGCTGTGCCCTCTTGTCGACTGCTTCTGCAAATCTGCGATGCATTATGTGGGTTGCCAATTGCCATGTCAGGTACGAGCATGTTAACACTATATCCCAAAATTGCAAGAAAGTGATATAAGACATGAATCTTTGGTTCGGACTGAAAGATAATGTCACTCGCTCATTTTTGAACCTACTATTATAAAGTTTATGCAGAGTGTTCATTAAGGTGATACACAGTTCATTAGTTTACGGTTAAGGGTTGGGGTTAATTGGTTAAATGATGAAAATAAGTGTTCTAATTCTATAGAGAGCCTCTAGAATATAGGTATATTTTCATTTTACTATTTCTACAAGGGAACTTGTAAAAGTGCATCGAGTCTTAGAGATACCCTTTTGCGATTGTGTGAATAGATATTAGCATCGAGTGCTTGGGGGCCTTGGGGCTGCCTCGACACTTGAATTTCACTATAGGGGATCATTAATATATATTATAAAAGTACTTGAATAAGTATTTATTTTTCAAAAAAAAGAAGATAAAAGTGTACTTTTTTTGTAAATAAGTATTTATTCTCAAAAATAAGTTTAGTTAGTTTATTTTTCAAAATAAGTACTTATTTTTAGAAAAAATAATTAAATGTGTATTTTTTTTAATACAGAAATAAGCACTAATTTCCAGAAAATAAATTTAGCCAAACGGGCATATATCTAAACCAATAATTGAGTCCATATTCCTCCCTTAACATGGCCTGAGTGTTTCAACAAAATCCAATTAAATCCAAAAAAAAGGTGTTAGGAATTATAAGTTTTGATGATAACAAATTTCTTAGAATTATAATAGGGACTTAAAATTACTTTGTAACTAGTCAATGAATATGACTTATAAATATCCATTGACTAGAAAACCAGTTATCAGTTGAAGCTTGTTTATCAACTGATAAACTGGATTGTAGCATTTGATTCAAGTTTCATTATAAATTGATTGTATTGCCTCGATGGATGCTATGAAGTAGTCGACTGATATTATTGACTTCAATCTTTAGCTTCTCAACAGATGTGAAGAATGGCTGATCAACTGTTAATATCCCAAGTCAGAATTCTCACAAGTAAAGTGATCAACTGATATTGAAGTTGATGGATGAAGACACTACTCAACGGATGAAAGCTATCAACGGATACCAATCATCAATTGATAAAGAACCATCAATGGATAAGGAGTCGATGGATAACTCAATTATCCATCGACACATCAACTGATCAACAGATATCCTATCCATCGATGGATAAGCAAAGAAGTATCAACTGATAAGCTTAACAGCATTTATCAGTTGATTAAAGTTTCCCTATTTAGCTAAAGCCAAGAATTACGGAAACTGTGCAGAAACTGAATCATTGGAAGACAGTCCTGTCAGGATTGTGAAGACTTTCAAGGCAACATAGCATCCAAGGAATATATCAAGACAAAGATATCTCAAGGACTAGTTAGTTCAAAAAGGAAGGCTGTGAAAAGTAGCTAGTTTCTATTTTTATGTAAACAATATAAATTGTAATATTATATTGTTATCTGTCGATAGAAAACTAGAGATGTAGTTTTTCTATATAGAAGCAAAAACACACAGTAGCAAAGTGAAGGCAATAGTTTTCAAGAACTCAAGAAAAGCAAGGTAGAAATATAGACAGAACTTGTAATGCTTTTCTGAGTTCCAAATTCAACTTTGTAAGCAGCTTGGTATTCTTACTAAGATCTATTGAAAGCAAAAACACACTAGTGGAAAATCAATCCACTAGTAATTTTTAATCTTGCTGAGTTTTGTCTTCAATACTTTAATTATCTAGTTCTTAGTTACATCAGTCTTAAATAAACACTCTCTTTGAATAAACTTAAATCCGCAAGAATTTTCACTTAATTCTTAAGTTTGTATTCAACCCCCCTTCTCCAAATTTAGTGTACTTAAGGGCGATTAACAAAAGGTTACCAAAAATATTAATAATGGTGTGCACTGAAATGAATAATATCTGGCCAGTATAAAAACTCTCTCTGATAGTTGGGAAGATGTAATTTATACTGGTCCTGAAATTTTAAATAATGAAAATGAAGAGCCTGAGATGATACACATAAGTACTGAAAAAGGCTTTTCAATTCTTGTATGTACTTTTTAAATTCACTTAATGAACCCATAACGACCACATAGTAAAATCTATCAAATATTTACATTCAACGAAGCCGGAATCAAAAGAAATATTAATTTATTAAAATTATTAATTTATCAAAAATTAATAGTTTATTAATGTTTATTTTTAAATGTTTAATAACTTATAAATTAAATATTGTTATGATTTGAAATTAATATTTTTTTAATTTTTATTTATAATTTTAAGTTTAGGCCAAATTAAACTTATCATTTTCTGAAATTATATTTTCTTTTGAAAATATAAATTTGATTAATATTTAGTGTTAAATATTGTAAATTCATTAATTGTAAAACTTATATAAATAAAAAAACATAATTAATTAATATTATATTTTAATTTCAAGTGTGTATTTTTATTTTGACGTATTGTTGTGTTGTGAATATATGTGTGTGTCTATATATAGATAGATAGATAGATTAAAATGAATATGTATACCTAGAGTTTAGCTTTGGTACAAATTGTGTGAGCAACTTGTGTACCTCAAGTTAACAAAAGTGTGCAAAGTGGGTACAACCGTTAAATTCACTTAACAACAGTTAGTAAATAAATGATAAAGTTAGGGGATTTCTTGTAAATCACTAATAAAGCTATAATATAACCTTGCCATGCTTGTCTTTGCCGCCATTTGTACAAAACTTCCCTCTAAAGCTTGTTTATATGTTAATCTGGTTTCTTGAGCAAGAAGTTGGGATGCCTTGGTGTGTAAGAGCTTTAGATGACAAAGATATTGCTTCGACTAATTCCTTCCACAAATAAGTTCCTAATTATAATAGTGAGTATATTGTTCTTCATTTTTCTTGATTATACCACTGATATGGGATGGAATAGTACTGCTTATGCCTTGAGCTAGTTATGTGTTTTATGTTATGTTTTTTTGAGCTAGTACTGATATGCATGAGATGTAGTATGGTTTGTGTGTCCTTGATTTTTAGGGTTTCTGTGTTCTTGATTTTTTTGCTTACTTTTTTTTCTACCACCTTTTCAATGTTATGTATATTGTACTGATAAATTTAGTATAAAAATTCATTTTGAGGGTCAATTACTGTCAAACCCCAAGACTTATGTTGGTGGTTCATTTAGATATGTGGACATGTGTGATGTAGATGAGATGAGTTTCTTAGAAATAGGTAATATGTTAAAAGAATATGATGAAAGTGGTTATGCTTATTAGACATATTATAAGGTTCCAAATGCTGATTTTGAAAATGGATTGTGCCCTCTATTTACTGATAAGAATGTGTTAGAAATGTGTAATACTCTACCTTCTAATAGAATCATGTATGTATATGTTGTGAGTGATGTGTAAGCCACCCAAGAATACCATCATTCACAAGTATTAGATCAACTATATGATCTAGAGTTTTTAGATGACCCTGCCAACCCTGAATTTGAGAAAGAAGTACTTAAGCAGCTGTTAGAACTTGATAGTCTTTACAGAGATCATGAAGTTATATCCCAAGGAGACACTAGTAATGCAGAAGAAGTTGATGATAACAGTGATGTTATAAGTTTTCATGGTGACATCTCAAATATGAATTCAACAGATGAAGACGTGACTGCCTTCAAGAATGTTGACTTTAAAGTGCCTTCAAGAACGGTGACAGTAAAGTTAGTCACTTATGAACCAGACTAGTGCATCAAGTGTCAAGTACAGAGTAAAGAAATTCAACAACAATATAATTTCATAATTATATTTGGCATGAGAAAATTGACAGAAAAATGCCATAGTTGAAGGAGGCTGAATTTTTCTAAGTACTAGATCAACAATGGTGGAGGCTAAATGTTTCTAAGTACTAGAGCAACAATGGTGGAGGCTAAATGTTTCTAAGTACTAGAGCAACAATGGTGCAAATAGAAAATCACCATAGTTCAAGGAGCCTGAATGTTTCTAAGTACTAGAGCAACAATTGTGCAAACAGAAAATCACCATAGTTTAAGGAGGCTGAATTTTTCTAAGTACTAGAGCAACAATGGTGCAAACAGAAAATCACCATAATTCAAGGAGGCTGAATTTTTCAAAGTACTAGACCAACAATGGTGCTAACACTTTATCACCACAGTTTAAGGAGCAACAATGGTGCTAACACTTCATCACCATAGTTGGCTCTCATCACCACAGTTGTCATCGTAATTGTCTTTACAACTTGCAAGAGAATATTATGGAAATATTCTTCTCTCTCCTCAACCTTATCCACAATCTTATCTTAGAAATCATTTTGATTGGTCAAGAAGTTACCCCATCATTCGATTTCAAAAAGCCTACACATTTAAAGAGAATCTCATCAGATTGAAGAAAGAAGAATTCAAAAAAAAAAGGTAGTTGCCGAGAGCTTTTAGAGTGAAATTTACAAGGGTCACTATTCATCATCTTCTTCATTTTATTTTGTTGTAAAGAGCTAAATAAAGGCAAAATCTAGCTAGAGAAACTAAGATTAATTCTTTTTCTTCTTAGAGTAATTAAATTGAATATTTTCTAGAAGAAAAGAATTAATATCTTTTGAGAAAATTATAGAACTACTTGTTCTTGATTTTGTTGCTCGTGTTTTTACACTAGGTATAACAACCCTTCAAGTTCATATAAACATATATACTTGGAAATCTTGTCTCTTTATTTACTAACCTTCAAGAAAATAAATTTACATATCCATTAGAGAAAGAAAAATGGTCAGTAGCTGAAGAACATGAATAATACTCAAGAACACAAAAATTATTATTATGCAAAAATGAGAATATTGTATTCAACACCCATTTTACATTACTTTGGGACCTAACACCATGAATTGTGACTTGTTTTGTGTGATTTTTAAAAAAGTAATTTAGTACGGTATTGAATGTCATGATTGGTGACTTATTTTGGGCCTAAGAGAGATAATTAAATATCATATTTAATTGTTATCATATATAGTTTTGGGTTTTTGAATTTGTAGTTACGTTTTTATGGATTAATAATGATGATTGTTTCATTATTAATATATTTATGCACTAATAATGAAAACCGTTACATTATAAATATACTTTATAAACTAATAACAACGATCGTATTATGAGTATTTCATTCGAATTCATTAGCTACATCTTAGTCGTCTTTAATTTATTCATTAATATATTAATGTTTTGAATATTTATTATTGTTTAAGTTACATTTATATAAAATATACATTCTATTGATTATGTGTTTTAATCGGTATCTAATTAAAGGGATTCTTTTGATTAAATTTTTTACTTTATTATATCATTGCTTAATGTAATTAATATTTTGAAATTAATTTTTTTGGTCATTTTTTCAGGACTTTGATGGTTCTATTTTTCACATATGAAAAGTTCTATTATCAAAATGTTTGAGGTTATTTTTGCGCTAATTCCCTTTGATTAGATGGTAATATTTCTTGAATGAAATAACTCTAATTTTACAAGATTGTATTTCAGTACAACTCATCTACGTGAAATATTATCCTGACAAAAAAATACATATGAATTGATTTAAGACTTTTCATAGTAGTTCGAAACCTTCGTTAATATCATAAATGAATCTTTTAGTGAGATTGCAATTTTACATATTCTTTTTAGGGATTAGTTTATTTGTGTTACACATAAAGTAGGATATGTATGTGTAACATGTATAGTTAATAAAATATTTAACAAATATAAAAATGCTCTAAAAATAAAACATAAAATATGGAGCACATGAAAATATTATATTAAAACAGTATATTACAGTACGTACAAGTTATTATATATATGGGTAACACTGTGGTGCAAACTTTTTAACGTGAGAACCGTGAAATTTTTTATTAAATTCTGCAGAGCCAAAATTAAAAATGAAAAAAATATTGCTTGAATCATAATTTTATTTGCAAAACTATAATAAAATATTTATCTAAACATATTTTTTGCATTTTTTATCATGGTTCTACAAAATTTAGTAAAAATTTTCACGATTCTCACCCTTAAAATTTTCACTTGATTGTTATTATATATATATATATATATATATATATATATATATATATATATATATATATCACGATATTTAAAAATGTTATTATCATGTTATTATATAGATATTGTAATTAGATAGTGTAATTATATTTGTTATTGGTTCCTCAATTACTTAAATATGTAGTTTCTCATTCAACTTAAGCCTATATACACACACATGTGTGTGTGCTAGTCAATTTATAAACTAGTGATATATAATATTAATTTACATATTCCACTTCTTTATATTTAAAAATGTCATCACAATAGTTCATGTCCTTCAACTAATTAAATTATTAGGTTTCTGTTTTTATTTTTCTAAGTTTTCTGCGACTTACATTTCAATATTAGATTTATATTCAAGTTATTATTATGTTAAATTAGTTTTTGGTAAAATAAAATAAACTAGATATTATAACATGATTATTAAAAATGTAAAAGATACCAACAATTGGCTACGAAATTATAATATAAAAATGCTAATAAACAAAATATTTAAATACCTTTTATCAATGGATTTACAACATGTATGCAACGAATATTCAGTTACAGTTCTATTGATAATTATCAATGAGATGATTATGCTGCCAATATGTAAGTAAGATTCTGTTGTAAAGTCATTGCTAATTTCTGACAAAATTCTATCACCATTTAGGCACCTGAAGTTGGTCATTAATTAACAACAAAATCTTGTTCATAAGCTGTTGTAGAACCTCGATAAATTGCAAAGAAATAAAATTTCGTTGACATTTTGTCATTTAAAACCGGTCCACATCAACTAAATTTCATTATCATTTTGTTATAAATCCATTGGTAGATTGTCGATGGAATTAAAATTACGCTTACCAAAGTTTTGCCTATAGTATTTTTAATAACTAATTTTTTCACCGTTATTTCTATCATTATTTCATATGCCTATGAGATATAGATTTTGCTTATTGTATGCGGATTCCTTGCAGTGAATTGCAAGACCAAGTTAGAAAATAACAAACAAAACATGTTATTTTATGTGATAACTGTTATATCACATTTCTGTTGAAACCTGTTAGGCGCGCCTTCTCCCTCCTCAAAGGAGGGCACACCCATCTCTATCACAAGCCTGACTAGGTTTACGGATGCTATGTTCCTTGATCCATTGACAGCTCGACTATCCATGTCTATCCCGATTAATTGAAAACCATAACTCCATATTCCTCGGGTTGCCCTCGTAGGGGAGTTATGGTATGCTGCTAACCTTATTTTGGAAGATCCTTTCCCTATACTCAGTCGGGTTGCCCTCGTCTGGGGGTTTAGGACGTGACCTACATTTGCGATTGATCTAGTGCCGACCTCCAATCAAAGTATCCAAGGAAATAGTTATACTGGACCGACTAGGGCCCACGGTTTCCGGGTCAATGTCAGATCCGTGAAGTCCATGAGATTTATATTAGGTTTTGACCTATCCAAACAAACCCGAATGTAGATTCCTTTTCCATGAATGTTCCTCTTGACAGTTACCTAATTTGATCTAAATTAGGGTTCTGTTTTCTTAATGGACCTCTATTTTGCCAAAAATTACGTGGGCTTGATCCTCTATTTTCTCTATAAATAGAGGTACGTAGGTACATTGTTGGGGGGCTGAAATTATTAGAGCTCACAGCCTCAGAGAACAGAAGCTCTAGTTATTCTAAAACCTAGCAATCTCAGCCATCATTCTCATACAAACCACCACGCTCCGACGATAATTCAGCCATGCTAGATCTTTTCTGGCAAAGAACCTAGATCTTTGTTGATTATCAGATTTCTCGGAGGGCACTCTCATCATCTAAAGAGAAAAGATGTCACAACCACAAGATCAACAGATGAACGACATGAGGGAAGAATAAGCATAGTCACCTGGCCAGGGACGTAGTCAGGATAACCTAAACTACCATGATCATGAGGAGTATGTTCCAAAGTCGTGCCCAATCCCCCTGATATTAGTTGGATCGTTGGAGGACCTCCTCCCATTCTTATGACTAACAAGGATATGATGAAACAATTGTTTTTTATTAGGGATACGGTGATGAGCCTCCATGAAATATTTCAAGGATTTGATGATCACCTGCACACTCTCGAGCATCGTTCTGGTAAAGAGCCGATGATAGAAGGAGGGAGGCATACCTATAGAGAGAAAAGAAGAAGGCTGAAAGATGCTCGTGATGATAGGTTCCATGGAGTCACCCCTAGAAGGCTGAAATTTGAAAGGGGTGCTACCAACTAAAACCATCATGAAAATCCTGAGAGGAAGATGATTATCACAGGAGAAGCCGAACGACCTCCACACCCACATTGCTCAGGACGCATTTCAAAAGGAGGTATAATACCCAGGTATCCCTGAACGCAATAAAGTTTATATTCGTGATAAGACTGGTATACTAATTTTGCAGAAAGAGGCGAGAGACTTAACTCGTAGGAGAGAGAAAAAGGGAGGGGAAAGACATATCATCAATCCCCTACCCCTAAGGTCCATTCACCCGGATGAGGGTTTTCCACGAAACATTGATTCACACACTCGTGAGGCTCTCTCAAACCTAATCCGGAGAAGGGATGAGAATTTTTTGAATCAAAGGCCTATCCCTCACTAGAGGCGTCACAATGCTGAACCCATCATCATCTCTGCCTACTCTGAAAGCTCCTCCGAGGGCAGGCGTCACACCCCTCAAAGTCAGAATAATCAAAATAATCAAGGTCCCCGGAACACTCAGAATCCTCCGCCTCCTCGAGAAACTCAGCAGGGCGCGCCCCAACCTACTCACACTACTCAAGGTACGGATGAAACTC
Source organism: Oenanthe sinensis (assembly GCA_028671895.1). Taxonomy (NCBI): domain Eukaryota; kingdom Viridiplantae; phylum Streptophyta; class Magnoliopsida; order Apiales; family Apiaceae; genus Oenanthe; species Oenanthe sinensis. The sequence continues at coordinate 314,383 of JAPMAC010000223.1, read as the reverse complement.
CCCCAACTAATTAAAACACCCCTCCACCCCCTCTCCCTGTTCAAGGCGCACCTCAGCCTCCTCCTATCATCCTGTGCACGCCTCAGCCCTCTATCATCAATCAGGTCACACCAGTTTCTAACTCATGTAACAATAATCAGGTCGTGCCCCCACCTCAGGGGGCACCCTCAGTCAATGCCTTCGAGGTTAGTCCCTTATCTCAACTCTCGGGAATGCAAAATATTTCAGGTATGGGTAATATAAATGTTGATGAACTAAAGAAGATTCTCACTCTCCTTAATGGAGGAAGATCCATAACTCTAGTACAGGCTCTATATCCCTTCTATCAAGCGGTAAAGGATGTCCCTCTCTCACAAGGGTATCGAAGCATTACTGACCTCCACTATCATGGAAACTCAGACCCAGTTGAATATCTAGGAAAATTTAATACAGACATGAATGTCTATCAGGTACACGCCTTGGATAGGTGTAGGCTCTTGGCTGCCACATTAACGAAAATGCTCATGAATTGTTTCAGAACTTGGGAGCGGGAATGATCACATCATGGGATCAAATGCAACTTTTCTTCCTAATACAATCCTAAGATGCAGTAAAATATGCTCCTCTAATCATGACTCTGGAAATATCAAGCAGAGGGACAATGAATCCCTCCAAGCATACTTCAAAAGATTCAAATCTAAAGCCACAGTGGTTAGAGGAGCAACGGATGATGCCTTGAAGAGTTTTCTCATTGCAGGTCTGAAGGTTGGGACATATTTTTGGAAGCATTTGTAAGGGAATGAACCGTCAACTTTGGCCTCCCTCTATACCGAGGCAGAGCCTTTCAAAAGAATCCAACAATCTCTGGAAGATAATGAAAAAAAGGCACTCAATCAGGGTCAAAGTCCAAAGCCAAGAAAAGGGACATGACTCTGCCATCTGAATACAGGGGAAGTCCAAGAGCCCGAATAGGGTAAATATGACACACGACAAAAGGAACTAGAGCCTTCCACCTTCCTACAAAAGCAGAAGAGATGAGTATACTCCTCTCATTGCTGGGGTAAAACATATCTATGAAGTTAACAAAAACAAGGGTTTATTTAGGAGGCCTCCTCCCCCATCAGTTAGGCAAAGCAAAGATCAGAAGAAGTATTGTGAGTATCATGAATCTACTGGGCACGAAACTCATGAATGTCGATAACTGAAGACGAAGTTGAAGTGTTAATAAAGGAAGGGCATCTCATTGAATGGGTGAAGAAGTATAGATTTGATCATCCTGCCCCATGGAGGGAAAGTAGACCCGGCCTAGGAGCCAATAACTAGGAGCCAACCTCATATCCTACCTTTGTCAAAGCCAATAGTATACAAACTATTTTTGGAGGGCATCATATTGCAGGGGATGGTAGAAACGCCATGAAAAGGTATGCGAAAGAAACCAAGTACTGACCTCTCACTAATGTCAATAGCCTGTCTTCAAGGCCAACGAAACTTTTCAGAGAAGAGGTCATAGACATCACTTTCATAGAGGAAGATGCTAAGTGGGTACATCACCCACATAACGATGCCCTGATAGTAGTAATAAAAATTGGGACGATGTATGTCCATCGGGTTTTTTGGATAATGGAAGCTCAACAAATATCTTATACTATAGCACATACCAGAAGATGAGACTTCTTGACAAAGACATGACCGTGGAAAACATCTTTCTATATGATTTTAGGGGATGAGTTTATCCCTAATAAGGGAACCATCCACCTTCCTGTCACTCTTGGAGATGGAGCATTATCATCAACCCAGATCATCGATTTATTGGTAGTAGATCAGGAATAAGCACACAAGGCCTTGATAGGAAGGTCACTTTTGAAAGAGATGAGGGTCATCACTTCTATCTATTACTTATCTATAAACTTTCCCAATCCCGCCGGGATAGGATGTGTGAAGGGGTGCCAATTTGATTAAAGGGAATGCTATAATAAATTAGTGAAGATGATTGAGAAGACAAAAGGTCTCAGACAACCACAATCAAATAACATGGTGGAAAGCCAATGAGAAGACATAGTAAATGCTTTGTACACGGTAGAACTCCTTGAGGAAGAAGACCTGGTAAGAAGTCTTGTACATTGAGGATAAACCCTATCATCAAGTTTTGATGTTGAAAGCACCTCTTGGGGAGGAGTTCATGGAAGGAATTGTGGAAGATGCCAGTGACGAATAAACTGAGGAGCAAGCCTTGACCAAGAAAAGGAAGGGTAATGCAGTTATTCTTGAATCTCTCCCCATCATCGAGTTAGAAGAAAATTTTCAAAATCCTCATGAGGAGGAGGAAGGCGCCCACTCTAGTGAAGGGAAGGAATGGGACGACTTCAACTTTGAACTAGACCCCCGAATGCCTCTTGTAGTAGAAACGACAGGGCCAACGAAAGATACACTCTCTATCCCGATAGATCCGGAGGATCCTTCAAAGGTTCTGAAAATTGGCTCGCACTTGGAACCCGTCTTGCAAGAAGAGTTGATAAAGTTTCTTAAATCCAACTTGGACGTGTTTGCATGGAGTCATGCCGATATGGTGAAAATTGATCCTGAGGTAATGTGCCACCACCTTAATATTGATCCTAAAAAGAAAGGGACGAGGCAGAAGCACTGTCCTATTAGCAGGAAAAGAACTCAAGCATTGCAAGAAGATGTGGCTAGGTTTTTGGAAGTCGGTCTCATTAAAGAATCCTTCTATCCATAATGGTTAGCAAATCCCGTCTTAGTAAAAAAGCCCAATGGATAGTGGAGAATATGTATTGACTTCACGGATCTAAACAAGGCTTGACCTAAAGACAACTTTCCTCTAGAATTGACCAGTTGGTAGAGGCAACAACTGGTCATGCACTTCCCAGTTTCATGGATGCATACTCAGGGTATAATCAGATTTTAGTGTATGAGCCAAATCAAGAACACGCCTCTTTCATCATAGGGATAGAATTATATCAAAGGTTGGTGAACATGATGTTCAAAGACCAGATCAGGAAGATAATGGAAGTATACGTGGATGACATGCTAGTGAAATCAAAGGAATCCAATGATCATGTAAGACATTTGGAGGAGATGTTAAACATTCTAAGGAACTACATGATGAAGCTTAATCCTCAAAAGTGTGTTTTCGGGGTAGAGACAGGGAAGTTCCTTGGGTTCATAGTCAATCATAGGGGAAGCAAACCCTGCTAAAATCCAAGCACTACTTGATATGAAATCACCAACCACCGTGAAACAAGTACAAAGCCTAACTGGAAGAATAGCCGCCCTCAATAGGTTTGTAATAAAATCATCAAACAAGTGCAAAGAGTTCTTTCAAGCCATCAAGGGGGTAGCTAAAGATTTTGTATGGACTCTAGAGTGTGAAGAAGCTTTCCAAAAGATAAAAGAACATTTGGGAAAGCCTCCCTTACTAGCCAAGCCATCTGAAGGGGAAACATTAATTTTGTACTTGGCAGTCTGTGAATATTCGGTTAGTGCCAACTTGGTGAAGGAAGGGGTCGAATTGCAGTCACATGTCTACTATGTGAGTAAAAGACTTATAGATGTTGAAACAAGGTACTCCAACATGGAGAAATTGGTCTATGCCCTGATATTAGCAGCATTGAAGTTAATGCCTTACTTCCAAGCGCATAAAGTCGAAGTAAGGACAACCTATCCACTCAAACAAGTCATGCATCGTCCAGAGACATCCGGAAGAATGTTGAAGTGGGCAGTCGAATTAGGGCAATTTGACATTGAGTACAAGCTAATGAATTCTATCAAAGGGCAAGCCCTAGCAGACTTCATCTTGGAATTTCCTCTAGATTTTGAAAATTATGAACGAGCCTTAGTTCGGTAGAAGCATCACATACCACTCTATTGAAAGAAAGGGAAATCCCCGAGCTATGATGGACATTACATGTAGATGGAGCAGTGAATAATGAGGGAGCTGGAGTCGTCATAGTCCTTATTAGCCATGAAGGGCATCATCTTATGAATGCGATTCGCTTCGCCTTCCGAGCCACTAACAATGATGTAGAATACGAAGCCCTCATCTCTGGACTAAGGCTTGCCCTAAAAATGAAAACAACCCACCTAATTGTTCGGAGCGATTCTATGTTGGTGGTATATTAAGTGACTAGGGGGTACCAAGGAAGGGGTCCTAAAACAGAAATGTATCTGGAGTGCGCCAGACATTTTTCAAGGATGTTCCCATAGAGCAAGTACCCAAAGATCAAAAATTCAAAGTTGATGCGTTGGCCATGTTAGGATCTCAAAAAGATACTACAATGTTATGAGTCATTCCTCTAGAAATTCAGGAGAAGCCAAGTGTCCCAGAGGTGGAGATTATGGTGATTGATGAAGAAAGTCAAGGAAGAGCCACATGGAAAACACCCATTTGGGAATTTTTGGAGGAAGGGAAGCTTCCTGGAAATAAAAGAGAAGTTAGGAGGCTTCGTTACAAAGTAGAGAGGTATGTGGAGTATGACGGGGTCTTATATAGTAGAAGATTCAACCAACCTTTACTCAAGTGTATAGATGGAGACGAATGCACTTACATCATGAGGGAAGCGCATGAAGGCATCTGTGGCAACCACTCGGGGGGGGGGGGGGTAATTATCTATCTATGAAAATTCTGAGACAGGGATATTACTGGCCTACTATGAAGAAAGATGCTTATGAATTTGCCAGGGCATGCGACAAATGCCAGAGATTTGCAAACTACATCACTAGCCCGGTAGCTTCTCTCACCTCTATGATAAGCCCATGGTCATTCGCCATGTGGGGAATCGACTTGATATGAGAATTGCCCAAGGGAAAAGGTGGAGCCAAATATGCAGTAGTGGCTGTTGATTATTTCATAAAATGGGCAGAAGCTGATCCCCTTGCAATTATAACAACCAAAAAGATAACATACTTCGTGTTCAACGCCATTGTTGACAGTTTTGGTGTATTATATATGTTGATTCCGAGGAAGAGGAAATAGTTGGTGACTTAGTATTAGTCTTATGCTCAACATCCTTAATTTCAGGTTTGGTATCTCATACAAGATGATCTCTGACAATGGGAAGCAGTTCGAAAACAAAGAGCTCGGGAGTTTGTGTGAAAACTTGGCCATAAAGAATGATTTCGTAGTAGTGTACCACCCTCAGAGTAATTGGCAAATGAAAGCCATCAATAAAATCATCAAGCACACCTTGAAAGCCAAGTTAGAGGAAAACAATGGAAATTAGCTGGAGGAATTGCCTCAGGTATATCGAAATTTCAAAAATTATTATTTGTGATAGGGAGATATTTATCAAACGACATTCATACTCTAGGTGTTATAGTCCTACAATACTATTCCAAGGAACACTATAGGAGAATCACCATTCGTGTTGACATATGGGTGTCAATCCATGGTGCCGATTGAAATCGGAGCATGGACTTTTAGAAGAGATAATTTTCATGTAGGAGACGTCACCTTATACTCAGGTTCCGTTGAGAAATCTCAAACCTTGTCATTATCAAATCCATTAAAATTTTCAAGAAGAAGTCTAATAAGTAAATCATAGGCTTTACCTAGATCTTCTTGAGAAAACCAGAGCTAACGCTCAAGTGAGATTAGCAGCTTATCAGCAGAGGACATCAAAATATTATAACTCAAAGGTTAAAGAGAGGCCAATTCAGGTAGGTAACTTAGTGCTGAGGAAGGTGATGTCTCACACCAAGACAACAAGCCATGGAGTGTTCGGACCTAATTATGAAGGGCCATACAAAATCATAGCAGCGTTGTAGGAAAAAACTTTTTACTTGGCAGATTTGGAGGGCAAGCCCAGTCCAAGGGCATGGAACGCAGAGCATTTGAAGAAATATTATCAGTAGGGCAAGCCCTATATATTTTATGTTATGTTTTCAAAAAAAATTCCAGAATTATTAGTAGAAGTAGAAGCAAAACTTAATTTCACTCTCACTCCAGGGGGTAGTAGGTATATGGTATGTGGTTTTCGAAATTATACGACTATGCAGTTTTGGCTAGTGTAAATATACACACTGAGATTTTATATCAGAATAGTTTTACATGATTTTAAACAAGGGTCAAACATGCAACCTTTTCCAAGAATTGAGCAAAGGCATGACCTAAATAGCGTAAATGTGGTGCGCCCTATCTACAATTGGGTTAACACATGTTTATGTGTTAAGATTTAATATTGATATGGGTATATTTTACAAAGTATAGTGCACAGATGAAGATGTTGCCTAGTTGAACTTATAAAAATGGCAAGCCTGTTCTACTTCAAAGAGGGCGCATCCTCACTTATACTGAAGACAGGGCGACGATGAAGGGTGACCGTGAACAACAGTTAAAATTTCATAGAAAATACAGGTATATGGCTAGGATTAGGACGCACTCTGATGATATGGAACAATGAAAATATTAAACTAAATCAAGCACACAAATGAACTACAACAAAGCATGAAGATAAAAAAAATAGAATAAAAAGGTAAGATAATAGATGTAAGATAATAAAAAGGTAAGATATACAAACAAAACACCCAAAATATTCACCAAGTCAGGTAATAGTTATAAGTTGTAGGGTTTTACAGAGGACCCACACCTCAAAATTCAATACATTGTCATTTCTTAGGAGGGGAAGGAGCAAAGGATCTGATAGGAGAAACTTGAAGGGCATTGGAGGTGTCGGCTGGGGGGTCACCTGCCTTAGGGCACGCCTGGATCTTCATTTCATCCATTGGTTGGGCAGTCTCTGCTAACTGGGCCTTAACATCCTCTTCCAACTCTAGTTTTTTGGCAACAATAGCCTCTGACTCTTCAACTTTGAACTCCTCTGTGAAGGCTTTAGTAGAAGACCCCCACATTGTCCAATCAAAATCGGGCTCGAAGACAAGGAATCCACGTAAAAAGTCGTGGAAACCCAACTTCTTGCCCTCTTCCTTATCTTCTTCCCTGACTGCTTCCTTCTCCTCTTGTCAGACACTCTTCTTGATATGAAAACCATATATGATTTTCACCATATCTTCCTGATCCTTTCTAACTTGTTCCAAAGATGTGTTAGCCAGGGAAATGTTGGATTCATCAGTTGAAAGTTGTTTCTTGGCGGTGGCCAAGTCCTTCTCCAAGCGCACCTTGGCTTGTTTTGCAGTTGTCAACTCCGTCTGACCCAGCTCTTTGTCCTTCTCTAATTGATTATGACGCGCCTTGCCCTCAGCCCAGGAATGTGATCTAGACATCACATGAAAATATAATTCCCCGGCTGAATGAATGAGGGCATTGTCAGCCTCATCTTCTTTCATGGATGACTAAAAGGTAAAGTCGACATCCATAATGAGGGGATGAGCAAGCTCTCCAATGCAGCTGGAGACTAACGAGTAAGAGGTGGAGCTTATGATGGTTTTTTGTTTCTTTGGCAAGGGCATGTCCTGGGCAAGCGGCGCCCTATCAGAAAGTTGGACCTTAGGAGGAGACTTCTTCTTAGAAGCAGCTGGATGATGATCAGGTTGTTTCTTGGAAACATCAAACTTTTTTAGCTTTGCACCCCAACCCCTGGGAATCCTTGGCATCTCTGCAAAGTAAACAAGAGAAAAGTTAGTAAAGTACAGAAACAAGACGGGGCGATGACAAGATATAGTTTAAAAGAAAAAAAGAGAAAAACTAATACCAATTTCAATATCACTGTTCTCGGATGAACCACTCTCAGAACCCTCCTCATATGAGGACATGCCCACATTGTCGTCATATGGGACAAGATCTATTGTCCTAACTTTTTCAGAGAGGAAGCCATCCTCCTTTAATTTATCTATAGTGATCAAATTTTTAAGAGACTAGGGCAGCACCACTAAAATGTGATTGTGTCTTGGCAACTGGGAATGAAAATGTGTTAGAAGAAAGAAGAAAGAAGAAAGGAAGAAATGGCGACAATATAACGAGTGAGTTCCCAGAAGCTTACTCGGGGTTTTGTTGAAACGGATTCGGGCCCTTGTAGTGTCGTACATGTAGAAGTAAAGCTCTTTCCATTTCTTCATGTTTGAGGTTTTCCTTTCAGAAAAACCTCGTTTGTTATGTTTCTTCCAAACGACCAGGAAAAAGTAACCAATGCTGCTTCTTTTCAAAGAATAGAAATGGCTAAATTCCTCCATTGTAGGCGCGCCATAATTGAAAGATCGGTACATCATATACAGGGCTATGGCAAACTTCTATCGATTTGGGGAAAGTTGGATATATACTATGTCAAACCACTCATAAATTGTCCTGAAATAAGGATGGAAAGGCGCGCCCACTCCCAGCTCAACTAATTTTGGTGTAATCACCATCCTAGGAATTCTCATAGGTTGTATGTGAAATCTATGTGGGCGCATCCGTCTTGAAGGGATTGCCCACATACCTTCTTGATCGAAATACTTCATGGTCTAATCAACCTCTATATCAGTAACAATTGTCTTTAATATGATGCATGCTAATTTTTTAATGCGCACCCTAATTTGACCTTTCTCTTTCTCGGTCACCTCTCTTCCATTCTAGTCAATTTCATGATCCGCTACTTTCCATTGAACGAAAGGAACGGGCGAAGGAGGTGGAGATAACAGTATGATGTCCTCTTCAGGCGCACCATAAGGATCTACTTGGGACGTCTCAGCTGGTTCTTCAAGTTTGTCCTTGCCTTTCTTTTTTCTTGTAAGTTTCGATACATCTCCCTCTTCTATGTCTGTTGCGGGGTCTATGTTAATTGAGATAGGGCACACCTCCCGACTATGCACCACCCCATGGGAAATGACTGTTGGGAGGATAAGTGAAATATGTATTTCTCTACCAAAGCCTAATTTGTGTTTATTCTTACTTAAATGTTCTATGAATTCTTGGACTGCTCTTTTAGTTTTTGGTGAGAGAAGTTGAGGAATTCTTGTGGGAGTGATGGTCCCGCCGTATCTCTTAAAAATGAACTTGTGAAAAGGATGGAAGAGTAGTCTAGACGTGCCTTCACGGACCATCTGAAATGAAGAAAAATGAAACAACACTTAGTATGACTAATAGGAAGACGCGTCCTAAAAATGCATGGGTATGGTAAAAAGTGTTTCTCGTAAGGGCTCGTCCTAGATGGATACGAATGGTAATGAAGTAATATTCCGATTTGAATTTTTTCTAGAGATGTTTCAATGATTATTAAAAGGCGTGCCTTATGGAGGTTAAAGTGAAAGGGTAAAAACATATGTATATATATGATGGGACAGACAAGACACGTGGCATTATACTATTGGACTTCGGCACAAGATACGAGGAAAATTACATGGTTATCCCGTATATGTATATATGCTTCTGAATGTTGCTCTGGAAAAAGTATTGGCAATTGGCATTACTTGGCCGCGCCTTCGTATTCAGGCGCGCCCTCTTTACTAATAGAGGAGGAATAGTAAGGTTGATGTGTGATGATAAATAATGAATTTTGTGAGTCTAGTTTCAGAACGGGGTATATGTTTGGGCGCACCTTATTGTAGAAGCCTCTGAAATGAGAACTCTTTCAATATTTTTAATGATTTCAAGACTTGGGGGTAGTTGTTATATCACATTTCTGTTGAAGCGTGTTAGACGCGCATTCTCCCTCCTCAAAGGAGGGGGCGCCCATCTCTGTCACAAGCCCGACCGGGTTTACGGTTTCTATGTTCCTTGATCCATTGACAACTCGACTATCCATGTCTATCCCGATTAATTGAAGGTCATAACTCTCTATTCCTCGAGTTGCTCTCTTAGGGGAGTTATGGTATGCTGTTGACCTTATCTTGGAAGATCCTTTTCCTGTACTCAAGCGGGTTGCCTTCATCTGGGGGCTTAGGACGTGACCTTAATTTGCGGTGGATTTAGTGCAGGCCTTCAGTCAAAGTATCCAAGGAAATAGCTGTAGTGGACCGACTAGGACCCACGGTTTCCGGGTCAATGTCGGATCGATGAAGTCCTTGGGGTTTATACTGGGGTTTGACCTATCCAAACAAGCCTGAATGTAGAGTCCTCTTCCAGGAAGGTTCCTCTTGTCAGTTATCTAATTTGATCTAAATTAGGATTTTGTTCTCCTAACGGTCATCTACTTTGCCAATAATTATGTGGGTTTGATCATCTATTTTCCCTATAAATAGAGGTACGTAGGTACATTGTTGGGGGTCGAAATTATTAGAACTCACAGCCCCAGAGAACAAAATCTCTAGTTATTCTGAAACCTAGCAATCTCAGCCCCCAATTTCATGCAAACCACCACGCTCCAGTGATAATTTAGTCACGCTAGATCTTTTTCCGGTAAAAAACCTCGATCTTTGTTAATTAACAGATTTCTCCATTAACAATAACAATATCATTAAATTACAAGTATTTCACTTTATGTTATATTTTAAGTAATTTATGAACAAATACTTTAAATCTAAAAGCCTGTTTGGTTGTTAAATATGCCAGGTTCATTTGACTTTAAGGGCTTAATGTAGTGTTTGGGATACAACTTGTTTGTTGGACTTAAATGTACTTTCAGCCCATTACTAAAAAGCACCCCCATAGTACTTTTTATTTTTTCCTTATCGAGCTTATTCTTTGCACCCCATAAATATTCGCTGCTGCTTGTTAGGGGTGAACAAAAATCTGATTAAACCGCCAACCCGAACCAACCCACCCCTTTTTTCGGCCGAATAAACCGAACCGTCCGAAACTGAAATATGAATAGGTTAATTTTTAAAAAACCCGAACTAATTGGGTTGGGTAAGGGTTTAACAAATTTCAACCCTTACCCAACCCAACCCAACCCGTTTACATAAAATGCAGATTTTTTGCATATTTTATATATTTTTTACATATTTTCTACAAATTTCTGCACTATATAAATTTTTTGCAACACATTCTGCAACACTTTCCGGCTCTTGCAACATTTTCTGCAACAAGTAAAATTTTCTGCAAATGTGCGGGATTTGGGTTACGATTGGGTTGAGTTGTGTTATGATTTTCTGCAAACCGAACTAATTGGGTTGGATTGGGTTGAGTTACGATTTTTTTTTACAATTAATGGGTTGATTTTTTATAAAACCGAACTAATCGGATTGGGTCGAGGTTTGACGAAAACCCGACCCAACCCTACCCATGTTCACCCCTACTGCTTGTCTTAAAATTTTAACACTACCTTTTTTTTTCTTTTCTTTTTTTAACTATAATAATTCCATTTTATCGAGTTTGAATTTGAGTTTGAAATTTCTTTTATTAAAATTTAAAAATTATATTCGAGTTTGATTTGTATATCTGAGCTTGATTTGTACAGTAATTTCCCTTTTTTATATTTGATTTGTATAGTAATTATTTTTTTTTTAAATTTATTACTAATAGATAGGGCTATTATTTATTAGATGTAGTGTGTTTATTTTAATTTTATATTTTAAAAATTGTTTAAAAATTTATTTTAAATTATAATTATAAAAATTGATAAAAAGTTTACTTTTTTTTTTTTTTTTATAATTCCAACCTATACTTATATGATCATAACCCTTCATCCAAATAGGAATAAATAAATTTTTATTTATATTGATTTTTTTAAATTATAAATTCGAAATAGTATATAGTTATGATATTATTGATATTTTAATATCTTTTATAAAATTTTAAAATCAAAACGTAAAATATTAATAGATTATTAAAAAATTATTAAAATTTTTATATTTTAATAAATTTCATATTTTGTACCTTCATGTATAAAAAACTATTAATTTTTGTTTTTTTCAAAAATTATTTTATGCTAAAATTTATCAAACACTACATTCATTTTAAGTCAAATTACCAAAACACAAACGTCCAACTTAAATTCACAAATTTCTTTTAACTTAAAGTCAATAGATTTGAACTTTAAACGATAAATAACTTATTTTAAAATAAGTCAGATGAACTCTAAATCACTATAAATCCTTGCTTTGCCAGATTGCCACCAGCATCGACACAAATTTAATTGGAGCAGTTTAGTTGCTGTGGTCTATTACGTCTAGAAAAAGTGGCATTCTTTACACGTGAAAGCAATAAAACTTGTACTAATTCTTTTTCTGTTTCCTCCACATTTTTCAGATTTTGTGTGCATTTCTCTCATTGTTTTACGTTTATTACACTACGCAATTAAATTAGTTGGGACCCATTTATATTGAATTTTGATACATACAGAGGTCTACCATAAATCCATCACGACCCTGCACAAAATTAAATTAATTTTCCGTACCGCAACCACATGCATTATCATTTTTAAAAGTAGGGAATTTCTACAGCACGGCACACATTACTCCCTCTCTTTCCTTCTCGCAAAACACTTTCAAAAAATAACGTATATTAAACAAATTTATTATTAATTAGTTGTTATCGTATTTATTGTATTGAATAAATATAATATATGGTACGCAATTGATCTTGGAAATATAAATTAGAGATATGTAAAATAGAGTTGATTTTGAAAATATAAACTAGATTAAATTTACATTGAAAGTTGAAGTAAATAATTATTTTAAAACAATTTTTTTTGGAAGTGAACTACTAATATAAAATAGAGGGAGTAAACACTAACTTTTATAAGTATGACTCATTTTTAATTGATGAGATTTTTGTGTATACGGAGTCCATCCTTATCAATGGTAGAAAACCAATAAAATTTTGACAAGTAAGTTTCTAGTTTGTGCCCGGTTAAAAGTAATATGTGTATTTAATTTGTCAATACAATCCAAATTGAAACGGAGGAGAAGATTATATTTTTAAGATAGAATAAAAAGATACTCCCTCCCCTTCAAAATAATTGTCTTATTTTGATTTTTGTTATTTAAATTGATTAATTTTTAACCGAATATTACATAAAATATATAACTAAGCAAAAATTAAAAATCATATCATTAATAATTTTAAAATATATTTTTCAGTTTTTTTACAAAAAAATGTAAAAGAATAATTTTTAATTTATGATCAAAATTGAGTCAATTTGACCGCACCAAAATCAATGAAAACACTTACTGTGAAATGGAAGGAGTAATATTATTGACCGCACAAAAATTAAAAAAGACATTTATCATAAAATGGAGGGAGTAATATCTGGTCTTTAAGATAACGTTTTTACACAGGCATGTAAATAATAAAAATATCAATTTTTTAATAAAAATGATAGTAGATAACGTCGTGATTTACCAGGTTTGTTTGAATATCTGATAAATGAGTATCTAAATTGAAACTGATATATACTTTTCGCCTTATAAACCGGAGGATCTAATTATAAGTAAAACAATTTCTCCTTCGCTCAATAGTCGGTACTACAATTCAGGTAACCGGATCGTTTTCGGATCTGATCAATTTTCGGTTATTAGATCGGATTGAATCGGATTTAGTTTAGATTAAAATTGGATAAATTGCGGATTAAGATCGAATTAAGTTCGATTCGGTTTACGTTCAGTTCAGATTAAGTTCGGTTCGGATTAAGTTTGATTTAGATTATTTCAATTTTTTATTATTTTGAATCAGAAAATACAGTATAAATTAATCATGAATTTGTTTTTAATTATAGTAAAACTAAAATAATTTAGCAAAAAAAATAATAAAAAAATGTTAAGTAAGTTTATCGAAATAATACCTTATTTATTATTTTTCTCTTTGTGTTTTTTTAATTTGTTGTAATATAAAATAATATAAGTTTTTTTTACTTTGACTGTGTAACCATTTTAATTTTTTGATATAATATTATTTTAAATATGAATTTTACGTAAAAATATATTAATTTAGCGAATAAAAATGGGTTAATATATAAGCATATGTTATGACTCATTCAAATATGACCGTTAAATTAAAATTCAATTAATTTATTTTCTAATTCGGTGTAATGTATATTTATATCGAATTTGATCTCGTAATTCGAGTCATATTCAATTTAAATGATTTTCTATTCAGTTTGAATCTGTTCCTAAGTCATTATCGGATCTAGTATTTCTGTTTGAATATGTTTGAATCTGTTCCTAAGTCGTTATCGAATCTAGTATTTCTGTTTACTTTTGGTTAGTTTTTCGATTCAGATAATTTTTTGTTTGGGTTAAATCGATTTTCGAATCATTATTGAATTGTATAATTCGGATATAAAATCGAATCTCGGTTCCATGTATTTCGGTTCGGATCATTTTGTTCGGGTCCATAATACCTCTACTGCCTGAAAGTGAAAGGTAATTATCGAGATTATAAGATTAAAAAAAAAAGGCTACAACGGTAGGAGATTATGAATTGTCAAAGCCTAGACTTACTAGTGTTCTACTTGAAGGGATAGAGGCAAGCACTTGCAGGGCTTCCTTTAAATCTCCACTATTATTAATGCTTGGCAACTTGTGTACTCCTTCAGCAGCCACCAAGATAGTTATCTGAAATTCGGAAAAGAATGATCATTGCTAGTCAATATACCCTCATTTTACCAGGCTGCTCATTTTAAATTGTTCTAAATAAAAATTAATTTTTGATGATTTTATAAAATTCCAATTTTAATTTTTATAAAATAATAAATATAATTTATGTAAATAATTATATATATATATATTAGTATATAATATAGATAAATTTTATTATAAAATTGATAAGTTTAATTAAATTGATTAGCAAAATGAGTGGAGGGAGTACAAGCAAAAACTCGGCATCTTTATACTGGAAAATCCTAACCGACCCAATCGCATTTCACAACGTTTCAAACGATTCATAAACAGAAACGTACATAGAGTAGAAATTATGTACAACATAATCAACACACATTTCAACAAAAAAGTCAAACAAAAAGATTAGGATCACACAATAACAAAAAAGTCAAATAAACATTAACGATTTCAGATTAAACCCCGGAATGAATATAATTTTATCCGACACCGGGGATGGATCGATACATTTAAGCTGTATACATGCATAACATAATATCTACGTACAAAATGATAAGAAACTAATCTACAAGCTAGGAGTATGTATATATGTTAACCCTAGAAGATGCCCCGCTTAGCTATAACATTGTCCGCAGCTTTGAGATTTTTCTCAATGAGTTTACGAGCTTTTTTGCTCCTGATCTCCACTTTAACGCTAGAGCTTTTTTCCATCTTCAAATAAGGCTTCTTCGCTTTCTTTTTCTTTAACGAACGTACCTTTGATTTTATCGACTCTACCAAACTCTCCAACTGATTTGCCATGATTGTAATTTGTATGTATATATAAACAAGCTGTACCTTATTATTTCTATATGGTGTGTGAGGAATTATGAGTAGTGATAATTGTTGTGCTCTTAAACATTAAGAGAGAGAGAGAGAGAGAGTGCAATGTGCAAAAAGTGCGGTAATTGTTGAGTATTCAGTTGGGGAGTTACGTTGCCCAATATAAGAGAGAGTCGTGTGCTAATTGAAATATGGGCCTTGTTTGATACGTATACTGTAGTACCGTTTTTCATGGAAAACCCATCAGATTTTCGTTTCAATATTTAATTAATAGTTTAATATTGTACTAGCTTATAATCCAGACAAATTAAATACGCACAATATTAATAAATTATATATGTATTATTTTATATTATTTAAATATTTATTTTAATGTATTAATTTATTATTAATTTTTTCCTATTTGTTTCTGTACAATATTATTTATATATTAGTATTATATATTAGTGTAAGTAGGATGACTAAAATAGAAAATATAGGCTATAATTTAGATATAATATAATACTAGCTTATTACCCGTGTAAAACATGAATGATATTAATAAATTATATATTAATTATTTTATATAATTTAAATATTTAATTTAATATGATAATTTATTTTATTATTAATTTTTTTCTACATTTTTCTATACAATGTTGTTTATATATTAATATTCATAAAATTTAATTATAAATCATAATTTTAAATAAAAAAGACTTTGAATTATGATGAAATTGAGTTGAATTTGAGTACAATTATATTAAATAAAAATTATAGGGTAAGTAGAATTTTTAAAATATAAAATATAGAATATAATTTAGATATACTATAATATTGTCCGTGAGCAGTTGTTTAAAAACAAGTGAAAGGCATAGGTGTACTAACTTGTAACACTTAATTATTTTGTAACTCAACTAAGTAAAAGATAAAACAACAGCAAAACAAGAGAAACTGAAGAAGCACATGGAATCAATCAACTGAAGAAATGGTAATGATACTTGGTAACTACAAGTAACTAATTTGGTTAATCAAGGATGCATAAGTGAGAAGAAGTTCAATCTGAGTATTGCTCATGCCCTAACTTATCTAATGGAGAATCAAATTAATGTCAAGGAAGTATCAAGAAGGCCAAAGTGATTTCATGTAATGTATATCAACATCTGGATAATGTAAAGGTTAATCAACAAATGAGAACTGACATTCAGAAGCAAGAACCCCTACAAGACTAGTCACTTATGAACCAGACCATTGCATCAAGTGTCAGGACATTGGAGGCAAGTTCATGTCAGTAATAGAAGATCTCATTTGAATTGAGTGAGGAAAAGAAATTGAAGAAGCTAAGGAAACTTGCTCATAAAGGTTAATCCTCAATTAGTCACTAAAGAAGGTCAACATTGGATGTGTGCATATTTACTAAGGCAAATGTCGATCCACAGCAGATCGAGATGCGGGTCGAGATTTACAAGTGAAGTAAAACACTGCAAAGGCAAATCTCGATCCAGGCGATAGATCGAGATCGAGATTCTCCCAGATCGAGATCGAGATCTTCACAGATCGAGATCGAGATCCTCACAGATCGAGATCGAGATCCTCATAGATCGAGATCGAGATTCTCCCAGATCGAGATCGAGATTTTCACAGATCGAGATCGAGATGGGTCCAGGCGAAGATCGAGATGCGGGTAGAAATGTAACATTTAATGTTCAAGGGACAAGTGGCTTATTGTGAACGGTTGATCCAGAGTTGTTGGGAAAGTACTTTTTGTTGTCGAAGTCCTGATTGGGCCACGTACACAAAAAGGACAAGATCAAGACTACATGACATTATAAAAGCAGCACTTTGTTTTTATTTTAGTAGTAACTTGTATCTCTATATTTTTAACGATAATTTTTAAGAGAGAGCATTTTTACTGTAAAACAAAAAGTGAGAGAGAGAGGATCAGTTGAATCTAGCTTTAATTGCTGTATTTATTGTTCAACTGATCATGATGCTTTTATGAATGTTGTAGCAAATCCATCAATGAATATAATGATATATTCTTGAAATTCTGAGTCATCATTTATTACTTGCACATTGTTTATTCTCTCATAAATTTTAAACAGTTGTATTCACCCCCCCCCCTCTACAACACTTTGGACCTAACAATTGGTATCAGAGCCCTTGTTAAACACATATAACAGAGATCCTATTGTGTTGTTTGAGTTGGTTCTTGAAAATCCCAGATCCAATTTTTCTTGAAGTTTGTGCCGAAAAGTTTTTGTTTGTTTCTTCTTGAAAAGTTCATAGATCTAAAAAGGTTCTGAGTCATGGTGTAAGGAATATTTGTACATCATTCCAAACCGTTGTACGATTAGAGCTTTGTGGATTTTCTTGTGGTCAAAAATCTGGTTATAAAGGAATATTTGATTAATTGACTAGAAAACTGGAATCAACTGTTTGACTAAACAAAAAGGATATTTTTGAACTTCTGTCAACTAGGAAGTGAACATCTTTTTGTTTGGACTTGAGAAAGTGGTGGACCCTGCTACTGTTCCTGTGATTAAAACTAACTTGCTTGAATCTTAAGTGTAAAATCCGTTGGATATTTAGTGTTGGACATTTAAAGTGAGATAATTAATTTTTCAAGTAAATACAATTTATTGTAATTTGAAAAGTGTATTATCTTAATTTTAAATTTCATTAAAATGGCCGCCGCACACAGATTTAAGATACCTCCGTTTGATGCACAACATTATGACGAATGGACCGGAAGGATGAGAGCTTACCTTGAATCAATAAACAAGGTATACTTGAGAATATTGGAAAACGGTCCATACATACCCATGAGAATTGAGCCAGAGCGAATGGAAGGAGGGATACTAATTCCATCCCGGTCTGTTCCTAAAGAGGAAATGGAGTTTTCAGACGCAGATAAAGAATTGGTTGGTATGGATGCGTCTTTATGCAACGTCATAATTGAATCCCTAAACTCAGAGTACTATGTTCAAATAAAGGGATTAAAAACAGCTAAAGCCATGTGGGATAAACTGGCTGTGGTGATGGAGGGGACCGAGGAAGTTAGAGATAATCACAAACGCATTCTGATATCTGAATATGAATCGTTCAGATGCGAACGAGGAGAAAGCGTAGCGGATGTTTACAAACGTTACAGTAAATTGCTTATCGAGCTGAGTATAAGAGATAAAGTCTATCCACTAGCAGATTCAAATATCAAGTTTCTCTTGAATTTGCCTAAACATCTGGAACACAGGATCACTGCCATTCGAGAGTCAAGAGACTTGAAAAATACTTCTCTGGAAAAGCTGTATGGTGTTTTGAAGACCTACGAGCTGGAGCAGGAACAAAATGACAGAAGAAGATCCTACAATAGTGGAGAAAACAAAGCGGTAAGTGAGTCTGGACTTGTAGCTGAAGAGTCTGCTGTAAAGGCACTTGCAGCTGTCTCATTGAAAACTGCTAATCCTGAAAAGGTGGTATTAGACATTGAAGATCCATCCGAAGAAAGTGAGGATGAATACTATACCCTTGAAGAGCTGGACAAATTAGAAGACAAGTCATATGCTTGTATTGCTCGAGAATTTGCTCATATCAGCTTCAGGAAGCAAAGAAGTGGTAAAGGACGATTTGGTAGTTCTTTCAGCCGAAGAGGCAGGAGAGGCAGTAGTGTAAGTGGTAGTGGAAGTTACAGCGGTCGGAGTAGCACATCTGGTAGTGGCTACAGACCTAACCTGGTAGACAAGAACAAGTTCAGATGCTACAACTGCAATGAATTGGGGCACTTCGCAACAGAGTGCAAGAAGCCCAAGTACGTTCATCCCAAGGAATCCTATGCTGATTTGAAAAAGAAATATGATGCCTTGGTTAGCAAGCAACAGAAGGGAAGCCGGGCGTATGTTGTGACTGAAGGGAAGGGTTGGGACGAGTCTGATGAAGATGAAGATCAGGAGCTATGCAACTTCGCTTTAATGGCAAAATCTTCAGAACAATCAGAGGTACCAATTCTAACCGTAAATGAAATGTCTATTCCTGAGTACCAAAATGAATTAGCTGCCATGACTAAAGATATGTACAATCTCCAACTTAATCTAATTGCTGTTAATGAGGAAAATGCTAAACTCTCCCTTAAGAATAGACTTCTCGAGGCCAGGGTAGAGGAATTAGAATCAGGAGAAAGTAAGGAAAGGCAGTTAATGAATCAGGTAGATGTTTTAGAACACAAGCTTAAGATTAGGGAAGACCTTAACGAAGAACTTAAAAATGAATTAGCTGAGCTTAAAGTAACATGTAAATCTTTTGAAGAAGCCGCTAATAAAGTTTTCGTAGAAAGGGACATGTACATGAAACTGGCAGGCAAGAGTAAAAATGAAAAAGTAAACATAGGACTTGACTACACACAGAAAAAGAAAAATAGGGCTGCTGAATTGTTAGAGCCTGTGTTAGTCAAAGAAAATGTGCCTGAGGTTTTAATGGATGTTAGAAAACCTATCTTTAAGCATTTTGAGCCTAGGACCATAGATCCTGTTGCTACTAAAATTGAACATGAGATTAAAATTGAAAGAGATTCAGAAGAAAAAGTGGTAGAACCTACAACTTCTAAGAGAGCTAGTAAGATTGCATATGCTAAGAGAGGTGTAGGAACCAAGGAGGCTAAGACGGTGTCATATAAACAATGGGTAGCAGGGTCAGACCAAATGAAAGCACCTGTAAAGGCAGTTAAAACTGGACCTGCATCTGTATCTACATCTACACGAGCTAGAAAGGCATGCTATATCTGTAATCAAACTGATCACTTGTCTTACTATTGCCCGTTCTATGTAGAGGAAGAAAAATCTGTTGGTTGTAATACCATGCCTGCAACTACTTCTTTGCCTAACATGCATGCAAATCATGCTAAATGCAATAATCCTAATTGTATGCCATGTGCTGTAAACATCATGCATGCTTATTTTAATTTAATGAATACTGCTAGTGCATCTGTTGAACATACATCTAGTAGTGTTAAGAAAAAGCATGCGGGGTCAAAGGCTAAGACTTCAAGTCCTCCTAAAGTTAGGAGTGACCAGTCTGCTCCCAAACCTGACAAATCAGTCAAGGTTGACAAGGGAAAAGACAAAGTCAAGATTGATGCCCCTGATGGCAACAAGGCAAAGCCTTCTGTATCTGAAAAGAAAAAGGAAATTATTGATGCCGGGCCCAAACATCATTGGGTTCTGAAGAACACCTAACCTTTATGGATTTGCAGGGCAGTGAACAGGAAAAGAGTAAAGTCATATGGGTGCTAGACAGTGGAGCATCGAGGCATATGACCGGAAATAAGTCCCTGCTAACAAATTTGGTGTTGAGAGCCGGCTCCGTGGTTACTTTTGGAGATAACAGCAAAGGTTACACCAGGGGATATGGCAAGATCGTTTGTGGAAATGTTATCATTGAGGATGTATCTTTTGTGGAAGGATTGCGACATAATCTTCTCAGCGTTAGTCAGTTCACCGACAGGGGTTTTGACGTCAACTTTGGGAAGAATGATTGTTCGATTCGAAGCAAAAAGGATGGAAGCCTTGCTCTCAAAGGAGTAAGGAAGTCAAATTTGTTCATAGCTGACATGAATTCTGCTGATCAGTCTGAAGTCACGTGTTTCTAAAGCAAGGCTTCTGCTGATGAAAGTTGGCTATGGCATAAAAGATTATCTCACCTGAACTTTAAAGCAATGAATAATCTCGTAAGGAGAGAATTGGTGAGAGGGCTGCCGCAGATGGAGTTTACTCCAGATGGACTCTGCGAAGCATGTGAGATGGGAAAATCAAAAAGAGCCTCGCATAAGGATAAACAAGTGAATAGCATTACCGAGCCCCTACAACTCCTTCACATGGATTTGTTTGGACCTGTTAATGTTATGTCAATGTCAAGGAAAAGATATGCGCTGGTAATTGTCGATGACTTTTCCAAATACACATGGGTGAAGTTTGTGACATCGAAAGATGAAGTGCCACATGAGATCATTAGACATGTACTGGTAATTGAAAACGTAGCAAGTCTGACTGTGAAGACTATCCGATCCGACAATGGGACAGAATTCAAGAACTCAGTGTTAATGGATTTCTGCATATCTAAAGGGATCAGACGACAGTATTCAGCACCGAGAACACCACAGCAAAATGGGGTGGTAGAAAGGAAGAACAGGACACTGGTTGAAGCAGCTAGGACAATGCTGTATGAGTCAAAACTTCCTTTATATTTTTGGGCTGAAGCAGTTAGCACGGCTTGTTATACACAGAACAGAACCCTGATTATAAAGGACCATAATGAGACGCCGTATTACATGATGAATAAACGAAAACCATCTATCAAGTACTTTCACGTATTTGGTGCAAAATGCTTTGTGTTAAGAGACAATGCACAACTTGGAAAGTTTGATGCCAAAGCAGATGAAGGGGTTTTCATTGGATATTCTCTTGAAGTAGTAGCAGCGTACAGGGTGTTTGTGCTTAATGATCGCAAGGTGGTTGAAAGCCTTAATGTCACATTCGACGACTCAAAGCTCCCTTCTATACAAAAAGAAGATAGTGAGCCCACTTCCCTAAGATTTGAAAATATGGATGTTGATGAAGTGGATACAGTTCCTGAGTCAGTAGTGCAGGGTAGTGATCCAACTATAAATAATGAAATTAATCAAGAGTCTAGTGTTTCACAAATTCAAAACACTAGGGCTGAGGGATCACCTTCCGTCAGACCTGGTACTAACTCAGGGGGAGTCAGTATGCACTCAGGGGGAGCAGCTCACTCAGGGGGAGCCAGTACTAGCTCAAGGGAAGCTAGTGAAAGTGCTTCTAGACTAAGTCACCTTCACTTACAAGAACAAGCTGAATCATCAAGAACATTTGCTAGGGATCGCACTTGGAACAAGGACCATCCGTTCGAGCTAATTATTGGTGATCCAGAAGCCGGAGTGACTACTAGAAGAAAAGCTAGAGCTGAAATTGCCACTGAGAATGAATGTCTATATTCAGTGTTCCTTTCCCAGATGGAACCTAAAGTGGTGGAAGAAGCTCTAGATGACGCTGATTGGGTAATTGCTATGCAAGAGGAACTCAATCAGTTTGAAAGGCAGAAGGTGTGGAAGCTGGTACCCAGACCAAAGAATAGATCTGTTGTTGGGACAAAATGGGTATTCAGGAACAAGCTGGATGAAGACGGACGTGTAACACGAAATAAAGCTCGTCTGGTTGCCAAGGGTTATACTCAAAGAGAAGGAATTGATTATGATGAAACCTATGCACCAGTAGCAAGGCTAGAGGCAGTGAGGATGTTCTTGGCATTCGCAGCACATCATGGTTTTAAAGTCTATCAAATGGATGTCAAGAGTGCATTCTTAAACGGTGAACTGGATGAAGAGGTGTATGTCGAGCAACCTCCCGGGTTTATCGATATCAAACATTGTGATTATGTTTATCGACTCTTCAAATCAGTATATGGCCTTAAGCAGTCTCCGCGGAAGTGGTATGAAACTCTGTCAGACTTCTTACTAGAAAGTGGTTTTACAAGAGGAGTAATCGACAAGACGCTTTTCTACAAGAAATGCAAAGATGATCTAATAATGGTGCAAGTATATGTGGATGACATTATCTTTGGGTCTGCAAATGAGAAGCTGTGTGCTAAATTCGCTAAGTTAATGCAATCAAGGTATGAAATGAGCATGATGGGAGAGCTGACGTTCTTTCTGGGCATTCAAGTTAGTCAGAAGAAGGACGGGATATTTATCTGCCAGACCAAGTACATTCATGATCTATTGAAGAAGTATGGTCTCCAAGATGTATCACAAGCTAAGACTCCTATGGCAACAGCCACGAAACTTGACGAGGACAAATCGGGTAAACCTGTAGACATCTCAAGCTATCGAGGTATGATCGGCTCACTTTTGTATTTAACTGCTAGCAGACCTGATATTATGTTCTCTACATGCTTATGTGCAAGGTTCCAAGCGGATCCTAGAGAGTCACATCTCATAGCCGTAAAGCGTATTTTTAGGTATCTCAAGGGAACATCAAATCTCGGGATTTGGTACCCAAGAGATACAGGGTTTAATCTTGTTGGCTATTCGGATTTAGATTACGCAGGTTGTAGAATAGATAGGAAGAGCACTTCAGGAAGCTGTCAGTTCCTTGGAAGAAGGTTGATGTCTTGGCAAAGCAAGAAACAACACACAGTATCTACCTCGACAGCTGAAGCAGAATATATTGCTGCTGGAAGCTGTGTGGCCCAGATACTGTGGATGAAGAACCAACTCAAGGACTACGGTGTGGAAGTATCTAAGATTCCTATCATGTGTGACAACACAAGTGCTATTGCAATGACCAACAATCCTGTGGATCACTCAAGGACCAAGCACATTGACATCAGGTATCATTTTATTAGAGAGCATGTAGAAAATGGAACTGTAGAGTTGCATTTTGTGTCTACTGAACGTCAAATAACAGATATATTCACTAAACCTCTAGACGAATCAACATTTTCTAGATTGGTTGGTGAATTGGGGATGCTTAACACCTGTTAGTTTTGCTACCTATCTGTTATAATTCAGTTTGTGTACATATTATTGTTATTCATGAATATTCATAATTAATAATGTGTACTTAACTTCATAAATGTATGTGTTGCATATCATAAGGAGTTAGAAAGTTTCATGATATTAATCTTGTGCTGATCTGTATATCTTTATGGTTAGTGTCTAAATGGAGTAATGGAAATTTTCTATGGCAAATCTCGATCTATCCACATCAAGATCGACATCAAGATCGACATCGAGATGTAGATCGAGATGCGGATCGAGATCGACATCAAGATCGACATCGAGATGTAGATCGAGATGCGGATCGAGATCGACATCAAGATCGACATCGAGATGTAGATCGAGATGCGGATCGAGATCGACATCCAGATCGACATCTAGATGAGGATCGAGATGCGGATCTCAAGATCGAGATGTGACTTGTCTTTTCAGTCACTTCTTTTTAGGCGTGCAAGTATATATTATAGCATTAAAAAGGCTGTTCATTATTTACATTAACTTTCAGCTTAAGCTCTTCATATACACACGCGTATACATACATTACATTAAGTTTTCTTGTGATTTTCTTAAACAAAAATCACTAACTGTTACTTAAAAGCATCAATAACTAAAACGAAACTCTGCTAAAATTTTGTTAAAACTGTTGAACTTCTTGTGTTGTCTTAACGTCATTACTGTTCTTGCAATTAGTTCTTTAGTTTTCTTCTTCATTCGAGTGAGTTTGTTTTTGTTTCGTGCTTTCTTATTCTTAAGTTCTTTGTGTTCTTGAGCAAAATAGTTGTGAGTACTACTGGTTAATCCTTAAAGTGCAACTTTACCGCCGTGTTTGTGGTTTTTCTGGAAAAATAATTTATTTTGTAACGGCTGTTCACTTTAATTTTCGAAAACTCAACCGTCAATCATTAGTGGGGAGTTAAGTGGTCATTAGTGGGCAGTTAATTTGTTTTAATTTGTGTCACTAATTACGTGGGGTAATTAGTGGGGTTCGTGTACGTTTTTTTTTGTTGTTTAAATTTAGAACTTGTTCTCTAAAAATTTCCATTGCCAAACCATTTCAGAACATTTCTTTTCTCAAACACAAATTTAAAATGGCAAACCCAAATTTCACAATTCCCAAGACCAACTTTGTTAATCTCTCTGCTGATCGAGCAACTGGTAGATTTATTCACTATCAGTTCTGGATTGAATCCCTCAACAACACATCAATCATAAGTCATGCCTTAACCGCCTCTCCCATCCTGAATGTCGAAGCCCTTCAAGCTGCTTACTCTACACTAGAGATTCAGGGTGGAAAAATCAATCCAACAGGCCTATCCTTTACTATTGGTGGTGTCAAATATGAAGTCAGTCTGCGGAAGTTCAATGAGTTACTCGGGCTTCCTACAGAAGATTATGCTCCGGAACCCACTATGGAGGATATGTTGCAATTATTCACGGAGATAGGTTGTCGCCCTCCCACGGGTCCTATCAAGGTAACAAAGGTTAACACCGGTATGCTACCAGCTGAGTGGGATTATGTAGTTCAGGCCATTCAGCGCTGCATGTTCCCAAAGGACAAAGACTACAGGCCAATGAACAACAGCTGCCGGGTAATACTATATGGAGTGGCAAACAACAGGAGAGTGAATGTGGGCAAACATCTGTTGATTCAGTTGCATGAGAGGTGGGCATTGGAGAAAAATGCCTCAAGGAATCCAGAAGATGGTCCAGTCAAATGCTGGATGCCAAGATTTCTTCAGATGGTTCTGGATGACGTCCTTTCAGAGGAACACAGAAGAGTATTTCAAGGCTCTGAAAGGATGGCATGTTTTGATATGACTCTAAAGAGTATCTCCACCATGGAAACCCAGCAAAAGTCAAGACTTTTTGAGTTGCGCCTGACTCCGTACTTCCAGGATCTGCAAGATGAGTATGCTAGGAGGCATGCTTCTCAGTTTACTGCAGTAGAAGCTGGGAGTAGCGGTAACGAAGCTGAAGGTGGAGATCAAGTGCCTAGAAATTTGGAACAAGCAGGTATGGATGTTGACATGGCTGAGGCACATGTTGCAGAAGCTGGAGCTGACAAGGATGACGATCTTCTGAGTCAGGTACCTATTCTTGCTGATCTTGATCAATCATCAGTTCAACCTATTTTCTACAGCCGTGGGCCTGAACACCCCCAGGCTCTATCCCAGGCTGCAAGCCCTTCTGTTCATAAACGTTCAGCCAGCCCTAAAACTGGTGATAAAAGGAAGGCAAGCTTATCTGAGTCGAGTGATTCGAGTGGAGGGAGTGTAGGAGTTGAGAGAGTAGTCACTTCAGCAGCTCTGCCACCTCCAAAGAAGCAAAATGTGGATTCAAACCCAGTGGCAACTGCACAACCTGTTAAGGCTAGTTCACCTCTCACAGCCACCACACCTCACGCTGGTGGCTCTCCTCTCCAAATCATTTCAACACATTCGCACTCGCCTAGGCATGTTGGTGAGAGTCAAGAAGGGGGTCCAGCTCAATAGCCAATAGGAGCTGGCCCTACCTTCCCTGAGTTGTCCGCTCAGGGCTCTTTGAGCAATTTCTCGGAAGGGGAATGACAAACTGAGACTAGCACTTCTGATACTAGTATCTCAGGCAGTTTTAATGAGGAAGAGTCTGTCGAATCCAGTACGGATGACGCTTCCTCATCTAAATCAGAAAACAAGTTGCTTGCAGAGCAACGACATTTGGTGACTGGTGGGTCTACGCCTCCAGAACAGCCCAGCGAACCAGAAAAGGTTCTAAGTGAACAAGGGGATGACATGGTCATAACGTCATTTCCCGTCGTAGACACAGCGCTTAAAGGCTCAGTCTCACTGACCGATATCGCCGACCAACTCACCGCTAGTCCCCAGCGATTAGTGGATGAGGCTCTAGTACTGTTAGGCTCTAAACACGAGGGAGAGACATGGAGAGTAGATCCCTTCTTTTTAGGGATCTTGAGTGAAACAGAACCCGGCGAGAGTAAACAGTCTAACCCAAGCCAAACACTGTCCCCCAAATTGCAGGATTTAGTGAAGAAAGTGGAGGCTTTGGAGGCTGGAGTTGCTGGTGTTACTGCTGCTGTCTCTTCTCACTCTGGAAGGTTGGAGGTTGGAGCTCAGTTCATGGAGAACCTGATTGCCGTCCAAAATCAGATGATTGACAAGATAAATAATCTTGGATTGGCACAGGTGGAGGTTGGGAGGTCAGTCGATGATGTCACTTATGGCATGTCTCAGGTTTGGACGAAACTTAATGAACTACTTGATGCTGTCTTTGGACGTAACAAGGATGGACCTGGTCCTTCAACCGGTGGTGGTGGTGACGATAATAATGATGATGATGCTCCTGATGAGGATAACACACCTAAGGGGGAGAAGGAGGATCAGGGTCTGAAAAAGCCGACTAGTACGGGTCCGGTGATCGAGTCCTCAAACAAATCTGGTGAAAAGGTGGAAGAGGCTCAACCGCCTCTTAAGGACAAAGGCAAGCAGAAGATGGTAGTTGAAGAAGAAGCTGAGAAAGAAACACCTCTTGTTGATGCATTTATGGGAGACTTTATTGAAGATTCTGATGAAGACGAGATGGATGTAGAAGCCTTAGTGGCAAGGAGGTCGAGATTCGAGCAACGGGTAAGAGAATGGGAACAAGAAAGAGGTCTAAATCCTGGCGGATCTGGCGCAGGAGTTGCAGGTGATGCAGGAGACCACTCGGTTGCTGACGAGCATGTTCCAGAAGAAGAAGTTGATGAAGCGGAGATGCAAGGAGAGATTTTCAGGGAAGCCAGAGAAAGAGTAAATGAAGAAGTTCTACAAGGGATAGTTGAAAAAGAACTAATGGCAAAGGAGAAGAGAGCGGCTCAGAAAACTCAGCATGAGTTTGAAATGAAAAAGATCAATGATCCTAAGGTCCAGGCTGACATAAGGAGGGAAGGTCCCGAGTGGGACAAGGCTAGAGAAGCCTTAGCTGGACCAAGAGCCTATGCTCATGACTCAGGAAGATTGAGTTTTCTTCTTCATAAGCTAGAAAATCTAAACCCTGGGCTGCTGAATTATCTAAATTGCATAAGACAGGGATGCACCTCCGTACAAGTTATATTCAAGGAGAAGGCATGGAATCTGATGATCACTTGGACACCCATAACAAAAATCGGGCCGTGTATGGTCGATGAAGCTTTCTTTCATGAAAGGGGTGCAAGTGAACTGGTAGAATTCGCTCACAAGGTAGACACCTCTGTCAAGACTGGAGTGCTGTTTAAGGAGAAATTGTTGAAGATGGCTGAAGACAGAGGGGTTGACATTATTCTAAATCCCTACCAGATCAGATATGTCCATGACAAGGTCTTGAGGATCGTAAATCTGCATGACTCGAAACTAACTCCGAGCGGAAATGTGCTGAAGGCAGTTGCAAAGCTAGTCCTCTCTAAGGGTTTTCTAACAAAGGAAAAGAAGCTGGTGGCTAAGGACTTGGAGAAGCTGATAAGAAGGCAAGACGCTAGATACAAGTTGCCTGAAGCTACACTACCAGTGGTTAAGAAGGAACCTGAAGACTATGCATTCGAGCTGCAAAACGAGGCAATAAGAGAGCATGTGCAAAGATACGGAGATCCAAGGATAGACATTCCAGAAGAAGGGGAAATAAGGAAGGAAGCTGGTGCAGTGGCTGGTGCAAATGTCAAGTTTGTCAAGAGCAAAGCTGAGAATGAGAATGATCTGCTGATCTATACAGACAAGCATAAGGTGGAAACCATCATTGAAATCAAGTACGACATCTTTGCAGAACACAGTCATGAAACACTGTGTAGTATAAGAGAATTGATTGAGGAGATGGATGATATTGACGAGTTTGATCAGGATTATCTGAGGGTCACGTTTGATAACTTCTGTAAGAGAAGACAACAACTTGATATTCAGAGGCTACAGCAATGCACCACCGCTATTGTCATTGGATACCCTAAGCAGCTGGTCATACGGAAGAAAGGGGAAAAGGGGTACCCTGACAAAGTCACAAAGCTGAGGTTTGAAGACATTCCCACGAAGCTTACCACTCGCAGCATGGTTGAAAGGTGGTTGAGGTTGTTTCGAAATTACAAGATCAGAAATCATATGGAAGCAGAAGGACTTAATCTTCTCAAGAAAAGAATGGATGAAGTCTGCAACCCTGAGTTCATGAAGAAAGAAAAAGCAGCCAAGAAGAAAGCTCGTGAGGAAGAGGAGCGCAAGAAATAAAAGCTTTAATGTATCATGCTTGTAATGTTTCTTTGCGTTGTAATTTGTTTTCTTGTTTTCCTGCATTGTAAAAATATATTATCTGTTTTCTTGTGTAGTGTAAGGTAGAAGTTAGTTAGCTAAGTGTCTTGAAACTGGTTTATATTAGGCATCAATTATTTCGCGAAGTTCGGCGGTGGTAATACTGCTAAAAGGACTTCAGAAGGATAATTGAAGATTGAGTGGACCGTGCTCTTAAAGTACTTAGAGAAAATCTCTAGAAGAGCATGAAGCCATTTAATCGAGCCAACAGGTGTCCAATTTTGGCACTTGAAGTATCAGTAATAGACATGAAGTTAATTAATCAAGCCAAGCATTATGCAAGTTGACATGATCTTTTATGAATGTTATTTTATCTTTTTCAGTCCCTGTTTAGTTGAGTTATCCTCATTGTGAATTTGGTTGTCATTGTTAGACAATCAAATAGGGGGAGATTGAAAGGCATAGGTGTACTAACTTGTAACACTTAATTATTTTGTAACTCAACTAAGTAAAAGATAAAACAACAGCAAAACAAGAGAAACTGAAGAAGCACATGGAATCAATCAACTGAAGAAATGGTAATGATACTTGGTAACTACAAGTAACTAATTTGGTTAATCAAGGA
Source organism: Oenanthe sinensis (assembly GCA_028671895.1). Lineage (NCBI taxonomy): Eukaryota > Viridiplantae > Streptophyta > Magnoliopsida > Apiales > Apiaceae > Oenanthe > Oenanthe sinensis. Next base: position 284,787 of record JAPMAC010000223.1, on the reverse strand, counting down.
TGCATAAGTGAGAAGAAGTTCAATCTGAGTATTGCTCATGCCCTAACTTATCTAATGGAGAATCAAATTAATGTCAAGGAAGTATCAAGAAGGCCAAAGTGATTTCATGTAATGTATATCAACATCTGGATAATGTAAAGGTTAATCAACAAATGAGAACTGACATTCAGAAGCAAGAACCCCTACAAGACTAGTCACTTATGAACCAGACCATTGCATCAAGTGTCAGGACATTGGAGGCAAGTTCATGTCAGTAATAGAAGATCTCATTTGAATTGAGTGAGGAAAAGAAATTGAAGAAGCTAAGGAAACTTGCTCATAAAGGTTAATCCTCAATTAGTCACTAAAGAAGGTCAACATTGGATGTGTGCATATTTACTAAGGCAAATGTCGATCCACAGCAGATCGAGATGCGGGTCGAGATTTACAAGTGAAGTAAAACACTGCAAAGGCAAATCTCGATCCAGGCGATAGATCGAGATCGAGATCTTCACAGATCGAGATCGAGATCCTCACAGATCGAGATCGAGATCCTCATAGATCGAGATCGAGATTCTCCCAGATCGAGATCGAGATTTTCACAGATCGAGATCGAGATGGGTCCAGGCGAAGATCGAGATACGGGTAGAAATGTAACATTTAATGTTCAAGGGACAAGTGGCTTATTGTGAACGGTTGATCCAGAGTTGTTGGGAAAGTACTTTTTGTTGTCGAAGTCCTGATTGGGCCACGTACACAAAAAGGACAAGATCAAGACTACATGACATTATAAAAGCAGCACTTTGTTTTTATTTTAGTAGTAACTTGTATCTCTATATTTTCAACGATAATTTTTAAGAGAGAGCATTTTTACTGTAAAACAAAAAGTGAGAGAGAGAGGATCAGTTGAATCTAGCTTTAATTGCTGTATTTATTGTTCAACTGATCATGATGCTTTTATGAATGTTGTAGCAAATCCATCAATGAATATAATGATATATTCTTGAAATTCTGAGTCATCATTTATTACTTGCACATTGTTTATTCTCTCATAAATTTTAAACAGTTGTATTCACCCCCCCTCTACAACACTTTGGACATAACAACAAGACTTTTGGTGATAGAGTTGTATGTATGATATATCTTTTCTACAATTAAATTTTTTTAAAATTGAATAGTTAGGATCTTTTCTATAGGTCACCTAAAATTGGACGGTTATGACCTTCTCTACGGTTCACCCTGGGTAAGATGAAAAATAAGTTATGATGTTTGGTTATAATAATATAGTTTAGATTATCTTTGAATATAATTATATTAAAGGATTACTGTCGATGAAAGAGTTGTATGTATGATATATATATCTTTTCTAAAATCAATTTTTATTAAAATTAGAAGATTATGATCTTTTCTATGGTTTACCTAAAATTGGATGGTTAAGATCTTTTCTATGGTTCACGTGAGACAACTGAGATGAAAAAAAAGTTATCTTATTTGGTTATAATAATATTAATTATTTTATACAATTTAAATATTTAATTTAATATGATAATTTATTTTATTATTAATATTGTGTACAATTAAATTGATTCCAACAATGGTGGTGGTTGTTCCGGCACAATGGTGAATGAAGTGGCGTTTGATTGATTTCGGTGGATTTGAGTTGTTTTGGTGGATTTGAGTTGAAATAATTAAATTGTAATCAGTTGATTTGAGTTGATTTCAAATTTACTAAATTTTCAAAAAATTTGAATCTGGTTGATTTTAGTTGATCCCGTATTTTTGTAATTTTTTTTCAAACTATAGTATATTTGCAAATAAAACTTTAAAATAACAGTATTTTTGTAAAAAAAATTATATACTTGAATATTTCTGAAAAAAGCCCTAATTTTAAATAAATAAAAGAGTTTGAATGGTGATTAAATTGAGTTGAATGTGAGTACAACTATATTAAATAAAAATTATAAGGCAAGTATGATTATTCAAATAGAAAATATATAATATAATTTAGACATAATATAATATTATTTGTGAGCAATTATATAAAAGAAGAACTATTAATGGTGATAGAGTTGTATGCAAGATATATCTTTTTTAAAATTAAATTTTATTAAAATTGGATGGTTAAAATCTTTTGGTTGATCTTAAATTGGACGATTATGATCTTTTTTATGGTTCAGTTGAGGTAAGATGAAAAAAGTTCTCTTGTTTTGTTATAATAATATAATATAGATTACCTTGAACAGTTGTATAAAAAGAAAACCGGTGATAGAGCGGTATATGTGATATATATATATTTTAAATATTATAATAATATATAATATATTATATTTTTTGTATTTAATTTTAATTAATCATTTTTTTATAATGTTATATTTTAATGAAATATATTTGTATAAGAGTGTATTTTATTTTTATTTTAATTAAACAAAAGATTTTGTATAAGGGCATATTCTAATTAAAATTTAATTAGAAATTGTGTTTGAAATTGAGTAGGACACAAATATAGTGTTTGGAATTTGAGTAGAACACAAATACTATTTACAGAAGACCGACTAGACATGTTGGTTTTTAATAAATAGTAGAGATGTACGATTTTAATTATTTTTATAAATTTCTGCACAAAATATTAAGAATCCATTAAAATAAGTAGAAGTCTTTTTTTTCAAAACAGAGAAGAAAAGGTCATAAAATTTTTACTCAGTTAGATAATTATTAGATTAATGTTAGTTTGTTAATTAAAATTGCAATAGCACTATTCTTTAAAATATTTCCAAAAAGAATGGTTCCAAATAATTTGTTAGATGTGATATGACATAATTTATTTATTACATAAATAAATAAATAACATGTTAGGGATTGTGGTTCTATCAATGTAATCAACTAATATTTACTTATATTAAATAATAATTAACTAAGTAAAAACATATTGTCATATATAGTTTGACAGTATGTTTAAAATATCACTTGTAATAAAGATGCTCAAATAGTCAAGTTGGTGACAGTAAATATCAATAGTTACTGTCATATGTAAATGGAATAAATGAGATAGAAGTTCACAAAATGTTCATGCACATCATAGATCAAATTTCTGACAGTAACATTCTACATTCTAGAGCCTATGACAGCATGTTCGAGTGACAGCAACTTTTGGAAACAGACGACAACAACTATTCCTTGACAGTAAACTCGGCGGAGAATGAAGATTCTATGACAGAAAGTTTTATTGACAGCAACTATCCCCTGACAGTAAACTTGGCGGAGACTGAAGATTCAAGACAACAAGTTTTCTGACAGTAGTTTTGGCGGGGATAGTTGACAGCATATTTGGCGGGATGATCGACATCATGTTTGGCGGAATAGGTGACAGTACCTTTGGATGACAGCATGTTTTAGAAGACTAGTGTTCCTGACAGTAAAGTTTGCGGTAACAAAGATGTTGTCACCAAAGTGAAGCTGAAGGTTGACAGTAACTTTCATGGAAGCTGACAGTCTGTTTCAAGTAGCAGACTAGGTTAAGTCATTCACCGATTGATCTTGACGTTTCTACCTAGTCTGTCAAGTCTACAATTGCAACTTGAGATAAAGTAAGCAAAAAGGTGAAGCGTGCTCATGGTGTCAAGAATGTCAAATCCTCACAGAGTACCTTTATCTACATTTGGAATGAAGACAAGTCTCATGAAGAAAAAGTGAGATTACCATTTCGAGTATTGTCTAGGAAACAAGAGAAAGTGTACTTGTAAGTGAGATATGTGTTGTAGTTTAAATACACACATCTCACAAACACTTTATCTAACACACACAACTGAGCTTAACTTTTCTCAAGCATAGAAACTCTAGCAATCTCTTGTTATTGTATCTATTGAAGCTGTAAATCTTTTCTAGTCAGTTGTAGCAACAAAAATTAATAAAATTAATTTTTGAAGTAAAACACTGTGTGTCCATAGCTTACTTATCTGTTGTTTTGTAACTTAATACATTTGCTTTTGTTTGTTGTTAGCAAAAGTTTTTAAAATTTATTAAGTTACATTCAACCCCTCTTCTGCAACACTCATACTGTTTAACAACTGGTATCAGAGCAGCAGGTTAGACATATATAACCTAAAAAGATCTAAAAATGAGTGCACAGAAAGTAAGCAGTATTAAAATACCCACCTTTGACAAAGAACATTACAATCTCTGGAAAAGAAAGATGATGCTGTTTATAAAGACGGCCAACCCACTCTATCTTGGAATCCTAGAGAATGGTCCTTTTGTCCCTCAAACATATGTACCTGAAACCACAGTAGATGGTGAAACTATATCAGCCTACTGTTCCTAAAAAGGTTTCAGAGTACACTGATACTGAGAATGAAAAAGTATGTCTTGATGATTGCTTACAATTTATTATCATTGAGGCACTTGACAATGTCATGTACAACAACATTTTCAACTACACCAGTGTCAATCTAATATGGGAAACCATTGAGATACTCTGTGAAGGGACAGAGGAGGTGAAGGAGAATCAAAGACAGATTCTGGTGTCTCAGTATGAAGCCTTTATGGCTAAACCAAGTGAAGGGTTGATTGAGATGTTTGAGAGGTTTAATAGGCTGATTAATGACTTACAGCTACATGGAAAGTTTTATGACAAAAAGGAGGTAAACATGAAATTCATGTTGACACTTCCTGACCACCTAGAGCACAAGGTTTCTGCCATAAGAGAAGGAAGGGATTTATCAAAAGTTTCTCTTGAAACTTTGTATGGCATTCTAAAAACCTATGAGCTAGAGCTACTGCAAAAGAGAGCCATCCAAGCTGGTCAAAAAGGAAAGATGGCCAACACCTCTAATGCTCTAGTGGCTCAGAATCCACAGCTGATGCAACTCAAAGAATCACAGCATCAACAGCAAATCAAATTTGAAGAAGTCACAGATGAAGATGAAGGAGTAACTCTAGAACTCAAGGATGGTGAAGTAGATGAGTTCTATACATTGGAGGAACTGAACAACATGGAGAATAAAACAATGGCCTACATGGCAAGAAAATTCTCCAACTTGAGATTTAAGAAGAACAAAGCCTTCAAACCAAGATGACAAGGCTCCAGGTTCAACAAGCCAAATATCTCAAAACCTGGAGGAAGTGGCAAAGGTAGATATAAGACAGTCATGGTGGACAGATCCAAAATATGGTGTTACAACTGTAGTGAAATGTGACATTTTGCAACAGAGTGCAAAAAGCCAAAATAAGTGAGAAGAAATGATAGTGACTATGAAGAACTCAAAGCAAAGTATGAAGCCTTGCTGAAAAAGCAACATGGAAGAACCTTTGTAACTGAAGGAAAATGCTGGAAAAACTCAGATGAAGAGGAAAAAGAAGAATATGGAAATCTTTCTCTCATGGCAAGTTCAGGAGAAGGTTCATCCACTTCTTCAAGATAGGTACCCTTTATTATCACTGTTGATATGACTACATCTCAGTATAAGAAAACTGTTAAAAGTCTAAGTTCAGAGATTTTTAATATTCATACAAGCATGTTAGCTGCAAATGAGGAGATAGTTAGATTATGCAGTACTAATGAGTCATTAAAACTTAAAAATCATGAATTTGAACTAAAACAGAATGCTTTTGAGTCTCTTCAACAAGAAAATGAAATTCTTAAGAACAAAATTGTGTGTGCTTCTCAGATTGAGGAATTCCCTAGGAAACAGATTTCTGAGAATGAATTAAAAATCAAGGCCTATAAGAATTCCTCTTCTTTGTTAAAATCTTACCATGATGATAACACTGAAAATTAAAAAGTAGGTATATGTTTTAATTATGAGAAGAAAAATGGAAAGAAACATGTTGCTGAAGAAGAAACCAAACATACTGTCAAACCTTTTGTGTTAAAGAAAGTGAAGAATCCACTGTTCAAAAAGGCTGAGTTTGAATTTGATAAGGTAGCTTTGCTAATCAAACAAGAGATATATGATGAGGACAAAGAAGCTGTCAATAAATCCCTTAAGGAAAAAGATACTGTCAAAATCCCCAAGACAGTTAGTATTGACCCTGACAGTAACCTTTGTTTAAAAGATACTGTCAACACTGGCTCGATAGTAAGTTTAAAAGATGTTGTCAAGACTGTAAGATCCAAACTTACTATCAAGACAACTCCACATAAACCTACTGTCAACACCAGCATGACAGTAACTTCTAAACATACTGTCATGAAGACTAAGAAGAACAGAAATGGAAAATTAGGAATAAATGAAAAGAATAATTATGATTACATTCCTAATGCTCCTAGAAAGCTGTGTAACAATTGTGGGTCGTCTAGTCATCTAACTCATGTCTTCTTAAGTCTAATGTTAAGAATGATATCTCTAGCAATGGAAACTTAAACAATATGCCTTTAAAGAACATACAAGTAATTCACTGTGGTGATTTTGATTGTATATCTTGCAAAATGAATATGATGAGCATCTACTTTAACATGCCTTTTGTTACTAATTAAGAATGTCTGCATAAGAATACTAAAACTGAAAAGGCAAAGACTCCAAGTCCACCTAAGGTTAGGATGGACAAGCAACTCAAGAGAAAAGCTACCAAACCAGTAATTAAATCAGAATGGGTAGCTACAAGAGTCTTGCTAAAAGCAAAACAAAAAAATTAAAAAAAATCCAACTTCATACTGTGATCAAGCTAAACCAAACGGACCCAATGAAAGTTGGGTACCAAAAGCAACTTGAAATACTTTGCTTTGCAGGGCAACAGGAAAAATAAAATAATCATGTGGATGCTCAGGATTTTCACATGACAGGTGATAAAGCCCTGCTATCACGGTTCAAAGAAATGGTTGGCCCTTATATAACCTTTGGTGACAACAGCATTGGTTTCACAATGGGATATGGCATACTGGAGGTTGGAAATTTGAAGATTGAGAAAATAGCTCTAGTGAATGGCTTGAAGCATAATTTATTGAGTGTCACTCAATTTTGTGAAAGAGGTTTCAAAGTTAGTTTTGATCAAGACAGATGCTCCATTGTCAACAAGAAGACAGGAGAAGAAGCTCTTCAAGGAGTAAGGAAAGGAAGCCTCTACATAGCTGACTTGGACTCTGTAAGGAAATATAAAGTCTACAATTTCTACAGTAAGGCTTCTCCATCTGAAAGCTGGCATAAGAAGCTCTCTCATTTAAACTTCAAAGCAATGAATCATCTGATGAAGAGAGAGTTGGTGAAAGGGCTGCCTCAACTTGAATTCTGTCAAGAAGGATTGTGTGAGGATTGCCAGAAAGGGAAGCTAAGGAGAGCTGCTCATAAAAGCACTCCTAGTGGCTCAATAAATGAGGCTTTCCATCTAATTCATATGGACTTATTTGGTCCTGTGAATGTGCAATCACTTGCTAGGAAAAGATATGCTCTAGTAATGGTTGATGATTTCTCAAGATATACATGGGTGAGATTTCTAGCATCTAAAGATGAAGCTGCACAAGAAATTATTGACTTGGTTAGAGTCCTTGACAAAAATCCAAAATTCAAAGTGCAAATTTTAAGAAGTGATAATGGCACTGAATTAAAAAATAGTGTCATGAATGATTTTTGCAAAGATAATGGAATTACTCAACAATTCTCTGCACCAAGGACACCTCAACAAAATGGTGTTGTTGAAAGAAAAAACAGAACTCTCATTGAGGCTGCAAGAACAATGTTGAGTGAAGCAAAACTTCCTACATATTTCTGGGGTGAAGCAATCAATACAGCCTGTTACACTCAAAACATGACTGTAGTCAACAAGGCCTATGGAAATACACCCTATGAATTGCTCATATGAAGGAAACCAACTGTCAATTATTTTCATGTCTTTGGAAGCAAGTGCTATTTCATGAAAGATTCAACTGAGATCAAAGAAAAGTTTGATACAAAGGCTCTTGAAGGGATATTCATGGGATATGGAATTGACAGAACTGCATATAGAGTCTATATCATTAATCACAAGATTGTAGAGGAGAGTGTGAATGTCACCTTTGATGAAACTAAATTTCCTGGAATTGAAGGAAGTCAAGAGACAGAACCCTTAGCTTTTGAAAATTAAGGCTATTTAGAAGAGATCGAAGAGGATTCACCAAGGATTGATCACACAATTTCAGGTCCATCAATGGTTCCAAATCAGTCTAGAAAAAATGAAGGAACTGCCCAAACAACTAATTTTTTTGGGAATATTCCAATGAACAGTGGACTTGAGAAAATTGATGTTGTTAACAGTGCAAGAACAAAAGATACTGTCAATCAACAAAATGTTGAAGACTCTAGTGATTCTCAAAGATGAACTAAATGGAGCAGGGATCGCACCAATGATTTAATCATTGGTGATCCAGGTACTGGAGTCAAGACAAGAAGAAATGTGGCCAATGAATGTATGTACTCTTGTTTCCTTTCTCAAACAGAACCTAAAACTCTTGAAGAAGCCTTGGCTGATCCAGATTGGATTAATGCCATGCAAGAAGAGCTTAATCAATTTGAAAGAAGCTGTGTTTGGGAATTAGTACATACACTACAAGAAATTTTGAATCAGACGACACACATCAGACAACACTTCGACGAAAAAGTATTGGCTGAAATTTTCACACAACGGTTATTTTTTCAAGCTTTTCGGTGTATTGTCTAATCATGAATTTAACGACAGTTTTAAAAAGTGTTGTCTAGAAGAGCAAAATAGATATCCGTTTTACAACGGTTTTCAAAAGTAGTGTTGTATAACAATTTGTCTTACAATGGTCCTCAAAACAGTTGTAAAACTTAGACAACTGTTTTGCTCATATATTGCTTCAAAAGTAGTCACACAACAGTGACTAAATACTATTGTCTGATTTTAACAACGCTTTTTGAAAGCATTGTCTGAAGTTTCTTCAGACAATGCTTTCAATCTGAATACAAAAAACGTTGTTAAAATCAGACAAGTGTTTTGATAGACGTTGCATAAAATGTAATCAGATAATGGTTTGTGAATACTGTTGTTTGAATTGCATGCAACACACAATGGTTTTGTACTCTAAGTTCTTTAGCTCTCACACAAGCGTTTGGTAGTTAAAAACCGTTGTCTAATTTTATAGTAACAAACATCAGGCAACATAACATCAATCAAGAACTGTTATGTTCAAACTAGCAAACACATTTATCATATTACAAAGTTTATGTAATTAAAAGTACACAAATTAAAATCAGACAAGTGTTTATTGTGAGGTATTATGTAAGACGTTTTCAAACAACAGTACAATATTGTATTGTCTGATAGAGCTCATCAGATAACAATTTTTCAATTTTTCAATTTTTCAATATTGTATTGTGCAAAACAAGAACTCTACACAACGGTTTCAGAAGTGTTGTTGGAATATAATTCAGACAAGGTTTCAGGAAATCGTTGTTGAAATAAGACAAGTGTTTTCTTCATTGTATTATGGAAGAGACCTTCAAACAAGTGGTTCTGGTGCATTGTTTGTTATTCATATTAGCAAGGGTTTATTTGTTAAAAACCCTTGTCTGATTTACAGCATGAAAAAAAAAGGGTACTGTCAACCATCCCCGCCAGCAAGTTTTTACTGACAGCAACTTGTTTGACAGCAACTTTTCTGACAGCAACATTTCTGATAGCAAGTTTTTATGACAGCAACATTCCTGACAGCAAGTTTTTATGCCAGCAAGTGTTTATGACAGCAACATTCCTGACAACAAGTGTTTATGACAACAACATTTCTATGACAGCAACATTTCTGTGCAGGGGCGGAACCAGGATTTAGAATCCGCCTGGGCTAAGTCAAAGATACGATAAAAAATTTGCAACCCAACACTAAAGTATAAAATAATGAACTTACAAAGTAGTTTAAAATATAAAACTGAATTTTCAAGATGAATTCATACTATTACTTGCAACCGACAAATGCACAGAATAATAATAATGATAGTTTTTAAACTTCAAAAAACAAATGTACTCACATTATTTAAGTTGAACTCGTCGACTTTTTTGAGAATAGAATTCGTCGATTACTTCCTCTGGATCAATATCTTCTGCATACTCCCTTTCAATGTTGAGAATCATAGTATCTCTTAAATATTCCTCTTCTATTTTATTTTGAAGAATGGTCTTAACTATTTTCATAGCTGAGAATGATCGCTCTGTAGTAGCTGTAGAAACCGGGAGAGTTAACACAAGACAAATCAACTTATAGATAAGTCACAATACATAATATTATAGTGGCAGGTGGATGACAAGGTCATCAACTGATAAATAAGTCATCAACTGATAATAAATCATCAACTGATAAACAATTCATCAACTGATAAGAAGTCATCAACTGATAAATAAGTCATCAACTGATAATAAGTCATCAACTGATAAATAAGTCATCAACTGATAAATAAGTCATCAACTGATATTTATCAATCGAGAACTCGACAACATATATTTCCTGATCGAGAACTCATCAACAGAAATTCTGTGACAGCAACATTCCTGACAGCAACTTTTACGACAGTAGCATTCCTGACAGCAAGTTTTTACTGATAGAGAAGTCACAAATGACTTGACCGAGAAGTCTAGCCCAATCGAGAAGTCTACTCAGACAAGAAGTCTCTCAGTCGAGAATTCTCTCAGTCGAGAAGTCATGAATAATTAAAAAATAATTATAATTATAATTATTATAGTTACCTATTTTATTAAAAAATAATTAAAATTAAAAATAATTACTCATTTTATAAAAACAAAATAAATTAAAATTCTCATTTTACTAATTACAAATAATATATTACATTAAAATTATATGATATGTTACAAGAGCGAAATAATTATGTATGCACATTGTTAAATTAAAATTTTATAATTTTATAATATGGATACATATAAATGTATATAGTTTGTTAATAATAAGTAATAGTTTTGTAATTCGAACAATATGAGTATACATTTTATATGAACGAGTTAAGAAGTAGATATTGAGTTTACGATAAATCTATAATTTCTTTCTTATTAAATTAAAATTAATTTTTTCGATGATCCAACCGTACGGATGTTAAGATATTTCGATGTTTGTGATGTGTAAAAAAAATTAGAATTTTTAAATTTATTTTGTGTGCTTTTTTTAACAAAAGTATTAAAAAATCTTCTAGAAACATTTTTCGTCTTATTATAAAAAGGTAATTTTTGTCATTTACTGTTAAACAGACAACAGTTTTTTTAGCAATTGTGTTGTATGTGTTGTATGAAGACAACAATTTTTAAATGTAAAAACCGTTGTCTTTTTCGTAGTTTTTTTTATAAATTTTAATTTTTGTAACAAATTTATATTATGGATTTAAAAAAATGTATATAGTTGACTAGTAATAATTATATAGATTTATAGTTATTATAAATTATTATAATTAAACAAATATATTTATAATTATTGTAAATTTATAAAAAAAATATCATTATTTGTTTTTAACCCAATTTTATTCCTCCTACCCAAATATTTTCGGCTTAACTAATTTCATTTCCCCCTTTCTCATCCCTACACACTTCTTTCCCCCTTTCTTTTACCAAAATATTCAACTTTTCCCCCTAAACCAAATTTTCCCCCTTTAACTAAAATCCCCCCTCCCCACTAAAATCTCCCTTGTTGGACTCTCCCATGTTTCTCATAGTGTAGCTTCTATTTGTTTATAATTTAGCTTCAATTGATTAGCTCATATCCTAGGTCAATCGATTAGCTCATATCTTGTATGTGCTGTTAATCCATTTATTCATCTCAGATTGGCTGCTCGCATCGTGATTTAGTACGTGGGTAAGCTATTGTATGAATGGTATGATTTAGTTTCAGTTCGGGGGTTATTTGTTAGGGCTAATTTGATCAAAACCCTTTTATCTTGTAAGTGCCTGCTTGTCGACTCTCCCCCGTTTCTCATAGTTTAGCTATTGTATGAATTGTATGATTTAGCTATTAGTGAGAGTATGCTTTAGGTTTGTGTTGTTTTATGAGCAGGGACTGGTGGAGTTATGCGTGGTTTGGGAAAAGGAGTCACCGCTAGCAGTATTTGCCTAATTCTCAAGGCTTGTGGTATTTGCCTAATTAGTAGTACAACATTGTTTCTAATATTTTTTCTTTGTTCTTCAAGGGCATCCACAACATACAGCAAAAAAGGAGGAAAATGAGTGAATATGATCACTACATGTCTCGAAAGGGTTATTCCAACCTGGAGCATGAAATGGTTAGTAATCGTGACTCATATTAGACAAAACATGTGTAATAAATATGTTTATTTGTTTTAATGACACTGTATGATTTTTCAAACATGTTTACACATACAGTCTCAAAGTGATCCTGAAATGGAGATAGATAGATCAGATTCGTGGCTCCTTGCACGCAAGGATAAAGATGGGAATTATAAGTCTGAAAAAATTAAACAAATTGCTGATGAGATTATAAGTTTTTCATTTATGTAACTTTAACTTTATCATACCATTTATTTTCTAAATAATACTCACAGTGCTTTTGTTTCTTAACTACTTCCATTTGCTGTCAATATTTTAGGAGAAAATGAAAGAAAGAGTTAAACAAGGGGAAGTGACGGTAGAAGGCTCTGATGATGTCTTGACCATTTGTTGATCCTGCGACGATAGACGCCCTCGGTTGTGGAACTGCAGGACAGAGGTCGCAAGCCCTATCTAACAGATTCAAGAACTCTAAGCCAAACCAATTATTTCTGCTCCCATATAATCATGCGTTAGTACTTCTTTTTATGCCTATATATATGTGCTTAATGTCATCTTTGTTGCATGTAATGTCATGATATAGTTTAAGGAGCCTGTATATAAATTTATAGTTTGTGAATCTAGGCCTTGTAAATAAAATCAATCTGGCCCTTATAAATAAAATCCTTATCCTTTAATAAAGATACATGTTCTCATTTGTGGTGTTCATGAAATTATAATAGCAATCATTGGGCGTTGACGGCTGTAAATCCGGATACACAAATAGTTTACAATATGGATCCTTTAAAGCGGAGAATTGCAAGTGAAGAATGGACAAAAGTTGTTGACAAGTTAGTACCACATAAGAAATATATTTCATTTGGAATCGCATCAATAATTATTAAGAAAAGTGTCTTAAACTTGATTTATGTTGTATTGTCGTAGTGCCATCAAACTGTACAAGGACAAAGCAAAGAAGTTTCTGAAGAAGAAAATAATGTGGGAGAATCTTGCGGTAATATCTTTTTCTTAGTGTATATCTTATATGTTTCTCTTTTACAAAACATAGTTTGGCCGTATATATAATTTTATTTAATGTTTCTTCAGGGAGTTCCTCTCCAAATGGGGAGTAAAGATTGTGGTCTATTTGTGATGCGCTATATGAAAGAAATATGTCTAGACAAGGAACGCGAATTTCCTGTAAAGGTATGATTCCAGATTTCTGAATTTTTTCTTAATCCTACTACTTCATGGTGAAGCCTGTTTGTGACTTGGTCTATGGTTTCATTTTATAGTGGCTACGCAGAAACAACCATAACTGTTATGGCCTGCCTGACCTCAATGAAGTAAGGACTGATTTCGCCAAGTATTTCATGAAGAACCACGCCTCTTAAACTTAATCGCATAGCTGGGTATTTTGGGTTGAACATATTTTAAACTTTTGGGAGCTTCACTGTGTAGTTTATGGTAAATATAGCTTTAAAGCTTTAAGTGAATACTTTAGTCCATCTCTTTTGTTGGTATGTTCACCTGAAAATATTTAATCTTGTGATTGGATTTGGTCGGTAGTATTAGTGAAGTGAATGGTAAAATGATTTGTGAATGTTAGTTGTAATGGTTGGTCTTTTGCAGACTATTGGTTGCGTCTGAATGATGAATTGGTTATTTGATGATTTTTGATTTTGGCTTGTTTATTTTACGCTATAATGCTTTTGATTGTATATACAAAAACCGTTGTCTACTTTCCTTTTAGCCAATTAGAACATTGTTTGGAATACTTGTTATTCTATCTAACAGACAATGGTTTTTAATACACAAGGTTTATAACAAAACCATCGTGTGCTTTATAACCAGACCATGCTTTAACAACTAGACTGTTGTATAAAGAAAAGTCACACAACGTCAAAACAAATGCATCAATTGTCTATAAGAAAACATAACAATGTTTTTAGCAAAACGAAAACGTAGTGTCTTACAAATTCATACAACATGTAGTAAGCACAAAAGTGTGGTGTACTTAAACCACATACAACACAATAACGAAATAAAAATGTTGTAGGTTAAACACTTACACAATGCTTTTGCAAAACTAAAAACGTAGTGTCTTATACATTCAGACGACATGTAGTAAGCACAACAAGTGTGGTGTACTTAAAACACATACAACATAAAAATGAAATGAAAACGTTGTAGATTACACATTTACACAATGCTTTTGTAAAAATAAAACGTAATATCTTATACATTCAGACAACATGTCATTATAATAGAAAGTGTGGTGTACTTGTAACACATACAACAGTTGCTTCTGAAACTATTGTCTATACCAACTTTCATACAACAGTTTTGAAACCACATCTGTTATCTGTCTGCAATACAGATAACGGTTATGCTGGTGTTGTCTGATACGCGTAACAGACGGCATTGAGATAGACAACGGAAAATCAGGGATTCAGACGACGGATAAAAACCGTTGTCTGATGCAAAATTTCTTGTAGTGATAGACCAAAGAACAAATCCATAATAGGCACTAAATGGGTTTATAGGAACAAGATGGATGAGTGTGACACTGTCACAAGAAACAAAGCAAGGCTGGTGGCAAAAGGTTACTGTCAACATGAAGGGATTGATTTTGAAGAAACATTTGCTCCTGTTGCCAGACTAGAGGCAATTAGATTGTTCTTAGCCTTTGCTGTATACAACAACTTCAAGGTATTTCAAATGGATGTCAAAAGTGCTTTTCTTAATGGAGAGTTAGAAGAAGAAGTGTATGTTGAACAACCCCCAGGCTTTGAAGATTAAAAAATGGGAAACTTTGTGAACAGGCTGCTCAAAGCATTGTATGGACTAAAACAAGCACCAAGAGCTTGGTATGATACTCTTTCCAAGTTTCTTCTTGATAACAGCTTTACAAGAGGGATTGTGGACAAAACTCTTTTCTATAAAAAGCATGGAAAGGATATCATTCTAGTTCAAGTGTATGTGGATGACATTATCTTTGGATCAACAAATGAAGACCTATGCAAGAAATTCTCTGAGTTGATGCATAACAAGTATGATATGAGCATGATGGGTGAATTAGTATTCTTTCTTGGACTTCAAATCTATCAAAAGAAAGATGGAATATTTATTTGCCAATCTAAGTATATTAGAGATCTTTTAAAAATATTTGATATGGAAGACTCATCTCCTGCAAAGACTCTCAGTTGCAGCATATCCCAGTTGCAGCATATCACTGTTAGGGTACTTCTTTAAGGTTTTCTTTGTTTATAATCATGCATGAAATATTATTGTAGAATATCACATGTTTACTTGGTATTAATGAGATAATATTTTGATAGGATTTTGAGTCTCAAGGCACTCTTATCCACTGGTTGGATGTATACGTGGCCACTCGTGATGGGCCGTATGATGCTGTCTAAATAGCGGTGATAATAGAATTTTTTTTATTTTTAATTGCAATAATTATAGTCATTTAAGATTAGTGACAAATTAAAACAATTTGCAAAGAGTGTGTTAAATTTAATAAAAACAAGTTAAGAGTGTGTTTTAATGAAAAATTAATTAAACATTAAGATAAGTGTCATGTAAAATTGATTATACTTTGTATATGTAAATAACTTTAGAATCCTTTTAACCTTATTTTTAATTATTTAATTCCTAATATAATAACTAGGAAAATTATCATCTTTTACTTAATAAACGTTATCCTTAGGGCACCGATCATCCAGATATTGATCAGGAGTTGTAGAAGAGGGTTTATATTATTAAGAAGAACAATGTCGAAGGTCAAGGACATTGATGCCGCTCATTATTCATTGGCTCATTCAGTGGCTCAGGCAGCACTCAGTCTTCATAGTCATCGAGTCATTCATTTAGTCATACTCTGGATGACTGTGTGAGAGCTATATGCCGAGATCGTGAGCTTCTTCGTGTCCTGGGTGGGCATTTGGGGTCTTTGGATCTTGAGGAGTTAGCTCATGCAGTGGAGGAGACAACAACATCATCACAGCAGGAGAATGGCAATGAGGTATATTTTTTACTAGAGCTATACCTAAATTTCTATTCTTTAATTTGAAGAGTTAGTTTGTTACTACACCATATATATGTAACTTATTTTATTATTTGGTTAATTACAAGGACATCATGATGATCGGGATAACAAGTTTGGAGAATCTTAGTGTGTTTGATGGTGCTTATGTTTCTTTATTGTAATTTTGTACTTGGATGATACTCGAACTATGAGTTTTCTTGTTGGGTTTTTTAGATGATGTAAACTTTTATATGGATTTTTATTTTTATTCGAGTTGATTATTAGGATTTGACCACATGTCTATATTGTTATGAATATTTTTTGAGAAAGTAGAAATTTGTATTTTATTAGTGGTCTGTTAGGCAAACAGGTAAAAAATAGGTGAAATATTTGATAAATATTGCAGAACCAAAAAAAAAATTACATTTTGTGAAAACCGTTAGTGACCGACTTTGGTAGCTAAAATCTGTAGCATATTTTGTTGGATATTAGTGACCGACTTCCGTAGCTAAAATCAATAGCAGATTCTGTTGAATAATGGTGACCAAGTTCGGTAGCTAATATCCGTAGTAGATGCTGCAAGACAGGAGCGACCGCTTTCGGTCGCGGATGCTGTCGCAAACTATAGCGACCACAACAACGGTCATTGGTTTTGTCATAAACAACTAGTGAGGGAATTCTATCGTAAAATCAGTCATTGCCACGTGTATATGTAACCAAACAATGCTGAATCAACTTAGCGTCGCTATTAGTCATGGCGGATAGTGCTGGCGCCAATAACCATCGTTGAAATGCATGTTAGCGACCAGATTTTCTTGTAGTGATCTCAGTGTTCAAGTCTAAAATCTCATCAGATAGAGTATTGTTCCTTTCAAGAAAAAATTTATTGAATCCTTGATCTACTCTTGCTTTGAGTTTCTTAATCTCAACATCTTCTTTAGCTTTCACAGGTTCCCTGTTTTCAATCAGTGTATCCACTTATCCATCAGGTTCTGGCCTAGTTGCGTTAAGTAAGAATTTTTATGTGACTGAGTTATATTCCTCTATTGGAATACTTTCCTAATCTTGCATGGTTGGTTGTTTTAAGACAATATTATTGGAAGATATTTCAAACTTAAATGAGTTTAACTCACATTTATATCATCTTCAGAATCACTTTCCACGTGGATTCCTTAGTATAGCCTCGAACATAATCTTCATCAACTCCAGCAAGTGCATAGTTAAAAATTTATTCACTATCATTATCACTTGGGACAAAATCCTCCTCATCACTCCAAGCTAGACATCACAGACTTTGATTTCTTTTTGTCTTTAATACTAACATATTATTTTGACTTCAGCTTGGAATAATTCTTCTTGAAATGACCAGTTTTACCACATTCGAAACATGTTGGATTACTCTCCGATTCTTTAGAGAATTTATTACCTTTGGATAAGCTTTTATTTTCCCTTATCATTCTGTTCTTTTTTTTCAATCATCCTCTTGATCTTTCTGGACACAAGTGTTTTCTCATCAAATTTTTCTTCTAATTCTAGCTTGCTGTCATCATCATAGAGTGCTGGATTCTTCATTTATGGGATTGGATTAGAAATTCCCTTGTTATCATTTATCTTGCCTTCAAATTTCTCAAATTCTGTAAACATAAAAAAATATCCATGGTATCTATCTTTGGAGAATATTCTAAAGTAGTAACTTTTGGCTCAAATATCCATGAAACAACATTTATTATCTTCATATTGATTAGATTATACACAAATATACAGAATGACACAAAGTCTAACAAAAAGCATTCAATATTGCAAGTGGTAAATTTTAAACTAGAATATTGAAAATGGTGTCTTGACGAAGTAAGAATAGGATTTCTTACTTCTTTCTCTCTTTAAAACCGTGCATGAGACTTTCATCTCACACGGATCCTAGGTGATCAACCTTTCAAAACCGTGCATGAGACTCTCATCTCATACGGATCTTAAGTGTTCAACCTCTATCTAGAAAGGGAACCTAGATAAATAGTAAGTAGAGTTTACATGGTAAGGGAAAGACGACGAAAGGAATTTCTTGGTATTACCTTGGTATCAAAAAAGAGTCGGGCCCAATGCTTTATTTATGTCTTAGTTGATCTTAATTCGACATTAGAAGTATATTGATTTTTCTCCAATAACCGAATACTTTTATTAATACTACTTATTTGATTCCATCCATAAATATATTTTCTTCCCTATGACTAACTTGTATATGTTCCTATAGAAATGAATTTGTCCATTTTTCAGGGACTCAAAGGGGCTTGAAAACGCATAAGAACTCTTGAATGAAAATGGAAAGGAGATGGAAGTGTGGTTCCTTCAGAAATAGTTCGAGTCGGCAGCTCTCCTTGGGTTCTATCATCTGAGATCTCTGGGGAAGAGAATCAACCTTGTAAATAACTCATAAACTATCTCCCGTTCAATCTTGTGAGTGAAACGCGGAAAAAGGAAGAAATATCCGATGACTGACCCTATCATCTCGATCCGCCCTGTACAAACTAAGATAGCACCCAAGAACGCCTTGACATCTAAGGGTCACAAACTGACCATAGAATCCTGTTTAATAATCAAAAAATGGAACACATTAATTAGTTGTTCGATCGCTCTCAGGTTGGGCGGTAAGGGTCAGAGTAGTATGTGTTAGCTTAACACTCTTGTTTGTAGACAAATTAAGGGAGGAGGTAAAGTGTAGGTACACAACGTGCACTTTACTCTTTACTATATACTTTAGTTTATATATTTTTACTTGTATGGCCTGGTGGGCTCTAAATCTGTGCATCATTCTTGGAAAAGACCGGTCAATTTATGCTACTGAAGCTCATGCTTAAAAGAAAATAGACAGGAAAAGAAAAAAGATAGCAACAAATGAATTAAAATTCAATCCTCGCATAACCCTTCATTAATTCCCCCAACCCTTCACTCTTAAAATCTTGTCAAACAAGGTTTTTGAAATTACAACTCTTCCCAGCTGCCAGTTTACATGTTTCTTCTAATGTTTTACTGATATTTCTTCTGTCTCTTGTTTCTATAGCTGTAGCTGTGACTGTAGCGGCCAGTTTCATTTTCATCGCCACTCCATTGCCTTTTTTTGTTCTTAGAATTCTGCTTTCTTGATTTGTTTGTGGGCTTGTTTTGAATATTGTAAGTCTCCTCTTTCTTGATATCTTTTTCTTTTCTTCGTTCATTTTTTCGAATCTGCGTGTAAAAAAAAAATTAAACGAATGGAATATATATAGAAATTTATTTTCAGAAAGAATATAATCAAGTAAGAAAAATAGCGGCACATATATAGATATTATAGCCGGAACAAGAGTTCTTAATTTGAAGCAAAATTAAAGGACTTGTGCCTTGACAATCGACTGGGACTGTAGTGAAAAATAAGTAGAAATTTAACTAGTACAACCAGAAGACTGCAATAATGAAGTATAAAAATATTTACATGTAATAACTTTAAATTCGGATACCTTTTTCATCTTTCTCAGACTTGGCTTCTTTTCTCTTTCGTTTTCTTTTAGTTTCAGCACATAATTCTGGAATGTTTCCTTTAGGATGCCCTCCTCCACTCTGAACCTATATAAGGACATGTGTCCATTACATGTCATAAAAAGGTCGTCTTTACTTGATGGAAAAGGAATAATGTCGAGATAATGTTGGAGTACTTAATTGTAGAAATATCACCTTTCTTTAAACAATAAGTTGCAGTCCTCCCAAGTAGAAGAGGATGTGATTTCCTGCCATGCGCAGCACCCATAAACTAGGATCAGAAATCCTCTCACAAAAATAATTTGATTAAAGGAATTATGGAGAGGTTCATTAATTAGTTAGGAGTTAGCAAAACCTTAAGGCTACGCAAAAATTCATCAAAATCACGAACAAGATGTTGGCGTCTTTCTTCCTCTTTAGCTTTTTTAAGTTTTAGCTCCGCTTCATATATCATCTGTAAAACGCAAATATACATCATAAGGTCAAAAACTAAAATTAGCATGGGAATTGTGGCCAGTAACTATTGAGTCAAGTTAACATGTTCTTCCGATGTTTAAGTACTTGTACATCCATATTGACGACATTCAAAACTAGATATGTCCCAACGTAGATCCATATTATTCTAAAGAACTAAGCAAGAAAATTGCTAACGTGTAGAGTAACCCTATACCTTCACCCATTTGAGGGCAATAGTTATCTTACTCATGATATCCCCACGAGCCTAGAATACTAGGGTTGATGAATATTTTCAGAAGAATGGTTTTGTGAAGAATCTGTACGAGCATTCACTCTACACAAAAACAAATTCACGGGAAGATATTGTGATCGTGTGCTTATACGTGGACGACATGATTTTTACTGGCAACAATCCTGGTATGTTTGATGACTTTAAGAAAGTTATGACTAACGAATTTGAGATGACAGATATTGGTCAAATGTCGTACTTTCTTGGAGTTGAAGTGAAGCAAAGCAAAGATTGGATTTTTATGTCTCAGAAAAATGCTAAGCAGATCCTTAAAAAATTCAGAATGGAAGAATGTAAGCCAATGAGTACGCCAGCAGAAGCAAGCATAAAACTGAGAGTTGATTCGAAGATAGAGTCAGTAAATCCGACATTATTCAAAAGTTTGGTTGAAAGTCTGAGGTACCTTACTTTCACTCGTCCCGATATTATGTATGCGATTTGGACTGGTTAGTAGGTACATGAAAAAGTTGAAGCAAGATCATTTTATGGCAGTTAAAAGAATTTTGAGATACATTAAAGGTACACTTGATCATGGTTTACTTTACACGCATTCTCAAGATTCAAAATTAGTTGTCTATTCTGACATCGATTATAGCGGTGACTTGGATGACCAGAAAAGCACTTCAGGATATGCTTTTCATATCGGTTCGGAAATATTTTCATGGTCATCGAAAAAGTAACAGACAGTTGCTCTCTCAACATGTGAAGCAGAATACATCGCAGCAGCAGCATGTGTGTGTCAAGTTATGTGGCTAGGCTACATATTGGGCGAGTTAAAACTTGCAAAGGAAGGTCCGATTACTATCTATGTGGATAATAAATCTGCTATTTCACTCGCAAAAAATCCGGTGTCCCATAGTCGAAGCAAGCACATCCACATAAAATATCATTTTATTCGAGAACAGGTGAACGACAAAATTGCGGAACTGGTGCACTGCAGGACGAAAGAAAATTTAGCGGATATATTTACGAAACCGTTGAAGCCGGACATGTTTCAGAAAATGAAAGAAAAGCTCGGAATGCAAAGTCGAGTTTAAGAGGGAGTGTTAGAATTTCTAAACTCTCTAGAATATCAAATATTAATAATAACAGCTGGGTTTGAATATGGTTAATGGATGCAGCAGTAATATTTATAAAAAAAATAAAGTGACAGCTTATTATAAGAATGGTGCAGCTGGGATTAGGAAGCATTCAAAGTACATGAAGCTATACATATAATATATATAATCTAAAAGCTGAACTAAAGAGCGGTGATTACACAATATGGAAAAGAGAAGAAGCGGACAACAGCTAGACAACATTGCAAGTCAAAGGAGATGGCTAGAAGAGTTATTAAAAGCAGGAAGATGTTTCTAAATGAAATCCTGGAAATAAGGTAGGCTGGGTTTTGAAGTTTGCATATTTGAAGATTTAACAGCATATATACAACATACAATAGGATAGATGTTCAAAGATGGTAGGCTGCAAAAAATGTTACTATACGTAAATAATGATGTAAGTGTTCTATTTGAAGCCTATAAATAAGGCATGCAGCTAGTTTGTAATAAAAATGACACCGAGTGAAATAGTAATATAGGAGAAAGCTAGAAAACAGAGCTGAAGCTCTTTGGGTTATAGTCTTGTAGTAGAAATATAAAGCTATAGCTTTATTGTTGCCGTGTAATAAAAAGTTGTGTTTATTTTATCACTTCTAATATCATACAGGCGCGGGTTTAAATTATATCAAGTATTGTGCATGGTCATAATATCTGGTGTTGGCCCATTCAGGTTTCCAACATTATCTTACTCATTATATCCTACTCCAATGTAATCATTGACTAAAAATACAAGTATCATAATTAAAGATAGTGTTCTATTGCAGCTACTCTATGACAAAAAAGAGTAACAATTTGGAAATCAGTGAAAATACGTACCTTCTGTTGTAGATCATCCACAACAATTTCAAACAGCTCTTTCGTGGTTGCACCTGAGCTATTTGACGAGACAGCCTTATAGACTGGCAAATCTTTAACCTACAGGTCGAATTAATGATATGTAAACTGATGAACTAAATTAAGTCTTCTTAAATAAATATGTATACATTTTTTCGAGTCTTTATAAAAAATCAGTAAAGATTTTTTCACGAGGGAGGGAGACAGAGAGAGAGAGAACCTCCATGTAAAAGTCATCCCAGCACGTTTTGGCATCAAATTTTCCAGCAGCAATATGCTCCTCCATCAATTTGCGAAACTCATAACGATTCTTCCTTTCAGCTATTTGAATTTCTTTCTATATATTAATCAAGGAAAAATATATGTTTTAAACCTACTTAAGGTTATAATTAAAAGTACATGAATTGCATGAAATCTGTTCTTTCGGTTTAGAAACAAAAAAAACACGTGTTTGACTCACCATTCTGAGAACTTCCTTCTTCTGTAAATCATTTACATAGTCCTGAAATTCAAGAGTTAAATAAGGTTTTACTAAAATACTTCACCTATATATATATCTACTCTCTCATTTGTTTACATAATTCTAGCTCCACTTAGAAAAATAATTCATCAACTTTGATTTTCAAATTGTAAGTTTAAATGGTAGCGCTAGCAACTGAATTTGTACCTTGAATATTTGAAAACGTTCAAATGGATCAAAAATTGAACACCTCTTATCAGCCTCCACAAGGTGCCCCACATCTTTCCATTTGCTGCTTGACTGATGAAGATGAAAAAAATGTCATTACAAAAATTTACCTCAATTTACAAACACTTAAAAATAGACCAAAATAAGGTTTAAATATAATTCAACTCATACTCATGTAACTTGCAATCTTATGAGTTTGATTAAACAATTGCAAGATGAGTGTCAGTTCAATTAAAATTTAGGAAATTTTTTTGAAAAATATTACTTTCATGAAATCACAACTTACACCTCAATTAAAATATAATTGAACTCACACTCAATTTACAAATTTAAGAGTTTGATTAAAAACCTGTAAAATGAGTGTGAGCTCAATTAAAATTTAGGAGAAATTTTTTAAGAATGTTACCTTGATGAAATCACAGGACCTCAAGTATTCAATATATTCTTTCTGCTTTTGCTTGCGCAACTTTGATTCCTATAGTATGCAAAACAGTTAAAAAAAATAGAAGCATAGCTAGAGCTCTCACTCTTTCTCTATAATTTGAAGCAAAATTAAAGGACATGTACCTTGACAATCAACTAGGACTACAGTGAAAAAAGAGTAGAAATTTAACTGGTACAACAAGAAGACTGCAATAATGAAGTATATTTACATGCAATAGATTTATATTCAGATACCTTTTTCATCTTTCTCAGACTTCGCTTCTTCTCTCTTTCTTCGTTCTCTTTTACTTTCAACACATAATTTTGGAATGTTTCCTTTAGGATGCCCTCCTCCATTCTGAACCTGTAAGGACATGCTTACATTACATATCATAAAAAGGTCGAGTATAATGTATATATCTGAAACGAATATACTAAGTATAGCGGCCAAAAAACCCCCGCAGCATAGCTAGGTTCATCCAGTAAGATACATATTAGTTCTTGAGAATGCATTTTTACATACATGTCAAAATTAAGTCAATCACAGGACACAGGTGAAATTTACTTGATGAAAAAGAATCATATCGAGATAATGTTGGAGTACTTGTCGAAATATCACCTTTCTTTAAACAATGAGTTGCAGTTCTCCCAAGTAGAAGAGGATGTGATTTCCTGCCATGCAGTAACCATAAACTAGGATCATAAATCCTCTCAAAAAAATAATTTGATTAAAGGAATTATGCAGGACAGGCTCATTAATTAGTTAACAGTTAGCAACACCTTAAGGCCATGCAAAAATTCATCAAAATCACGAACAAGTTGTTGGCGTCTTTCTTCCTCTTTAGCTTTTTTAAGTTTGAGCTCCGCCTCATATATCATCTGTAAATAAAACGCCAATATATATACATCACAAGAACCAAAAATAAAATTAGGTTGAGAATTGTGGCCGGTGACTGTTGAGTCAAGTTAACATGTTCTTCCGATGTTTAAGTACTTCTAAATCCATCTTGACGACATTCAAAACTAGATGTGTCCCCATGTAGAGCCATATTATTTTAAAGAATTAAGCAAGAAAATTGCTAACGCGTAGAGTAACCCTATACCTTCAACCATTTGAGGGCAATATATAGTTATGTTACTCATATCCTACTCCAATTAATGTAAACACCGACTAGAAATACAAGATCATATATAAAGATAGTTTTCTATTGCAGCTACTTTATGATTAAAAAAAAAAAGAGTGAGAGTAAAACAGTATATGCACTTTCCTTCTCTAAAAAGCAGAATCTGTGAAAATCTGTTACCTTCTGTTTTAGATCATCCACAACAATTTTAAACAGCTCTTTTGTGGTTGCCCCCGAGCTATTCGACAAGACAGCCTTATAGGCAGGTGAATCTCTAACCTACAGGTCGAATTAATGTTATGTAAGATGAACTAATTAAATTAAGTCTTCTTATATATTTTTTCGAGTTTTTTTAAAAAATCTGTAAAGATTTTTCACGAGGGAAAGGAGGGAGGGAAAGAGAGAACCTCCATGTAAAAGTCATCCCAGTGCGTTTTGGCATCAAGTTTGCCAGAAACAATATGCTCCTCCATCAATTTGCGAAACTCATAACGATTCTTCCTTTCAACTATTTGAATTTCTTTCTATTAAAAAAGTAAGGAAAAAATATAAGTTTTAAACCTACTTAAGGTTATAATTAATAGTACATGAATTGCATATATGAAATCTGTTCTTTAGGTTTAGAAACAACAAAAATACACGCGGTTGACTCACCGCTCTCAGAACTTTCTCCTTCTGTAAATCATTTACGTAGTCCTGAAATTCAAGAGTTAAATAGGGTTTTACTGAAATACTTATATATATCTACTCTTTCATTTGTTTACATAATTCTAGTCCACTTGGAAAAATAATTCATGTTCAACTTTGATTTTCAAATTGTAAGTATAAATGGCAGCAACTGAATTTGTACCTTGAATATTTCAAAACGTTCAAATGAATCGAGACTTGTACACCTCTTATCAGCCTCCACAAGGTGTCCCACATCTTTCCATTTGCTGCTTGACTGAAGATGAAAAAAAATGTCATTACAAAAACTTAACTCAATTTAAAAACACTTAATAATAGACCAAATAAAAGTTTAAATATAACTGATCAACTCAAGGTCATATGCAACCTGCAATTTTATGAGTTTGATTAAACAATTGCAAGATGAGTGTCAGTTCACTTGAAATTTAGGAGAAATTTGTAGAAAATATTACTTTCATGAAATCACAACACTTTAATTAGTTAAAATATAATTGAAGTCACGCTCGTTCATTTAAAATTCAGGAGAAACTTTTTAAGAATGTTACCTTGATGAAATCACAGGACCTCAAGTATTCTACATATTCCTTCCGCTTTTGCTTGCGCAACTTTAATTCCTGTATATATAGTATGCAAAACAGTTAAAAAAAACAATTAAAAGCATAGAGCTCGATCTCACTCTCTCTCTTTAATATGAGTGAACTAACTTTGATGAAAATGTGCATATTTTTTTGACCGACAAACTAAATGTAGCTTTGTTTAAGTTCAAACGGAACTGACCAGCCACATCATGTCAACTACAGTCACAATTTTGACATAATCGATTACATGGAAAATATTATGCAAGCAAAATAGGGCATTTTAAACTAAGGATCTACTTTTTTTAACTTGAAGTTTTGAAAGGCTTCGATCACCTTGGCCTGCAGTTCATCCAGGTATGCTTGCAGCATGTCCTCTCGGTCTTTGGCTCTTTTAACAGCCATAAACCGTTCATCATGCTCAAAGATTGCGATCGCTTTTCTGTATGATTATTTGTTAAAAATTTATTAATAATTGACATTAACAGATAGCAGATATATTTCAACATAAACATTAACAATATGGAAATATTTTATACCTCCATCTTGTAGACACTGTCAGCTCTTTGGATTCCTGAGGGGAATCACAATCAGGTATAAAAATTAAAACTAGGGTGTTACGAATTGGGGGTGGGAGGGTTTCAAACTAACCTCTAACATTTTCCGGAAATTTTTTCGTGCTATTTTTTGTGTAGCACGACTCTCAGAGGCTTCCTCTTGCTGTTTTTCCCTCAAGAACTGAAAAATAAAATCTTTTTACCTAAGAAACTAAATAAATATATATCATAAAATGCGGCAAGAACATTTGAATATTTATACTTGAAATTTCAAATTATTTACCTCATCAAAAGTCTTTGTCCTCTTTGCATGTGGTGTTAGAGCAGCATACCTTTTATCGTTTATTGTTAATTTCATAGCCTGAGAAACAAGTTATTATAGAGGTGAAAGACATGCCCTACAGATAATACAACATATGCATGCCACATATAACTTACTTGATTCCATGTCCAGTCAGATCTGACATTTACACTCTTCAGTAGTGCTTTAAAAGCTGTTTTGGCATCCTATTATAATTCATAATAATAATAATAATGTAAGAACATAGAAGATTAGTGCAGTGCAGTACACCAGGGATGTATTCTTATAGATATATACCTCTATATTCTCAGTAGTATCCTCTTTAACAAACTTCTGCTCCACATTAGTAGTCGTCGTAGCAGCAGTTTCAACAGTATGATCGGGTGCATTATTAGTACTCTACACAGCATAAACAAGAACATCAACTCAGACCAAATTGGTATGAAGGGTTTCCAACTTATGACATATATTTAAATAGATATATACCTCTATATTCTCAGTAGTATCCTCTTTAACAATCTTCTGCTCCACATTAGTAGTCGTAGCAGCAGTTTCAACAGTATGATCAGGATGATCGGGTGCATTATTAATACTCTACACAACATAAACAAGAATATCAACTTAGACCAAATAGGTATGAAGGGTTTCCAACTTACGACATATATTTAAATAGATATACATTACCTCATGAGGAGCATCTCCGGCTTCTCCACATAGACCAATTTCCGCATCCTTTATGGAACATTCATCAAAGATACTCCTACAAAATTTACAATGAAATAAGATTTCTTAACACCATATATTCATTACCGAATCTACTTGCAAAGCCTGCATATTCTAGTGATAATCAATTGAAGCCGAAATACATTTGAGCTGCTGCATTATTCAAAGAGACAGGAAGTTCCGCGCTGCCTGAGGTACGAGCACTTTTTTCTTGTGCAGATGACTTGATTTCAGTCCTATCGTCACCTGCAATATGGATATCTGGATCCTTCTTAGACAGTATTTCTGCTCCCTGGCTTGACTCGGCCAGAAATTTAGTACGGGCAAACTGCACAGAAATATTTTACAAGCATGGTATGTAAGAGATTGATAAAAATAAATGCATATAAGAGAGGAGAATATATAGTGACAATTAAAAACCTGCATTTCTTGTGGCATGGTCCATGTAGATCTCTTTGTAACAACATTGTAGTAATATCTGCAAATGATATATAGAAACCAATTAAGATACCCAATATATATTTAAATCAACAAAATACAAACTAATTAATCAAGAGTAAAAGATTAGGTTAATTTATAAATATTAAACATTTTAATTAACGTATATAGCAAAAGAAAAGGTACACACTTCCGCGTTCTATCTTTGGTTATCACCTCTTGCCAGTTTGTGGTGGAGTCTGCCTTCTGTTAATTTATTACAAAGACAAAGCATCGGATAGAAAGATTATAACTTGACAATTAAGTAGAATTCATATAACTGAATTTTGATTTAAAAAAACGATACAAAATAAATATATGGATGGTATAAATAAACACAAATGGCTTGCCTCGTTCAATGTCATAAGCTCCCAAGGCTTGTACCAAGTGGATTCTCTAGTCTTGATATTGTGATAAAATCTGAACAATTATTCAAATTTCTTGTTATATATATGTAATTAACCCTAACTCAGGAAAATTAAAATCACGTGTAAGTAAATTTAAACAATCATACTGAAAATAAAAAGTATTCTTTGACTATGAAAATATTAGAAGTTTGTGGGTATTTCGAGAATAATCTTGATACCTGTATTAATTTGTATTTTCCATATTCATTCTATTGTTTTACAGTGCATTGAATTGTTAGTGTTGGAAATATAATCTAAACGTTAAAAATAATAATAAAAGATGGTATACTGCATGCCTGCAGTTTGAGCGTGTCTCACGAATATGTTAGCAGTATGAGCGAGTCTTACTCATAGTTGAGAGATTGTAGGAGTAGTTTTTGAATAACTGGAGTAGTGGAGATATAGTAGGAGAACATTGCTTATTTCTAGCTAGTTTTATCTTTAAATAGTTTACTTGTATTCAGTTTTTTTATCACACGTAGTAATATACCAGTACGTTTGCTTGTCTCTTGTGTTTACATATAAACAGGTGCATGATTGTGTGCGTGTGTTCAGCCTAAAATCAACATTTAGTATCAGAGCTTGGGGGGAATATCAAGGCTTAACAGCCTTCCCCACCGATTTTTGGAGGCATAACAGATGGTTTCCAAGAAGGTGATGGTTTATTTTTCAGCAGGGTAACAGCACAGTAGCTACTGTGGCAGTAGCTGTACAGAGCAGCAATGGAGATGGCTGCCATTTACCAGGGAATTCCAGAAGACTTGCTGTTTTCGGTAGCAGAGAAGGAATCGGCCAAGGAAGCGTGGGATGCGCTCAAAATAAGAGGTTTGTGGGAGCAGATCATGTGAAGACTGCTAAAGTGCAAACATTGAAGGCTGAGTTTGAAAATATGAATATGAAGGAGTCAGAATCTATTGATGATTTCGCATAGAAGCTGAACAACATCGTCAGCAACATTCGAACCTTAGGTGATAAGGTTGATGAAGCATATATCCTAAAGAAACTATTTCGTGCCGTCCCAAGAAAATTTATAAAATTACTTCAACCAATGAACAATTTAGTAATTTGGAAAACATGTTCGTTGAGGAGTTAATCGGGAGGCTAAAGGCTCACGAAGAACGGGTTCGTGGAAATGGTGAAAACAGTGGTAATCGCCTATTGCTTACTCAAGATGAGTGGATAACAAGGTCCAATGGAGAGCCAGTTCAGAGTCATTTTCAAACCAGAAGGGTAGGAGTAGCTACAACGGAGGACACCGCGGTAGAGGACGCGGCAGAGGTCATGGTTGTAATGGTAGAGGTGACAGAAGCTACATGAATGCAGATCATGACAGTGAAAGAAATAAATCAACTGCTGGTGGAAAAGATAAGAGTAAAATAAAATGTTTCAATTGTGATATTTATGGGTATTATGTGTCGGAATGTCAAAAACTGAAGCGTGAAAGAAATCATGAAGTAAATCTTATTCAGATTGATGATGATGAACCAGACTTATTACTCTCGGAAAAGGTACAAGAAGACCAAAGAGATGATGTGATGCTATATGAACAGCAAATTCTAAATGGGAAGTAACATGTCAAACGGGCAAAGAAAGCAATGTGCCAAACGGGCAAATAAGAAGTGCCACGCGGGAAAAGAGGTGACTTGTCAGACGGGAAAATAAAAGGCCAAACGGGCAAATAAGAAGTGCCACGTGGGCAAAGAGGTGACTTGTCAGACAGGAAAACAAAAGGCCAAACAGGGTATGTTACGTTGAAAGCCATACGGGATATGTTGAAAGCCAAACGGACTAAGTTGAAGGTCATACGGGCTATATTGAAAGCCAAACAAGTTGGTGTTGTAGAAAACACTATCATTTCATCTGGGAATGTGTTGAACCGGGAGAGATTTGTATTAAACATAAAAGTAAGAATGATCAGCATGCAGATGTGTGGACAAAAGCTATGTGCATTGGTAAGTTTAAGAGAATGCGTTTTTTGCTTGAAATGTAGATTCTGCAGGAAGACGTTTAGATTATGGGGGAGTATGTTGGAAATATAATCTAAACGTTAAAAATAATAATAAAAGATGGTATACTGCATGCCTGCAGTTTGAGCGTGTCTTACGGATATGTTAGCAGTATGAGTGAGTCTTATTCGTAGTTGAGAGATTGTAGGAGTAGTTTTTGAGTAACTGGAGTAGTGGAGATATAGTAGGAGAACATTGCTTATTTCTAGCTAGTTTTATCTTTAAATAGTTTACTTGTATTCAGTTTTTTTATCACAAGTAGTAATATACCAGTACGTTTGCTTGTCTCTTGTGTTTATATACAAACAGGTGCATGATTGTGTGCGTGTGTTCAGCCTAAAATCAACATTTTAGGCTTATGATAGTCTGCGTGCAGTACTAGTAGGGAGCTAGAGTCGCTTCCCTGATAAGCCCAAGGCAGGGCGAAACCAGTCATTGTTGTCTCGAGGCATAAGGCTGACACTTCGTGTGTGCTTGAGGCACATGGAGTGTGCCATACGGGGCGGGGTGCGGGTGTTGCCGCACAACCCTGTAACAATTGGTATCAGAGCTAGACTGAAAGAAGCAAAGGGTTGCTAATCCAAGGCTAGATTCAGAACTGTCAAGACACTACAAGAAAAACAGAAGCATACAACGCTTTTGCACCGTTGTCTGGCATCTCAATTTTCCGTAGTCTATTGAGGTGCCGTGTGATTGCGATCAAACAACGCTTGTTTAAACTGTTATATGAAGAAAGAAACACAACCGTTCAACAGGTTTGTTATAATATAGAATAGACAACAGTTCCTATCATTATGAACAATTGTTGGAAAAATAAAAACACAATAGGTTTACGAGTAATAGACAACGGTTCAACATGCTTATTTTAATGTAGAAGACACAACGGTTCTATTATTATGAACAATTGTTGGAAAAAGAAAAATGTAACAGTTTTACCACTAAGAGACAACGAGTAATATCTGTCAAGCAAGAGTTCTAACTGTTTCCGAACTTCATGTATATGTCTTATTCAAACAACGATTATTACAATGCCCTGTTGTCTGAAATCCTAACCACAACAGTTTTATACAAAAAAATTTATCTTAGTTTGGGTTAGACAACAGTTGCACAATTGAGTTGTGGTTAACTGTTATCCGAAAGCTCTTTAGACCATATTTTATGTTTAACTCGCATTATAGCTCAGGTTTTCAGACAACACTTTATAAAAATATCTAGTTGTGGTAATATTTTAGACACAATGGTTTTCAAGTTTTACAAATTTGTTTATCTGCCTTCAGTCAACTGTTATAACAATGGTATACCATTGTCTGACTTGTTTGGTATAATAGTTTATTTTTGTTTAAAACACCATTATATGTTGGAGTGTAAAATTTTTGTATACTAAATTCACCTTTCAAACTACCCAGCAGCATAAACTACAAAAACTTAAAACTAAATTCCATCAACTAATAATTCGCCAGAAAACACAAATCCACCAATTTACCATAAATTCACCGTAAAATTAAATCCATCAATCCAAAACATACCAATTTACCAATCCACCAAAAACACAAACAAGTAAATAGAGATCAATCCACCTAAACAAGTCTGCGGTAGTTCAAAAACTAAACACCAAACATAATCACAAGTTGAGATTACCATCACCAACTACATAAATAAAACTTCCACTTTACTACTAGTTCAGAAAAAAAAAGAACCCAACTGCAGAACCTAACATGCATGGCGTTTCATAAAGTATTTCGCAAAATCAGTCCGGACCTCGTTAATGTCAGAATCAGTATAAACCAGATTCGACCTGCGCATCCACTGAAAAATGACCAAAAGTTTTTTGTAAGTCACATGTTTTACTCGTGTATGAGCTAGTAGTTAAAGAAACTGAAATTTTAACCTTAGCAGCAAACTCAAGTTCTTTGTCCTCAACGATTTCCTTCATGTACCGCATCACAAATATGCCACAGTCCTTATTCCCCGTCTGCACTGGAACTCCCTGATATACCAAACAAAAAATTAATTGGGATATATATTGGTTAACTTAAACAAATTAGGTTTTGCAAATGATCCTTTTGTGCTAGGGAAACATGTTAAGCAAGTCTGCTACATCGATGATCCTCTTGAAAAATATTGGTCTGTTGTGTTAAAATTACCAGAAAAAAACTACTATGACCAATGTGATGATGAAAATGATGGATCGGTAGAAATAGAACTTGAGAATGAGCTACACGTGCCAATGTTCCCCACTGTTGACGAACTAGACGAGGAAAAATCTAGTTATATGCGTGACGAAGAAGAATGGATTCAACTTCCATGATGGTAATAACTACATTTGTGTCTTGAATCGTTTTATTTGTTATTTATTTCTTGTCAAATATTATATCTCTCTGTCAATTTCAATCTAATTTTTATTTTTCTTTCAGTGACCAATGCGAATATTGAGCCGAATTATTAATCAAACTGGGGTACTTATTGACAGTTTGGCTCATTTGCCTAGACAAGATTATTTGGTGACATTCTTGTTTGCCTGGACATGGTTACAACAATTTGCTTCTCTTCTGCCAAGCTGATGTTATGTTTTGTCACTTAGTTATTAATTAGAAGCATTGTATGGCATCATGAGAGTTCAATTAGATTGGTATTTTTTGATAAAAGGATTAACTTGTCAGTTTGTGATAGTATTTGGTTTGTGTAACTTGTCCAATTTGAGGAAGTATGTTGGTTTGTCACTTTCATTGAGGAATTTTTGTTTGCTAGTCCGTTGGTTGGATGATTTATTGTTTACAAATTTTGTGGTTGGATTGGTTTTTGGTTGTGTAAGCAGGATCTAACAGTTTCCAGTAATTTTTTTTATTTTTCTTCAGAAAATAGACAACGGTTTGTTAATTATAAACCGCCGTTAGTTTTATTAACTCACAATGCATTATCACAACAAAAACTGTTATCTAATAACGTAGACATAAATTAAATGAACGGCTAGGATTTTAATGCAATTTAATCTAATGATCGAGAATAATATCACTATTTTTCTAATTTTAAATAAAAATTAAATTCTGAATTTTACTTTATAACACAACAGTTAGTTCTTTAAAATCCATTGTTAGCTTTGTTAACTCACAATGGAATTGCAGAGAAATGCCCTTGTCTAATAAGGTAGACATAAATTAAGAGGGAGTATTTAATTTGAAAATTTTCAAAATTTAGGAGGAATGTTTTTTAAATAATGGTACCTTCTTACAATGGTATTTGAAAACCATTGTTTGAGTTCAAATAAGACAATGCATTAAATAACCTGTTGTCTAAATTACACAACAGCACGAATAAAACCATTGTCTGAAAGAACTCTATTCACAACGGTGATAACGCTGTTGTGTTCAACTCTATCACACAACATAATAAGTAACAACTATTGTCTGTTATGCTCAGAATAAAATCATATAGACAATAGTTTGAAAATAAGCTTAATAACGCTTGTCTTGTGCTAACTCAGGCAACAGTTTTTGAAGGAACACAATTTCACCGTTGTTTGTTAAATTAGGACAACGGATAATTTCATAACTGTTGTGTAATCAGTGTTGTCTGATTGAGATTTTCTTGTAGTGAGACAAACCTCCACATCGGTTGATGTATGCCACGAGTTTCTGCAAGCGCTTAAGGAAATAAATAGGCAGAGAACCTCACATAGAGGGAGTGGGGGAGTGGGGGAGTGTGTTAGTCACTCTAGTGTAATCACGGTATTGTTCCAGATGTGAACGAGGGCGTGCACCAGTCTAATGGGGGGATGGTTTGTAACAGGGTCACTTTTATTAAAGGGGACATTGGCTGGTTAGTGCTTAATGTTGAAGGGGAGGCATGGTTATACTCAATGGCGAGTGCCTGCGGGGGCTGTCATAGGCTTATGATAGTCTGTGCGCAGGGCTGGTCTGGAGCTAGAGCCACTTCCCTGATGAACCCAAGGCTGGGTGAAACCAATCATTGTTGTCTTGAGGCGTAAGGCTGACACTTCATGCACGCTTAAGGCACATGTAGTGTGCCGTACGGGGTGGGGTGCGGGTGTTGTCGCACAACCCTGTAACAGTTAGAACGACTTATAGAATGTACTCTTAAAGTCTCTTCGAGTATAAGATTTTTTTAATATTAAAATATGTGAGTAGATATTTCAATGAAGACCTGTATAAAGTCTGGTATCAAGTCATTCAAGAAATAAAACTCAAATACAAAATACGTACTACTACTCCTAGATTGAGCTGAGTTTTTTGAATTGAGTGAAATTTTTTCTTGCAACAAGGTGGTATCAAAAGTCAAAAGGTGTAATTGTTTCTGGAGAAAAACTTGTGTTCATTAAACCATGATAAATGGAATAGCTTATATATAAGCAGACAGAGTTAACTCCATTAATATGTGATCTTTTGGAATGTGCTCAAATATAAATTCACACAGGCAAAGCGGATATCATAATATTGTGTAGTTAATGCTTACTTGTGGCCCCCAACATGTGGTATGAAAGCCAAAGGTTTGGAGTAAATCTTGGGGATAACCGGCTGTGATTGTACGATGTGGGAAGCCCTCGGTGTGAACATGTCCGTGGAGCCTTGTGTCGAAAGTCCTCCTTATACGGTGATGTGGTTAGGTAGGGTGTCTCACGGATAATAGCAGCGATACAGTGGTCACAAGATTTGTGGTTCTTGGTTTGAAGAAAGAATTGTTGGGTGTTGTCAATTCAAGTCCCAGATCGACTAGTTAATAAATAATTCGTTTATATATATAAGCAGTTAGTTGACTATATTAGTGTGAGAGTTTTGGGTATACCAAATATAAAACCATGCGGGTTTAATCCAAAGCAGACAATATCATCCTATTATGGAGTTAAGGCTTGTTTGTGACCCAAAAAATATTATCACAACCAAAGATTTGGACTAGGACTTTGGGGTAATGGGGGAGGCCATGTGAACGCACAGGATATTCATGGAGCATTGTGTCGAAAATCTTCGTCATACGTGACGTGTCTTGCGTATAACAGTGGCGGTACAATAATTACAAGATTCGTGGTCCTTGGTTTGAGGGGAGAATCGTTGGATGGTATTAATCCATTCCACATCAAGTAGCTAGGTAAGAGATAATTATCTTCTATATAAATAGTCAATTAACTCCATTAGTATGTGTCTTTTTGAGATGTGTTCAAATACAAGTTCGTGTTGAATCGGCTCAAAACGAACAATATTATGGAGTTAAAGCGTTTCTTATGGCCCAAAAGACTAAAAATATAAATGAGATAGCAATTAATAAGGTTATTACGAGCCCGCAAAGAAAAACAAAGATTGAATAAATTTTACAACAAAAATTATCTTTTAAAAATAATGATGAAAGATAGATGATGTTCAAAGGAGACGTGGATGAGGAATAGAATTTTTCCATGGACAAGGACCAGCAAGTGTCCCACAAAGGGCAAAAAATAAGAAAAGATTGACGAGATAAAAAAAATCAAGCGGCTGTGAAAGATGAAAGATATTATTATTGGGCTGGTCATAAATTTGTTTCCTATAATTTTTTATTTTTTGAATGGTTGTTTCCTATAATTTAGTAGAACTGCAAATATAAAATAAGAAACCTTTTTCCATCTCTCTTGCGAACATGGACAATCCAATCTGATGCCAATGTAACAGGGTTATGTTGTGGGCGCCCCATCTGAAATTATACAGGAATATATTCAGTTGTAAATTTATTAAAAATATTTAATTATAGAAGCTGATAAATAACAAAACATATCGATCCGATCGACTGTGTGTAATATTATTAGGATTAACCTGGTCAGAAGTATTCTGAGAAATTAAAATTGGTGGATGTACTGGCATAACATGACCTGCACCTGGTGCTGACTGCTGATTCATTGCTTCCCCAAACTTAACAGCAGCTTGCTGAGGTTGCACAGCCGGACATCTAGGTACGGCAAAACTGTAAGATACAATTATTAAAATAAATAAATTATTGATTATTAGCATATAATCTTATAATTAAACCAAGTATCTTAATTAAATAAATACAATAAATAAATTATTGATCAGCATATAAACCAAAGAACTAGATCTACAGTACTAGTTAATTAATTTACTTATATCATGTTTGAAATTTAATTATATTTTTTTTCAAGAAAAGACGTTATGATATTAATCTTCCGAGAAAACAAGGAACAACCCAAAGCTTACATTCATACGGATCTAAATAAATTTCATCGTTTCATATAATTACTTTTTTAGACTTAAACCCTAATTAAAGGCGGTACAGCCTAGGTTTATACCGTCTAAAAGGGCCCCTAGCCCCTACCTATCCAAAGAAATGAAATATTGATATACGGGTACAAAAGAGAATGTCAAAGTTATTAAAAATACGGGTGAACAGAAAAATTCTCAAAAATCGAAAATGTTAATAAATTAATATTTTAATCTAATAACAAAAATTGAGACATATGATTGATCAGAAAGAAAAACAAACTATAAATCTAAAAAATGGGTATTAACACAAGATGGGCAAAAATTCAGAAAAAAGTTGGGCAAAAGAATAATAAAATTAAATTTTATAATTTGATATTATAAAAAATAAATTTGATTTTCCTGATACAGACATCGTAAAAGTTAATTTCGTTTTTATCAATATCCGGAACATTAATTCATTTCTAAGAAGAAGAACAAAAGATTGAGACAGGAAAATTATAGGTGTACCTCATATTTAGTGTTGATGACTGCTACACAAATTTTTGCAATAGCTTTGGGCAGGTGTTTTCACCAACTTTTTCGATCTCCAATTTTTGTGTGCGGATGATGACTGGATTTGTGGGATTAGTTATATATTAGTTTGGATTGGTAGAGGGATGTAATTCGGTAATGAGATTGTGAGTTTTAAAATACGGTGAGATTAATAAATTAAGCAACTTTGTGGGTGTAGATAAAAAGAAAATTGGGAACGAGGGTAACCTTATGCTAGTATCATGATGTTATATCAAATTTTATATAAAATTTGATCCTACTGATTTACATAAATAACCCTATAATCCTATATTTATAATAAAATTATTTTTTTATTTCAGGATACTATTTGAGTTGTCCGAATGCACATCAAATTCGTAAATAAACGATTAAATAATTGTTTGACTAAAAAGCTACTACAACCAAGAAATATATACTCCTCATAGTACCATTTTAATAATTTTTTCTTTATTACCTATATTTAATACATTAGTTTAATATGTATGTTGGAAAAATCAATATTCAAAATGATAATGGAAAAGAATAATCTTGAAATATATATATAGAGAGAGAGAATAAAAAATGGACAATTATAAAAAAAGATTTTGTAAAAGTCAATTGAAATGATATGAAAGAATAATTACTCTAACTTTTTGATATATACATATTTTAGTTTTCAAAAAGTATACTCTTTCTGTAGTAGTCGATCACTTTTGAGAGAAAAAAATTGTCTCATAATAAATGTTTATTATTTTTTTTCAATACAATTTTATAGGTAAATTTTCAAAATAATTCTTTAACTAAAGTATTGGTACTAGTATTGATAATTAATGTAATATAGTTATCATTCAAATTATCTCAATTAATGTAATTAATAGGGATAAAAATGAAAAAAAAATTATGTTAAAATTTCTTAATATGCGTAATTTTTTTAAAAATGACCCGTAAAATAGAACGGAGGGAGTACCGTATACTAAGATTCTTAAATAGTTAAATATCTAGATATTACGGATTTCAAAAAGGTGTCATTAATGTAGGGTGAGCGCAGTTCGGTTCGGTTCGGTTTTTGACCGAAACCGCATATCTTCGGTTTTAAAAATTGAAAACCGCAACCGCAACTGAACCATCGGTTTCGGTTTTAAAAAGACCGGTTCGGTTTTTATAGGTTCGGTTTCGGTTAAAAAACTGGATAAATAAAAATGAAAAAAATATATAATTAAATCATTATATTTTTACATTCAAATTTTATACAATCAAATATTTGATCATATTCTGCATAATAACACTACAAAAGAAAGGTAAGAAACTTTAACAATCAAATTTTAA
Source organism: Oenanthe sinensis (assembly GCA_028671895.1). NCBI lineage: Eukaryota > Viridiplantae > Streptophyta > Magnoliopsida > Apiales > Apiaceae > Oenanthe > Oenanthe sinensis. The sequence continues at coordinate 246,387 of JAPMAC010000223.1, read as the reverse complement.
GGTTGAATCAACAAAATGTTAATGTTCTTTATCGTAGTATGCAATCTAAAAAGCACATAACCATGTCTAATGATGTTTACTCCTGATTATATGTTTTTTAATTGGAAAATAGAGGAATAAAATGTTGTAAATGAGTTGTCATATTCCCACACTCAATATTAGTATAGTTGATGTTGTAATATGAAATATAATTGAAAAAACTATGTTCTAGGAAAATTTAATACTTAAATTATATATATATATATATATATATATATATATATATATATATTATAATAAATTTATTTATTTTAATGATCGGTTCGGTTCGGATTTTTTCGGTTTGGTTTTGACCTATAACCGGAACCGGAACCGAAAGTCTCGGTTTTTAAAAATCAAAAACCGCAACCGTAACCGCCGGTTCGATTTCGGTTTTTTCGATTCGATTTTCACCGATTTCGGTTCGATTTCGGTTTCAATTCGATTTTTTGCTCACTCCTACGTTAATGCTCGAGGATCAGCCTGAGCGTAGTGAGATGAGTATGTGTTTGTGCCCGGAAGTATTTGAGAAAATGAATGCTGCTTACATAGAAGAATTTTTTTTCTTTTCCCAACGACAGAATTGGGATTGGAGAGATTGGGCAGCTGTCAAATATACCCGTTGATTTAAGATAATCCCAAAAAACAGATGCTAATAATTTTTAATTAATATATTCGAGAATACGAGCTAGAAAAACAATATCTATAATTTCAATTTCAAAATTGAATAATAATTATTACAAATAATGGAAAATGTACTAATCTGGTACCTATGCCTATATTATATGTCTTATACTATTCTATACTATTTCAATCGAACATTTAATGTCATAATTTGAATCATATACTCCCTATGTTGTTTTATATTTGTCGTTTGACTTTTCTGCACGTAGTTTAAAGTATTTTTACCGTATAGTTAAAATAATTATTTTAAAAAAATTCTTTTTGTGAATTTTAGTATAAGTTATAAATTTTTATTCAGAAGTTTTTTTTAGAAAAATAATTATTTTAACTACTCGGTCAAAGCACATTAAAATGTGTACAGAAAAGTCAAACGTCAAATATAAAAAAATAGAGAGAATATAATATAAGGGTAAAATGGTTTAATCATAATTGAACTCACACACTACTTATAATAGGGGGACTGAACTTAAAAAGTATACGGTGAACTAATTTGATTAATTAAAACTTGTAATCACGTAACTAAACTCGTAATAACTTTATGATTTACTTTTAACAGAGCACCGTTAGTTTTTGACAAATCAACTGTTGTTTTTTTACCCAATAACGTAAAAAGGCTCAACCCGGCTGATCCATTAAATTACCCATTCTAATTCAAACGATCAAAACACAAGGCAATAAATTGAAGATCAATAAGAAATCAAGACGATTTACGAGAAAACGCCGATAATTAATCATAACAAAGAAGATTCAATGTCAATACACTTTCCTAATTATCTGGGGTTACTTTAATTTAAATTCACTGTGCAATTTACATGTTTGTGGGAATGCAACACCTGCTTCAACACCACCTAATGCTGCACAAAAGAAGAAAAGAGGGAATATATGCAGCATCTCAATCATTTAAATTATTTGACCCCGGCCGTACAGATCCAGATCCTTATGGACAAACTCGTGTATGTGCTTGATGCATATAAATATTCTTTTCATAGTTAGTTGCGGAGCCAGAATTTTGGTTCATGGTGACCTAAAATTCTAATTTTAAGTTGAGCAATTTTTTTTGAATAATATTTTTTTATTAACTTAAAAGTATGATTAAAATAATATAAAATAATAAAATAAATTAATATGAAGATAAAAAATATTAGTTTATAACCTATATTTTTTATTTTAAAATAATATTATAATAATTATAATAAAATTCTAATATAGAAAATATATTATACTTCTAAAAGATATATATCCAATTGAATTAAAAAGAAGAGCATGACTAGATATCCAAAAATAATCTCAATTTTTTTCATAAATGACATGCAATAATATGTTATTTGTTTTGATTCGTGAGCATAATGCACGATCTCATATTATTATAATATTAGGAAGTTATCAATTATACACGGTGTCAGTTTAGTATTTGGGACGGTGCCTAGCATTATTTAAAAAAACTCACCAACAAAGATCCATTATATCCATTAATCATGGTTGCATTTGTTATTTATGCCTAACTTTGAAACAAAAAAAAACAGTTAGTGAAATACTGAAATCTGAGGGTGAGCCACGGCCTACTGGCTCCGCCCCTGTCCATAGTAAGCCTCACTTCTCATTACTTTGATATATAAAACATCTACACTGGCCGAACCTATTCTAGAAAAGACAGGCTGTATTCCGACGAAATGCTATTCATTCTAGGAGGACTATAATGAGGACGACGTAGTGAAAGTGTAACTCATTGCATAAATAAATGACAAAAAACTGTTATTTTGGAAGAGCATGGCCTCCCAAAATTTGAATTTGTTTTATGCTCAAGTGCATAATTCCTTATTTGCATCGAACATCAAGTATCATATTTGTGTTGTTTACCTTCATGTTACCTGAACTTGATGTGAAGAATTATACATTAACATAATCAAGAATCTTCTTTATCATTTTCAATTAAGCACAAAAGAAACTTTACATAGTTATAGATAAATGCATATGACAATTCTTGCAACTAGCTACATATCAACAACGAAACGTTCTGTTCACAAACCATCCCTGAAATAAGGAGCACTAAGAAATGAGCTAGAGAATGTCCCTCCACCATTTGGGAAAAGAGTAAGAAAACATATGAGCCCGAGTACAAGGCCCCAAGCATATCGATCATCTCCTAATGGAGTGATCTCATCTTTTGCAGGTATTTCTTCTCCACCTCTGAAGAATGTTGCAAAAAGTCCCCATGCTAAACAGAGGACACTCCCGCTGAGACCACCGATGCCAAGGAGTAATGAAGTAGTGAAAGATAAGACACTAGCGGTATTTCTTCCAAACATGGATTGAGCAATGCGTCCACCTTCAAGTCTTCCACATGGCAACAAGTTCAATGATGTTACCACCATTCCTTCAAGCAGATGAAATTAAAATGAGAGCCGATTAATCTAAATATAGAACTTAAAATCTGTATGTTTTATTGTATCTTAAAGTTTGATAAAACTATATACAACTTGTGGATTCTAACCGAGTTAAAGTGTTCCAGCTGCGGAGGACTGAAATCTATGTTGTATAAAGAGAGATAAATGAAATATTAAAGCTTAAATGTAGTTATCTTAAATATCATAAAATTTGTGCACATGCTATCTAATAATCAGAATCATTACAATAATAACCAAGACACTGACCTAAGAGTCCAGCAAAAGCAAGTGGATCAACAGGGACTCCCAGACCTTCAACTGCATAAGGTAACACATTCCCTAGGTCATCCGTGTACGGACCTATTACGAATTGGATGAAAGAAAGCAAAGGGTTATTGAAAAAGAATTGAGGCCTTATATACCTGCAAAATAATGAAAGTATCAGCTTAAATAGATATGTTTCTCTTTAAAACCATATTAAAGGAAAGGTATAGGGATTAGGAAAGCATGCATGTCAATATTTACATACTGGGTACGTGTTTATATAGAGCATGAATCTCTCTATTAGAGCTCCAAGAAACAGAGGATGCATATATTAAAAAAATTCTACTATTAGAGTCACTTTCTATTGGGGAACTACTCTATAAAAGGGTAAGTAATTTACTTACTCTATGAAAGGGTAACAAATACTTACAATGCGTTATCCCCTCCATTAAAGCTTCCATCAGCCACAAACGCTGCAACTGCAAGAAATAGAGAAGTCAAATATGCACTGGCTGTTCGTGCGACTGGAATATCAAAAAGAGCCTTCTTGTCTGGAAGCAAAGACTCGTAGTTATTCATCACTCCCAAGCATCCTGTCCAACTGGAGGGAACTAAAAAGGACGGGCTTAATTTAACATCATAACGTGCTGCGGTTATCCTTGTGGCTATCTGCAATAAATACACACCTGGCGATCAATAATTTCTTCACAGAAAAAGGTTTATTACCTAAACTAATTATATGCTACTACTAACGAGAAATGTTTGGTTTTAATTAAATCACTCACAATGCCAAAAATACTTCTGCATGTTCTTAATAAAGAAACTTACAAGCTCGACACTGCATGCATATGAACATAAAAGAAAGATGCGACAAACTTATTAATACTATCAGTGCATCTTCAGGTATGATATTTATCATCAAATTGTCTGATAGAGGTATATGCATTTATGGGGTTTTAATAAGCTAAATTTGCGCATATAACTTGTATATTAACTTTATTATTTACAAATGTAAACTTTCACTCAATAGTTTTATAATAGAATAAATATTATTACTCCCTCTGTTTTTAGATAATTGTCGTTTGACTTCTCTACATGTACTTTAAAGAGTTTTGACCACATGGTTAGAATTATTATATTTTTCTTTTTCTTTTTGTGAATACAAATATTTAAATTTTTACTATGTGGTCAACCCTTTTTTAAGTGTGCAAAAAATTCAAAATACAATTATTTAAAAACCAAGGGAATAAGTAATTTTGACTGGCACCCCTCTATATCTCAAGGCATCTCTAAAGTTAATGTACTCATGTTTCCCAAGCATACAAGACAGAGTACACTAGTTAGTAGTACAAGATCATACCTCTGAAACTCCCAAAATTGTTAGGAAGCCGCCAAAGAGAGGAACAACATTAGCTAGGTAGTCATTGAACGTAGCATCAGGTTTCACAAAAAAGTCACTCATAATGGCTATTGTTCCAAACGTAGTGACAGATAGAGCTAAAGAACTAAGATAGCCCAAAGGAGTGCTCAGCCTGGATGACTCAAATTGGAGGTCAATTTCCGCTTTAGGTTGTACCATGCAAACCTTTAAGATATAAAGTAGGTAGTCAGGATGATTAAAATTTAAATTGTCACAGGGAAATTTCAAACTGTACAACGGCTTTTCACAACAGTTGTGTTTGAAGAATTTTTTGTTAATAGGATATCAACACAGACCTTAAAATATACCGCTAATCATATATATGCAATTTAATACATTTTGAATTTTATTTCTATTATCATCTTGTACAGTATTGTGATCTAGGGTAACAGAAATGTGATTTGAAATTTTGACTGAAGTTATTTGTGTTCTATATATGCAACTAAAACAATTATGATCTTAAAGATGACAATATCACTTCTGAATTTACCTGTTTGGTAATGTCGTCAGTTTTTTCCTCCATAAGCCACAGTACAACCTCCCTCCCGGCAGCTTCAGATAGTTTTTGCTCCAATACTGGAATAACTTCTTCAACAGGTTTTCTTAGATTTCCGATAAAAATCCCTCCATCTCCAAATCTCCTCACATCCCTAGCGAAAAATGTATTGAATCCAAAACAGCTCTTTAACTGTCATTTAAACCACCAAACAAATTTAAAGGATGTCTTTTTTGTTCCCTTCATTTCAGGGGGAAAAGGAATGAGACAGCCCAGTGTCCTGCCTCAGTAGGTCAATTCCATGTGTATGGAAAATCTATCATAAATTCAGTAAAGACTTTTTTTTTGACAGAAAATTCAGTAAAGACTTTACAATGTCTATATGTTTAGAAGATTGATTAAATTAATCTTGTCGGACATCTAAGTTAAGTGTTGGTAAATTCATTTGAAACAGAATCTGTACATTGACAATCTAAACTAGTATAAGATTATGTAACACAACTTCAAATATAGAAAACTCATCGATCTGTATCCGTTTAGGACAAAAACGAACAATAATATGAGAGTGATAGCTTCATTTCATTTGATTTTAAGTTCTTACACATTTGGATTCTTGGTATTGGAGGCTGTTAAATTTCTCACACGAGTTTGTTAAATATTTAACCAAAGTACAAAAGTTTATGAACAAAAGTAATGTAATGATAGCAAACTCTGCAAGAACGGAAAGACTGCAAACTCAGCACATTAGTTTATAAACAAGAATCTAATGTCACTAGCATATACATCTAATCTATGAAATAAATGTAATCAGTGGAGTAATTAAAATCTGTTTTCCATATATAAAGCTGCTTTGCGCGGCTTATTAGACTAGTTAAATAAAAGACTGGGCACCGGAGTGGAAATAAAGAAAAATGTAAATTAATTAGCAAGAAAATATTGAAAAACAATTAGGATTAACAGGAGAAGCACTAACTAACCTTATTGAGATCAAGAGCCTTAAAAGCCTCTTCAGCTTTCTCTAACCTCTCTTTTTGCCTAGACAAACTGTCAATAGCCACTTTCTTCAGTAACCCCACAACTGGATTATCACTATTTTCTCTATCAAGTTCTCTAAGCTTCCTATCAGTCCTTTTCTTCTCAAGCTTTATAGCCGCCTCAATCGAAGGATTTCCCATAAATTTCTTGAACTCCTCATCTGTTTTCCAATCCATTTCTTGTTGTTCCTCACCTTCCACAAACAAATCTTTCTTCTGAGTATCTTCTTTTTCTTCAGTTTTCGAAACTACGACAGAAGAGGATGAGGAAGTAGAAGATTCAGATTCCTCTGTTTTTTCATATTTGGCTGCAAAATTGAATCTTTTGATGTGGGCTTTGGAGGGAAATGTGAGTGAGTGAATCTTCTTGGAAAATAAATATGAAGAAAAGTGATTCTTTTGGTTTAGTGTAGAACAAGTGCATGAAGTGGTGAAAAGAGTAGCCATTGAAGGAGGTTGTAAACATGATGTGATCGGGGAAGAATGACAACATTTTAAGTGAGATGGAGGGAAATATGGGGAAAGGTCTAGAGAATTGGAGAAGTGCAAAGTATGTATAACATTAACATGTGTAACAATAAAGACAAGAATAGTGACAAACCATACTGGGCTTGTAGTTGACATGCACGGGATAAGGTTTTTCTGGTTAATATACAACGCAAACGAATTGAGTGGAGTTTAGTTTTATGTCATCAATGTCTTAAAATGTTATTCTAAGCTAAAATTTAAGGTATTTTGAATAAATATGTACTTCAATAATGTTCTAATGATATCCTAAAAGACTACGAGATCCATCACATACCTCATTATAGGATACTATTACCCTCATTTTATTTTTATCAATAAAATATTCATTTTCCTACTTTTTTATACTTCTTTTTCTTCATTTTATATTTTCAAATATAAGTTTAATTTAAATATACTATTATTTTAATAATAGGGCATGCGAATATGGTAAATGGTTAGAGTTGATGTATGTGTATAGTGTCCTAAATTAGTAAAACATTATATTTTATTATATTTATAAAACATTTTGTAGGATATTGTGAGTCTAAGGTGAAATTAACTTTCCTTGAATACAATGCAACTAGAATTAAACCGAATATATTTTTAAATTGAAGGAAAATTTATAATTTTATACCCTCTGTTTGGGTTCGTATTTTTGATAAACTTGATTGAATTTTAAGGCTTTATTTGGATAGGGGTTGGGGTGGGAGAGGTTGGCTTGGGAGGGGTTGAAATTAGTAAAACCATGTTTGGGAGTATTTTAAAAGGGAAGCGTTGGATTTTTTAGGGTTGATCAAGGGATGGGTAGGATAAAATTTCAGTTATTCTGTAACAGACTTCCAACAGCCCGATTTGGGGTGTTATGCAGGAGCATTGTAGCGCTGTTTTCCCCATTTATCCATTATGCAGTTGTGCTTGGAACCCAATCATTTCTTCTTGTTTTTTTTTAATCAGACTTCTGCACATAACTACAGTAATATATATATATATATATATATATATATATATATATATATATATATATATATATATATAACCTATGCATATATCTGCACATAGATTTGTAGTTTTTTTATTCATTTTAAAATTAAATAAATTTAAAACATGTTTTTCTAAACTAAATTATAGTGCATAATTTCTTACAACATGAAAAAATAATACATAAAATAAAATTTATGAAAATGATAAACGGATATTTATACTTTAAGAGAGTATGATAGTTGTTTTAATTAAAAAAATTATAAATTTAATAATTTTAAAAAATTTATTTATCCAACCCCTTACTCAACCTTTCATCCAAACATGAGAAAGGTTCAACCCTTCCTAACTCAACCCACACAACCACACCCCACCAGGTTTTGGTAGACATAGAGAGTAAAACCTCTATCAGCTTTTATTGTATTTATTTATTGTAAGGTCATGAATTAAAATTTGGAGTTCACGACGGAACTACGATTATAATACGGGATATTAAATAAAAGGATATTTATCAAAAATACTATTTTTTAAAAAATATTTTGTATTTGTTTTTGAAATTTTTTTGCCAAAATATAATCTGCAACTAAAAATAACTAAATACAAATTTTTTATTTATAATTTGTAACCAAATGCAATTGAATACAACTTTTTTTTTGAAAAAAAATTGAATTAGTGCGTGGTTGCATTTGAGATTTATTTTAGTTGAATCACGTTACATTGGTTGCAAAACTGTATTTTTGCAAAAAAATTAATGATCCTATTTTTGCAAAATATTAAATAAAAAACCTATTTTTGCAAAAAAAATATTGGTATTTTTAAAGAAAAACTAAATAAAAAGGCCAAAAAATATATTAATTTATTTGAATAAAAAGTTTTAGTAATCTCATCAGTACTAAATGACTCTGTAATGTCATGCAATTTTTTTAGTATATATTAATAGAAACTTTTAAAAAAATTATCTTTCATTCGATTAAGGAAATTTATTTTAATAGTTTTCATAATCGAAAATTTTCACAATCCTATTTTTAAATTAATTATTACTACTAAATTAAAATTTTATATTATTTAGGGGACTAATACAAATTATTCTATATATATTTTAGTATTTTATTTTAAAATTTCTATTTAGGAGTGAAGTTGGAGAGATTGGGACTCACTCTAGTTCCCTTAGTTCCGGCTGTGTGTACTTATTTTTTGGCCAACATATTACTTGCAATATTATATTTTCAAAACTATTATTTATAATACTAAAGATTATATTTATTTATATTTATACAAATTTTACCAAAACTAACTTTTTAATTACTTTTCACATGATATATATTACAATAACAATTTATTTAGGTTAGAGCAAACATATATAATATAAATATAATAGTTCAATGTGAATTGAACAATAAAAAGGTTAAGAAATTGACTAAAATAGACAAAATATAAATTTCGATATTACATGGAATGGAGTAGTTTCACAAGTTTAGTGAAGGCTAAAATGTAAGTATATATAATGCACTTTATATAAATTTCGATATTACACGGAGTAGTTTCATAAGTTTAGTGAAGGCTAAAATGTACTTTATATTTTGAACTATCGGAAGTAATGAATTGGCTTTTCCAAAAATATATATATAATGCACTTTATTCATAACATCATATCTTCTCCTTATCGCTCCGTGGGTTGTTTAGTATTTATTATTATTATCGTAAAGAATGTTCAACTCAATAAATCCAATATTAATTAGCCACCTTTTTTCTCTCCATTTCTTGTGAGAGGTGTTGTCGAGTATTTTGGAGGGATATCATTGGCAGTTAAGAACTATTATCAATATCAATTTCAAATATATTATTCTTTACCATTTGGAAGTGTGGTGAAGAAGTTGTGGGTGTTTGTTTATAAACTAAATTAAACTAATAAGCAAATAAAATCTATGTATTAACGATGATAAAAAGCAATCCAGGAAATAGGGTTCTTCATTGACATTGATGAATGTCTATCAATTGTGACATACAAGTCTCTTACTCTACTAAAAACAGTCCTTCTAAAGTTTATAATGTTCTCTCCTAAGATAAAATATAATACTTACAATTATGCATTAACTGTCACTCTCATGATCAATTAATGTACAACTATAAGCTATCAAGACCCAATGATTTTCAGTCTCATATTAATCTCTCAATTAAATATTTGACTTATGTCTATCATATCATGAACTAGAATTACAACTCATCTCCCGATTCATTAATAACCCCTACAGATACAATTAAAGGTTAACTACTCTCATAATTGTGTTAAGCACAGTATGACAGATTAGTAAAGCAGAGAAATCACAATATAATATTAAACAAACATCGCAAACAAATGAATACTGCATAATTCCCAGATTAGAGAATTAGTTACTCATAGCAAAGAAAGAAAACAAACATATATTAATACTGAAAACCATGGTTACAAGAGTATAGAGTTAAGAAGATACAACTTGACAAAATCTCTTGAACTTGGAGTGAATCCCTTCAATCATTGCTCAAGTTCTCTCTCCAAGTTTTCTCTCTGATTCCCGCTCTAAGTAATACACGGCCAACTCTAATTATTTTACAAAACCTAATATAAAAGTGTTTTTAGACCCACTTTCCTAAACGAGATAGAATTGTAATACAAAATTCGTAGTCAGCTGTCCATACCTGTTTCTGGGATGCTCCACTTGAAATATGTGTATTGGACCACCTCTGAATGATAGATTTTTCTATTATCTTCGCGTGGGCTGTAAAATCACCAAATACTGACTTCAACAACTCAAGTTATGGTCCAAACAGTGAATTGTGTGTAAGCTGCCCATCAAATCCAAATTTAATTTAATTAATCTCCAAATTTGACTCTTTATTCTCCAATTCTTCCAAGTTTAGGATTTCATTGCTTCCTACAATAAAACATTAAAATCTAATTAATAAACCTCCAATTAATGCAAAATATAATAAATATGATGAATATATTTATATAAAAAATCTATAAATATATACTCTATCAAGAGGTATGATTTTTTCTCTCTACATCTATTAAACACGATTTGTGAGAGCTTTTCAATATGGCTAGAGCAGAGGATATCAATGAGTTTATGGCAGGGATGAATATAGAGGACGAAGAGAACGAGGAACTTATTTTCGATACTAAAATAGAAGATGATTCGAACAAGTTTGAGATGTGTTTGGTGGGTCGATTTTTGACAGGAAAAACATCAACTCTCGAGCAATGAAGACCAAACTAGCAAATATTTGGAGACTTGCAAGAGGAATAAATATCAAAGGTCTTAAGGCCGGTGTTTTTCTCTTTCAGTTCTACCATGTAGATGTAATGCTTTGGGTTCAAAACGGAGGGTCTTGGACATTTGATAGTGCCATGATTGTTGTCAATACTATTCCAAAAGTAGAAGACCCGTTACATGTGTCATTGGTAGAGTTGAGTTTCTGGATTCAAATACACGGATTACCTACAGGCTTCATGTTAGAAGGAGTTGGTAAACAACCGAGGAATTTTTTCGGTAAGTTTGTGATGTATGACCCGAAAAATAACACGAGTATATGGCGTGAATGTATGCATCTGAAGATCAAAGTGGATGTACGAAGACCTCTGAAACGCAAAAAGAAAATTTGCAAGAAAGACGGAATATAGTGCATTATTTAGTGCAAATATGAAAGGCTAGGTGACTTTTGCTTTCTGTGTGGAATGTTAACCCATACAGAGTGATTTTACGAGAAAAAGATGGATCCAAACACCCAGGAAGCTCCAAGAAAATGGGATACATGGCTGCGAGCTCAGACGCGGAGGGTGACGGGACAAGAAAAGAGTAAATGGCTCTGTGATGAAAGGGATGACGATTGGGGCACCAATCTCAGGAAAGATATTTATTATCAACATAACTCGGAGAAACAAATGGGTATTATGACTAAGGAAGGTAATCAAATGTGAGATTTTAGGAACACGGTGCATGGGGGAGCTAATACTTCGGGGGCAAATGAGCTGTTTGGTAATTCAAAATTTACAACGGCAAAATTGAAAAATATAAGCTCGAGTGGGCCTGCGAATGAGGAACTAATTGGGCTCAATATTGAGGAAAGGAAAAAGAGACATAGTGGGCCAACAACAAATGAATTTATGGAAACAGATGGTAACAGTGAAAATTATTTCCGGAAACTGCTCTTTCTAAGGCTGATTGAGCAGATTCATCACCTGATTTTTTGGCTAAGCTTGCTAAGCAAGCTAGCCGGTCCAAATGAATATCCTAAGATGGAACTGTCAAGGTTTGGGAAACTCTCAAACAATTCATGTTCTTTGTGACCTTGTGAAGGCACGTAAACCTGATTTTCTTTTCTTATCAGAGACTATATCTATTGTAAATAAAATAGAGGAACTCCGAGTTAAACTTGGTTTCCTTCGATGTTTTTCTATTAATTGTATAGGTCATAGTGGTGGTTTGGCAATTTTTTTGAAGAAACATGTGCCTTGTGAAGTGTTAGGCTATTCATAGAATCACATTGATATTATCTTCAATGAAAATAATGGTGTTTCATGGAGGCTCTTGTGTTTTTATTGCTACCCTGAGAGATCATGGAGGAAAAACTCTTGGGACTTCATTCGTTTATTAGCAAATATCTCTCCAGTAACTTGGTGCATTATAGGAGACTTCAATGAACTTCTCCACACTGCAGATAAGATAGGAACTGTTCCTCATCCTTAGAATTTGATAGAAGGCTTTCATAAAGCCATTGATGATTGTTTGTTGTCTGAATTAGACCTCTATAGAAGCAGGCACACCTGGGAAAGAAGTCGAGGTACTGATGATTGGGTAAGAGAGATTAGACAGAGTATTTGATACTCGTTCTTGGTAGGTGAAATGCCATGTTTACAAGATATCAGTTTTTCATGTGTCGTGCTCTGACCATGACCCGGTCAATTTAGATTTTCTTAAAGTATCTCTTACAAGGAAGTAATTTCATTTTAAGTTCGAAAACACTTGGTTAGAGGAACCAAGTTTTCGAAAAGAAGTTTTCGAAAAAGGTCAACTCTTCCTCTTGCGCATATCCTCCCTGAGCTGATTTCTGTATCCTCTTTTATGACTCGTTGGGGTATGAATTTCTTCCATAAATTCTGAGACAAAATTAAAAAAGAAAAGGAAGTTTTGGTTAAGTTTGTTGATCGAACTGATGATGTGGGTTGATGATGTGGGTTTGCAACAATATTTTAATGAGAAAAACAAGCTTAATGGTCTTCTATTTCACGAAGTAGTCTACTAGAAACAACATACAAAAACTTTCTGGCTTGCGGAGGGGGATGCTAATATGAAATTTTTTCATGCAAACGCTTCAGCAAGGCGGAAAACAAATCATATCAATTATCTTAAAACTGAGAGTGAGACTAAATTTGACAAGAACGACGACATGTGTCAAATGGTATGCGATTATTTTGTGAATGTGTTTAGAGGTGCACATTGTGAAGCTCCAACCCAACATATGACAGTAGATAGACGAGTTACTGAGACTTAAAATAAGCTACTTATGACAGATGTATTGTTTGAGGAATTTGTAGTGACAATCAAACAAATGCATCCCGATAAGGCCTCAAGCCCTGACGGGCTTAACCCAACATTTTTTCAACAATTTTGATCTATATTGGGCCGAGATGTTTATGTGTGTTGCAAAGATTGGTTGAGTACAGGCTCGTTTCTGGAAAACCTAAATGATACGAATGTCATCCTTATTCCAAAAAAAAGGCTTGTTGTATGAAAGACCTTAGACCCATTGCACTATGTAACGTGTTGTACAAAATCCTGGCAAAAGTTCTCGCAAACAGATTGAAAATTGTCCTCCCAAATCTAATTCAGAAAATCAATCAGCCTTAGTGTCGGGAAGGAGTATAACAAACAACGTTTTGGTTGCATTCGAGGTCATACACCATATGAAGAGGAAGAATCAGGTTTGTGAGGGAGAAGTTGCTCTAAAGTTAGACATTAGCAAAGCATACGACAGAGTTGACTGGTCTGTTTTGAAAGCAAGGATGTACGCTATAGGCTTTTGCAAAAAATGGGTGAACTGGATAATGATGTACGAGTGTGACAACAGTTTCTTATGAATTTTGTTTCAATGGATCTTCTGTAGGTCCTATTATTCCCTCGAGAGGATTGTAACAAGGAGACCCCTTGTTCCCATATTTATTTATTTTTTGTGTCGAGGGTCTCTCAAACTCATTAGATAAAGTAGCAGCCGAGGGTATTATTCACGGATCTCAGATAAGTTCTACTACCACTGTCATTACACATCTTTTATTCGCTGATGATTTTTTTTTATTCTTTCGAGCAACTAATGAGGAAACTGGTGATGTTAAGGCATTACTAAATTAATATGAAAGATTGTTAGTACAATCTATAAATTTTCAAAAGTCTGGAATGTATTTCAGTGCAAATGTTCGACAAACAAGAAAATCAGAGATATGTGCATTCTTGGGTGTTATCAACGATTTATGTAACAGTAAATACATGGGACTCCCATCGCTTGTAAGCAGGCAAAAAAATGAGTTGTTGGTTTTGCGAAAGACAAGGTTTCGAAAAGAATTCAAGGTTGGAAGTCTAAACTCATTTCTCGAGCTGGTAAATCAGTTTTAATCAAAAATGTTTCTCAGTCAATTCCCTCATATTGTATGTCATGCTTTTTGCTTCCTAGATCTCTATGTCAAGAAATAGCGAGAATGCTAACAAGTTTTGGTGGAGCACGAACTCGAATGACAACAAGTGCATAAAGGGTTGCCGTGAGATGCTATGAGTATGTCTAAAAGTAAAGGTGGTTTGGGTTTTCGGATTCTATTCCGTTTTAATCTAGCTTTACCCAGCAAACATTGTTGGAATTTCATCACAAATCCACAGTCTTTTGTTGCTAGAGTTTTTAAGTCTCGTTACTATCTAAATACACATTTTCTGAAGGCAACTTCGAGCTCATGTGCCAACTTTATTTGGTCAGGAATTTTAACTACTAAGGAGACTCTCTTAGATGGTTTTAGATGGGTTTTGGGTAATGGTATGACGATTGAGGCAACTAACGACCCTTGGCTCAAAGGAAAACCTAATTTTCGTGTGAAACAAAACCATGTTTATGTAAACGATAACAGTACACTAGCTAATTTCTTAATGTTAAATGACAGAAGCTGGGATGTTAACAGAGTCACTAACTTTTTCCTCGGGAAGGATGCTAGACTAATTTTAGCGACTCGTGTTCCTCGTATTGATGTTGCAGACAGAGTAGCATGGACTAGAACCACCAATGGTCATTACAATGTCAAGACTGGTTATCACTTATCAACACTGACATGATCATAATATTTGCATTGCTAACATTACACAGTCAAATGGCTGGTGCAAAATCTGGAGAATCTCAATGCCTCATAAAATTAAGGTATTCCTCTGGCTTTTTTGCAGGAACAACATTCAAGTTTGGAAAAGATTAAGTTCTAAGGGAGTGCAATGTCCTATTATCTGCCCAATGTGTGAGACATATATTGAGCACCTGTTATACATTTTTTTTTACTGCTCTTTTGCAAATCAATGTTGGTAGTATACATGTGGTGACTATGACATACAAGTTGTTGAATATGCTCCATTTTGGCTGCTTAGCAGTGTTGAAGAGATTGCCAGAATTGCTAAAGTACTATGGGGTATTTGGTTTTTCAGAAACAAGAAAGTGTGTATGCAACCATGTTGTGGTTATGGACTGGAGCTCGAAGTGTTTTGCAGACTGGAAAATAGCTAAACAAAGTAGAGCAGTTAATCAAGTGTCAATGTTAAATCAAGTGTCAATGTTAAATGCCAAGATAAATGTTCCTCAAAAGTGGACGCCCCCATCTGAGGGCTCTGTCAATTTAAATGTGGATGCTTCATTTCGTGCCGACTCAGATTACTCCCCCATAGGTTTGATTCTTCGCGACCATATGGGTTCGTTTGTCTTATTATCTGTTCAAGCTATTCGACATATTATTGAGGGTTGTCATAAACATCTTAGTTCTAGAGCCGATTTTTTTGTTGAAAGGCAAGCAAACAAAGCAGTCCATGAGATGGCTAGATTACTTTATTTGCTAAATTGCCAAAACTTATTCACGTCTCCTCCTTCTATGTTGTTGGAGACTCTTTTGTATGACGCATCTTTTCAATGAAAGCATTCTCTTTTCTTAAAAAAAAAACTCAAATCCAATATTTAAGATATAATAAAATTTTATTTTAAACATAAGCAGTTAAATAATTTCTTTCTAATTTTTTTAATTAATCTTTTAAGATACTCATTAAGATAATCTTTTAAAATATGGAGTTATTTAATATTGATTATAAATTTTCTATTAAAATTTAGTAGTATTGAGAAACTTATTAACTTTGAAGGATTTTAAAAATATTTCATAATTGTTTTTTGGATTTTATAATTTAGAATTTTAAATTTTTTACATAAATACAAAAGATTATGTTAGATTTAGGCTTAACAAATTTACCAACAGTAAATATTAAATGACTTATGGTTTATTAAAATTTATTGATTTGGGATAAATTTTTAAAATCTCATAGATTTATGTGACATTAATAAGGATAATAAATACTACAAAATCCATCAAAAATCCATCTTTATATAATCCAAAAAAGTTCATTAATATTTGACCTTTAGGAAATCTTAATTCAATATACCTCCAATATCTTTAGGATAATTTAAAATTCTTATTTAATATTAAAAGATTATAATTAATTTTTAATTTTTTTATTAAATACTACAAATTTTAATGCATTTTTTAAATTCAAATTAAATATGTAAATATTTTAATAAAATTTATAAAATTTAATTAACATACATGAATTTATAAAATCTAAAATTCTTTCTAAAACCATGCACCATAGGACTATACTCTCAACTCTATTTCATTTAACCGAATTGTATATTATTCAAGATCATAAACGTAAGAAAAACAAAAATTAACAATAATAAAATGTGATTGAAATATCTACATATTTTATTAACCAAATTAAGATGGATCACATTAAGAAAATAATTTTTTCTAAGATATTGAAGATCCATAAGAATAAAATATTAAAGTGCAGATAAGATTAAAGAAATATAACAATCATTAAAATAATAATAATCTTAGAAATAAAGAACAGAAAGGGAATTAAAAAAAAAAGTAAGAAATCGTATATGCACCTACCAGCTCGTTTATACTTTCAGCTTGTATATAAATACAGATATATTAGGGTGGTAATAATCCATACTCCATTTTCTTTCAGTTGTCTTCTTATTCTCATCTACAATAACAATAATGTCTCAGCATTCTGCTTCTGCTTTTGTTTGTGAATGTCCTCAAGAAACAATTCAATCTCAACCCAATCGACCTCGTCTGCTACCTCTATTCCCAGTAGAGGTGTCTCCACCTTGTTCACAATCTCCCCATCAAGAAACAATATCAGCTCAATTTCTGCCTTTACAGCCACCACCTTATCGATGTTCCGGACAAACATCTGAACCGCGGCTGCTGCCTCTATTTCCTGTAGAGGTTCCACAGCCACCTCAACCTATTATGGCCATGCCACAAATTCGGACACATCCTTTTTGTGGAAGTGTGTCGGTGATTGGAATGAGGCCAAGCATGGAAGATGCAATAGCTGTAGTTCCCAACCTATTTCTCTCATCTATGCATTTTTACGGTGTTTTCGATGGACATATGGGCAATCTTGTATGAACACTATATAAATATCTCCTATACATATAATAGTTACAGTATTTTAATTTAAATATATATGGTCCTGACATCATAACCATTTATCCGTGGTTTTTTATATAGAATATATAAGATTAATCGATTTTTATATGTCCGCTATAAAAAAACTGGGAGTGATGATTACTGACATTTTAATTCCCATTTAATTAACCTAGCTTATGCATTTATCTACAGGTTTCGACTCTGTGTGGTGCTCATATGCATGAAATGGTGAGAAAAGAGCTTAGTACACCACCACATCAAGTACCACTTATGTCCGAGGAGTGGTGGGGAATAATAATGATGAGGAGTTTCAGAAATATGGATAGGTTGGTGGCGATGACTTGCCCTTGTGGAGTTCTTGGGTCTAACTGCGGATCGACCCATTCCATACCTCCAAGTCATTTGGAGGTTGTAGGATCCACAGCTGCTGTAGTGGTGTTGTCAGCCAATCAAATTGTAGTAGCTCACTGTGGACATTCAGGTGTTGTTCTGTCACACAATGGAAATCCTATCCCACTCACCATGGCTCACAAGGTATATATATCTCTTAAATATATATATTAATCTATTGTTTTGTACGTATACATGATGATGTTATGCAATTGCGGTGGCAGCCTGACCGTCCAGATGAACGAGCAAGGATTCAGGCACTTGACGGAGGCCCAATAACAACTAGGTCTCAAGAAGGCGCTAATTTTGGGGCTGAGGATTTGCTTCCCACCACACGTGCAATCGGTAACTTTCTAAACCATATTAATACCCTAGCTAGCTAGTACATATTACAAAGATTTGAGGCCTCCATTGATTATTAATATATATATATAATTGGATAATATATAGTTGTATATATATTCAGCTTCGTTATGTATTGTGCTACAAAAGGAAGTTCTCAATTTTGAACCTAGCTAGCTATTTACATTACTAATTTAATTCAACCAGTAAAAAAGCTTATAATCTTGTATGACAGGATTTAGGGGTTTAAAAAAGTATTTGATACCCGACCCTGAAGTTGCCGTAAGAACAAGGGATGTTAAAGATGAGTTCCTAATCATTGCAAGTGATGGCTTGTGGGATGCAGTTTCACCTTCCATGGCTTGTAATGTGGCCCGGACTTGTTTGGGCGACTCTCGTCCTCCGTTCTATGCCAATGTGAATGATCCTTATGGCAAGCCTCATAGTGTTGGCAATTCGATACCCTCGACATCCTCTTTGTATCCATCACCCAGTGCAACTGCAGCGGCTACACTTACCCGATTGGCTGATGCACGAGGGAGTGAAGATAATATAAGTGTGATTGTTGTTGACCTCATCAACAATCGCCCGATAAATCCTGTACTTGGTCTATTTTAGTTGGCATTAATAGTTCCTATTTTCTAGCAGTAAGTTATTTGTGGAGTATAGTTATGCTCATATGTTCTTCATTATCTTGTCTTGTATTCAACTTTTAGATCAGTTACTTGTGTGCCTATATAAGGCTTCAGATGTAGTTTTTTTTCTATAAGAAATGCAGTCTGTATAACATTAAAAAACTACTTTCTCGATCTCTTATCTTTTAACTACCCAACAAATTCTTGATGACTGAGTTGATGAGGATGAAGATAATATATAAGAGTGGCATGGAATTGGACAATGTTCCACTATGGAGCTGGATTGGTTTATTTTTCATTCTCATCTCTTCTTAACTTTAGTTTAATTAGCTGAGTAAGTTTAATGTACGTTTTTAGGTTTCAGCTTGCTGTAGTATACTCTATTCTAATTTTAGAATGCAATTTTTCATCTTTTTGTTGATTCCATAAATTAAATTATGAAAAACTAATTTTCTTTTTTTTGAAAATTTACATTTGCAAATTTTGTACAATAATATGTGTAATATAATGCGATTTCATAGATATATTTACAATCGGACAACAATTGATTAAAAAAATGTCAAGCAACATTTAATTTATACGCTAATGTATAAAAATTAGGAGTCACGAGATGAGCTTCAAGTTTTAGGTTGGCAAATAAATAAGAGTCTAGTAAACTCAATCGACGATAGGGAAGAGATATGAGAGGATCGAAGAACGTCTCGGTTTTTCGAAGCCATGGAACCTTTAAGCAAGTTTATTATGTTTTGTGCCAGATAATTATATAGAGCCACATGAAAATCTGCAACTATGTCTGTTCTATTTACACTACAAGAACATACGGCTAAATACGATCGGTAATTGTGGACCGTCCCTAAATTTGACAGATCTCGGTCATATTTATGGTCAACAAAAATAAATCAACGTCCAAAATTAATTTCGACGGCCGTCAATCATATTTATAGCCGATCAAAAACAATTGTTCGATTTTATTTTTAATTTCGACTGAATGAATTTTTCCCGATCGAATTTTCACTAGCCCAAAAATGAATTATTTTCCCGCTATATCCAAAATCAGATTTGGACCGACGTCGGTCGAATTTAGTGTTTAGGCGGCAATATTTACCGCTCACTTTCTAAAGTTAGTCCTATATAAATTCGACTAAAATCGTGAATTCAACTGACGTTGGTCGTATTTATAAATATGTTCATGGTCGGTCGAATTTGTAAAACGATCGATATCGGTCGTATTTAACCATTTCTGTTGATAGTGTAAATACGACCGGAGTCAGTCGAATTGTGTCAAAATAGAAACCCTATTGCCTCTAAGCTTTCCTCCTGCGTCTACTCACAACCTATTGCATCGTCCATCTCCCTTTTGCTTCTTCTTCAACCATTTTCCACCATTTTTATTTTCTCCTCCCAATTTCCTTTAACGAGGCCATCTTGAATCATCAAGTATAATCTCTTTAATTTTAATAAACTGAATTTAATCTCTTTGTTTTATTTAATAGTTTTATAGCAATGTTGTTAATTTATATTCATATGTAAATAAATATTGATACTTGTAGTTTGTTGATAAAATTAACTTGATTATTAGTTGTTAATAGTTATGTTACCTATACTAATACAATAATTTGTAAAATATGTAATTTTTTGATAGATTTTTGAATTATTAGTTGTGAATAATAATATTTATGATTTTCTTTTGTATCTACATATAATTTCTTTCGGTTTATACTCATATGTATTTATTTTGATAGATGACATTTGATCATAGTTGAAAAGGTCATAGGCGGTATGATGAGTCAAAATACTTATCATAAGAACACAAAGTTGGGGTGGATAATTTCCTTAAATTTGCTTATGAGCATCATGACGAGAAATATGAAGGGTGTATGAGATTTCCTTGTAGAGAATGCGGAAATAAGTACTACAAATATCCTAAAGCTGTGAAATATGATTTGTATCGATATGGTATTATGTAGTGGTACACTAAATGAGATTTACATGGAGAGAAAGAAATGCCACAATGTGAAACCGGAACAAGTTCTGCCAATTTCGGTTATAGAGATGAGGATATGTATGATGCACGTGACATGGTAAGAGATTTTGGAGAGGCAAATAGACATATTCAGAATTTTTAGGAAGAACCAAATACAGCAGCAAAAGAATTTTATAATATGGTGTATGATGCTTCTGAATCAATTTATCCAAATAATGACAACTTTATAACATTACAGTTCATAAACAAGCTGCTTCATTTCAAGAACAAGCATAACTACAGTAATAGTGGCTTCGATGAGTTACTTCAACTTATTGTATCTGTATTACCTGATGATCATAAGATGCCTGAGAACTACTATACCATGTGAAAGATGATTAAAGGATTGAATATGGGATATGAGAAGATTGATGCTTGTGAGAATGATTGCATGTTATTCTACAAGGAAAATAGCAATAAGACACATTGTGATATATGCAAAGAAAGCCGATACAAAAAGCAGAAATATCATAATAAAAAGAAGATCCCGTAAAAGATCTTGCATTATTTTCCTCTTATACCTTGAGATTGCAGCTTTTATTTATGGCTGAGAAGACTGCAAGTTGTATGAGATGGCACCATGATAGAGTTATAGTTGACGGTCAATTATGTCACCCAGCGGATGGAGATGAGTGGAAATAGTTTGATCATAGATTTCCAAATTTTACAAAGGAGATTTGAAATGTCAGACTCGGACTCTCTAGTGATAGATTTGACTATGGCCCGTGGTGGTGGTTGTTTACAACCTTCCCCCATCTATGTGTACGAAAACTTCATACATGTTTATGCCTCTTCTTATTCCTGGGCTGAAGGATCCAACAAAAGACTTTACTGTCTATCTTAGACCATTGATTGATGAATTAAAAATGTTGTGGCATACTGAGGTGGAAACATATGATAGGTTCTCATGTTTAAATTTTGTGATGAAGGCAACTCTAATGTGGACAATCAGTGACTATCATGCACTTGGCATGATTAGTGGATGATCAACTAAGGGTAAGTTGTCATGTTCAGTTTGTATGGGACAAGTAAAAGTCAAACAACTCAAACGCGGTGGTAAACCTAGTTTTTATGGCACTACTCGATATTTTTTGGAACTAGATGATCCACTAAGAAAAAGTACAAGGTTTGGAAGTATCGAGACATGATCAGTTACATCTCGATATTCAAGATTAATTACAAAGACCATGTGTGATCAGATACAGTTTCCCCTTCCAGAAAAGTCATCCAAGAGAAAATCAAATGATTATGGTGTGACACATAATTGGACTCACAGTTTTTTATTTTTTGAGCTCCCATATTAGGAGACACTTGGTCTTCGTCACAACATTGATATCATGCACACTGAGAAAAATATTTTTGAAAATATATTTTTCACAATGCTTGATGATAAGAAGAAGACAAAAGATAACTTAAAGGCAAGATATGATTTTGAAGAGTTACGTATACACTGTGAGTTGTGAATTCAAGGTGATGGTACAAAACCAAGTGCACCATACGTGCTTTCGAGGGACCAAATTCATAAGATGTTCAAGTGGATTGAAGCACTAAAACTTCCGGATGGATATGTCTCAAATATATCTAGCTGTCTGAATTGGGAGAAATATATTATTCGCGGGATGAAATCAAATGATTGTCTCATTTTCATGGAAAAATTGTTGCCTATTATTTTTCATGACTTCCAAAACATGTAGCTGATGTGTTTATTGAGTTGTGTAACTTCTTTCAAGATTTATGCTCATTAAATATGAAATACACAGATTTATAAAAAATGGAAAAAGATATTGTGAGGATAATGCCCAAACTTGAAACTTTCCACATTCTAGGTTTTTTCGATTCGATGGAGCATTTGCCACTACATTTGGAAACTGAGTGTAAGTTGGGTGGCCCATCTAATTTTCGATGGATGTATTTTGTGGAAAGGTACTTGCATGACTTGAAGCTAAAAGTTAAGAATAAAGCTCGAGTAGAGGGTTGATGGCAGAACGCTACATTGAGGAGAAATGTGTACACTTTTGTTCATTATATTTTGATTTGAAAGTCAAAATAGTGCATAATCAATTACGTCGAAATGAGGCACCCCGAAAGTTTCATGATCCCAATTTGTTAGAAGTTTACACATATCCGACACATCCTAGTCTACGGAATAGAGATAGATTCTTGAGTGATGATGAACATAGACTTGTGGCATACTATGTTCTTATCAATTCGCCAGAGGTTCGAAAATACTTGCGGTATGATTTTTTTTAACTTTCTTTGTTTATACTAATATGAATCTTCAAGATTACAATTTTAATTTTTTTTCGTTCAACTAAAAAATGTAGTGGATTCCAGAAGTAGGTACAAAAACAGTACCCATACTTGAATGATGCAGAAAAAGAACAGATTAAGAAAGAAAAATTCAGAAATTGGTTTGAAAGAGGAGTACGTGTTTCAATTTATACATAGACATATGTATACACACTATTAATAGGGTACTATATGTATACATTTATGTATTATGTGTCGTGCAAGATGATGAAGAGCTTAAGAGAAAAATTATAGATTTGGTAAGAGACCCGATGTTTAAAGTTGCATCTTATAAAGCTTGTAAGTGCAATGGTTACAAATTTGGTTGTGTTAATCTTAATGAGCTCATTTCACCAAATTCCGGCGTAGTTGTTATTGGTGAGAAATTTATTTTAATCATAGTAACTAAATTGCATTTTTTAATTATTTGTATCTAATATTGTATATTTAAAATTGTAGGAACTTCTTACAAAGAAAGTTTTAGAAATTATTACTAAAAATTAGAAGAAATTTTAAAACTCCACTATCACAATGAACATCAAGTAATTGTCTTCAAATGTCATGGTTTGATAATACAACACATGTCAAAGTTGATAAACAAAAGTGTATTAAAAGTAAGTACTAATGAGAACACAGAACCACTATTTTACTTGTATTAAAAGTTAGGCATGTACATAAATATGCAGGTACCAGTGTTGATCAACATTAATTTTCCTCCTTCTCCCCCACCACACTAAAACATGACCTCAAACCCAAAATGATAAAAGGTTTTATGTAGATTTTGCTTGATATAATTTTAGTCAGTTGAATTATGGTGCAAGATTGATTTCTCATGCTTTATTATATTAAAATGACATATTCATCATCCATGTATATCTATTTTAGTTGATTTGATATTCTAATAAGAATAACCTAGTAGCTAGTTTGAGAATGCAGAATTAATTAATTACAATTAGATGGCGTAACGCATAAATGGTACATGTGTTATATTAAGTAATTTGTAACAAATATATATTAAGTACTGCGCATGTTGATGATGTCTTGATGTTTGTTAAAGCATTATGAACCATGCTACTTTTTTGCTGCATCTTTTATTAACAATCATTATTACAGAAGAATGTGCAAGAGAACACTCTGCAGCTGGATCGCGGAGGCCACTATCTCGATGAAGATCAGGATTGTTAGGAATTATAAGTTTTGATGATAACAAATTTCTTAGAATTATAATAGGGACTTAAAATTACTTTGTAACTAGTCGATGGATATGACTTATAAATATCCATTGACTAGAAAACCAGTTATCAGTTGAAGCTTGTTTATCAACTGATAAACTGGATTGAAACATTTGATTCAAGTTTCATTATCAATTGATTGTATTGCCTCGATGGATGCTATGAAGTAGTCGACTGATATTACTGACTTCAATCTTTAGCTTCTCAACAGATGTGAAGAATGGCTGATCAACTGTTAATCTCCCAAGTCAGAATTCTCACAAGTGAAGTGATCAACTGATATTGAAGTCGATGGATAAAGACACTACTCAACGGATGAAGGCTATCAACGGATACCAATCATCAATTGATAAAGAACCATCAATGGATAAGGAGTCGATGGATAACTTAATTATCCATCGACACATCAACTGATCAACAGATATCCTATCCATCGATGGATAAGCAAAGGAGGATCAACTGATAAGCTTAACAGCATTTATCAGTTGATTAAAGTTTCCCTATTTAGCCAAAGCCAAGAATTACGGAAACAGTGCAGAAACTGAATCATTGGAAGACAGTCCTGTCAGGATTGTAAAGACTTTCAAGGCAACACAGCATCCAAGGAATATATCAAAACAAAGATATCTCCAGGGCTAGTCAGTTCAAAAAGGAAGGCTGTGAAAAGTAGCTAGTTTCTATTTTCATGTAAACAATATAATTGTAATATTATATTGTTAGCTGTCGATGAAAAACTAGAGATGTAGTTTTTCTATATAGTAGTTAGAAAAACACAGTAGCAAAGTGAAGGCAATAGTTTTCAAGAACTCAAGAAAAGCAAAGTAAAAATAGGCAGAACTTGTAATGCTTTTCTGAGTTCCAAATTCAACTTTGTAAGCAGCTTGGTATTCTTACTAAGATCTATTGAAAGCAAAAATACACTAGTGGAAAATCAATCCACTAGTAATTTTTAACCTTACTGAGTTTTGTCTTCATTACTTTAATTATCTAGTTTTTAGTTACATCAGTCTTAAACAAACACTCTCTTTGAACAAACTTAAATCCGCAAGAATTTTCACTTAATTCTTAAGTTTGTATTCAACCCCCCTTCTCCAAACTTAGTGTACTTAAGGGCGATTAACAAGGATGCATACATGTTTCCTTTATCTTCGTCTTCTTTCATCTATCCTAGTCAAGGATTTCTTTTGAATCAAACTTTTTATGTTTTAACTACTATGCAAGGTCAAGAGATCTGTTACCACCACTTAACTAAGAAACTTACTTGAAGGTTGACGAACTTTGATTTTGTGATTAATGGCATGGTTTATGTAAATGAGGATTTAATTTTAATTATTTATTTGTCGTTTAACATTTGTAGCTGGTAATTTATTTTTATTATGAGAAATATTTGTAGTTTTTATGATTTCTTGTGAGTAAACAAAATTAATGGTGGAAATGTTTGAGTAAATATAATAATAATGCAGCAATTTATTAAATTCGACCAGAAACGGTCAATTTTAAAAACTATTAAAATATTTGGTATGTTTAATTCGATTGAATAACTGCCAGTCAAATTTATATAATGACTAATTATGGTCAAATTTAACATAAATAAAATTAACAAATGGCCGGTCAAATTTATTGAAATCGCCGAATTTGGTCGAATTTATTAAGGTTTTTACGGGAAATTCAAATTCTTTCAAAAAATTTAAATTTTGAATTCAAATTTTTGATGGCTTTAAAACGACCGAAAATAGTCAAATTATATCGGTAGAATTTAGTCAGTCGAATCTGTATGGTCGAATATATTCATTCGAATTTGACCGATCCTTAAATACGATAAACTTATTTATGACCAGAGCATTTTCGGTTGAATTTAATTAAAATTAACCGATGTCGGTCGAATATAGCTAAATATGACCAATATTTTTCAATCAAATTTAGCCAAAATTTATGTAGTGTTATATTTATATCACTTAAAATTTGTTAAGATTTTCGACATTCATATATATATATATATATATATATATATGCTTACCCCAGAATCCTTTTATATGTTCAATACTACTAAACTTACTACATACAGAACTAATAAATCTTGTAAAAAATAGGAAACAATAAAAATGTATGTATAATATGATTAAAATTTAAGGAGGCATGTTATATCAAGGATGCCTAACATCCTAGAACTCATTGTTAATATCAAGGATATTAATATCATTACACTAATACTATTACACTATTTAGTATTTAAGATCAAGTTACTTATTGTTCTTCTGTCCAAATTTAAGATCAAGTTACTTGGCTCATTGACCTTCACTTCTTCCACTTGATTTGGAGATTAAGAAAACTACAAAAAAAGGAACAAAAGAAAAGCTAATTAAAGAAGCTCACAACTGATCGTTTGTTGTTAAGGAAAACGACTTTACAACCTAAACGCAAGTGCACCTATCATAACAAGTAGTATAAAGTATCATTCCCACGAAGAATAGTTTTAAACTGTTAATTACCAAATACCATTATTCGTATGATTTAAATCAAATAAGAACTGGTTTAAAACACAAAATAGTTATCACTAAAAATCAACTAACACATATAAAACTTTTAAGAAGAATAAAATCAGACGTTCAACTTCATCTTATGTTTATCACCAAGTTCCTTTCATGTCTCTATTTTAATGCCCCAACTGCTAGTCTAAAATACTAAACTAATCACATATATGAACCTTCATAATTTCAAGTGATTCAAATATGCACAATCACCGATCATATTCTTGATGATTGAGGAGTGAAGATGTTGACTAAATAAAGATGGAAATAATATAAGAATGGCATGGAAATTGAAAAATGTTCTACTATGAAGTTTTAGTGTGAACTTTAGTTTTAGTAGATATTACAGTTGCCGTAGACTGCGGTGTAAGCTTAATGTTGTAATTTATTTTTAGTGTGAACTTTAGTTTTAGCAAAGTACAGCTACCGCAAACTGTGGTGTAATCTTGATATTGTAGTTTATTTTTTAATAAAGAACATATGTTTCAACTTGCTGCATTTATTCTAATTTTAGGTGTAATTTTTTTTCAATAAAAAATCTTAGGTTTCAACTTGAAGCACTTATTCTAAAATTAGGTTTAGAAATTAAACAACATTTCAAATGATTGATATCTTTATTTTAATTCCATCAAATTATAAAAAAATATCTTTTTTCTTTAATTTATTAGACAATTATGATTACATCTTTTTTCTTGAAATTTGCCCAGAGGTTTAGGACTTTATAAGTTAAGTTCGATCATATATAAAAATGACAATATATTATATTTAAATATATTGACATTCATTCCTTAGATCTTAAATATAATATTAATGGAATGTAAATTTTAAAAATAAAAAAAGATTTTAGTGAATTTTTATATTATTATTAAAGTCTCAAAGAAATTTTTTTAAAATGAAATAGGATGAGTATGGTGCGCTTTGAACCAAAACTAAACTGCATCCAAATTATTTTGATTTCTAACATTTATCATTTTGTTTTTGAAAAAATGATTCAACTTTATTAAGAATATGCATCGGTACATAAAATCTCCAACATAACACTTGGAACACTAGGAGGAGATGCAAAAACATCAAAGCACCCATTTGGACAAGGACAATGAGCCAACATATAGGCAGTCTTGTTGATTTGCTTTATAACATAAAAAAATATCACTCATATTATATCTTGTAGCTATCAATGATATTATTTACTTCAAGAAGATTTGATTTAAAAATTTTGATAGAAGAAACATGAGTAAGAAGATAGTCAATTTCAATTTTTACATTCGAGATGGAGAGTGCATTTATCCATGAGAGAGCTTTTGAAACCTGGCCTCCGCTTCGAACACAGAAACATTACCATTGTAATTCATTGGCTTTCCTTGAACAAACATACCTATATGGTCATGCAAAATCATTTCTAGTGAGAAGAAATTCTTGTCTTTAGGCAACACTACATCAATATTTAACAATAACCATACATGATCTGAACGTTTATATTTAATCATCTGCTCACACCTGATATATATCATTATTAGCATTAATACCATCCGCTTCTAAATACAGAGTTTAATAAATAATTATAAAATAGTTACCGATTCTAACTTTTTAGAATAAAAAAAACATACATGAGTATAGAACACGTAATCATATATAGTTGCAGGAATTTGGTGATGGTGATTACCTTGATCTTCCTCAACCTTCTCAGTAACTCAACAGGCAGAAATAAATGGATTATTCTTATGCTTAGAGTGGTTGAGGGGACCTAGCTATTTATAGAAATATTATCGGGCCATCCATTAAAGCGCGGAGAAATAATTTTAACCCACACTTCTGTCAACCATATCACTTATAATAAAGAAGTACTTAATCCATACTTTATATATCACAAAATTAATATGGAACCTGAAAAGTTATCTTCAATAAACTCAATTTCAATCAGTTTAAGAAAATGAAACTTTACAATTTATGTTAGCCCATTTTAAACATACAATATTTTCTAACATTCTCCCATTTGGGCAAAATAAATTGTATAAATCTCCTCTTTTTTTGTTTTAAATGACTCTACAGGTTGGAAGAACAACTTTATGTGGCCACCTAAAGAAAGAAGGAAAAGAAAAAGGTGAATAGTTTGAAGATGACATCTTAAAATGACTCTGTCCAACAAAATACTAACACGTGAATTATAGACTTCATTATATTATCTAACAATATGAATCAATCTGTAATCATAGGTAAAAATTTATTTTACCGACATGGGTCTGATATGGTAGTGTGGTAATGAAACAATATACAATATGTGATATAAACATATTATTCCATTATCGGTCCTCAATAATCCCTTTTATACATGATTACTGATAAGCGAAGGAAATCACTATCTCTAGATTAATGCTTGAAATATAAAGCTAGAGTAATGCAATTCTACGACATAAAAGCTCCAGCTATATGAGCTTGTAGAATCATAAATACATAGCTAAAGAGTATAACCAATATTAAGTAACTCGAGTCTCTTAATGATATTTTTGGAATTTATATACCAATATCAATATATCATGTATAAATTGTAGATGATGTAAGACTTATAAGTATGCATATACGAATACATCAGCATAAAATATGCATCACAAAATGAATATATTGAGAAAAATGCATAACCAGCAATTGCTTTACTAATATTATGCAGGAAAAATAATTATTAAATCGGGAGGGGAAATACATATGTATATTAATGTTATAATCTCACTCTCTCATCAATAAATCATATTAAAATATTCTACCAACCCCATACTACCAAAATGTCTAACAAAATCCACTGGCCCAATGCCCTTTGTTAACGGATCCGCAATCATGAATTTTGTGTTAATATGTTCAATATAAACATCACCATTATTTACCTATTCTCTAATTTGAAAAACTTGAGATCGATGTATTTTACTCCACCTGTATTTTTGGTACCCTTTGAAAAGAACATTGCTGATAAATTTTCACAATACAATCTCATTGGTTTAGAGATAAAGTTAAAAACTTCAGACCAGAAATAAAATTCCTCAACCACTTCACTTGTGCTCCAGACTCAAAACAAAAAATTATCTCTTCTTCCATAGTTAATGTAGTAACAAGTTATTGATTTGCATTTTTCCATGATATAGCACCATTTGCAAGTATGAAAACATAGCTTGATGTTGGTTTTCTTTTACCAACTGTTCCAATCTTGCCTGCATCTGCAAATCCAACAACTTCCAAATTGTCAAACCTCTTATAATTTAACATATAATCTCTAGTGCCTTTCGAGTATTGCAATACTTTCTTTGTAGCCACCCAATGGTTATAACCAGGATTGGCAGAAAACCTACATAACATATTCACTATTTAAGTGATATCTAGTCAAGTGCAAGTTTGAGCATACATCAAACAACCTACAACACTAGCATACGAAACATTCTTCATGGAATCCTTTTCAATATCAGTTCAAGGACATTATTTCATACTCATTTTATCACCCTTACATCAGTTCAAGTTACAATTTTGCATCTGAAATCTTGCAAGAACATGATCAATGTAGGCTCTTTGAGAAAATCAAAGAATATTCTTAGATCTATATCTTTTAATATCAATTCCTAGAACATATGAATCCTCCCCAAGATCTTTCATGTCAAAAATTGTAGACAACATTTTCTTGGTCTCGAAGAGTAAATACAAATCACTATTGGCCAATAAAATATCATCGACATATAGGACTATACAATTAAATCTACTCCCACTCACCTTGAGATATATACAAGAGTTGATTGTATTTTTCTCGAAACCAAAAGCACGAACCTCCTCATGAAAATGCAAGTACCATAATCGAGAAGCCTGTTTCAAATCATACAGTGACTTGATCAACTTACAAACTAGATGTTTCTTGCCTTTTTCGACAAAATCTTCAAGTTGCTATATATAAACCTCCTCATAAAGTTTTCCATTCAAAAAAGCCGTCTTTAAATCCATTTGATGTGATTTCAAGTCAAAATGAGTCGTGAGTGCCATAATAATTCTAAAGAATCTTTTGTAGAAATCGGAGAAAAGGTTTCTTTGTAATATATCCCATGTTTCTGTGTATATCCTTTCACCATTAATCTAGCTTTAAATCTTTCATTTTTTTTTGGCATCTAAATTTGTTTTATACACCCATTTTTAATCGATTGGTTTGAAATCGGTTGAAAGTTCAAAAAGCTCCCAAACTTTTTTTGCACTATAAAGTGAATTTTTTCACTCATAACAACCATCAACTTATCATAGTGTGGATTATTAATAGCATCGTGAAAAGAAACAGGGTCTGATACATCACCTATATCAAAACTGGTTTTTCCCAAGTACACATAAAAATCAGAAAATATACTTTTTCTTTATCTTTCAGATCTTCTTAAAGGGACTTCAATATTGGAATTATGTGATATATTGAGATTCAGAATTGACTTGTAAGGGTTTATTAAGAGATTTTGTTCCCTACTCAAAATTTTGTGCTTGCGGATTGATCTCATTTTCATTATCGTATCACTAGAAAAACATGAATTAGCAGCATTACCCGAATAATCTGTAACATCATATTCAAGAAACTTGGTAGTTTGAGACTCAATAATTCTTGTACTACACATAAGACAATAGAATCTATATCCCTTAGAGTATTTAGGGTACCCCATAAAGTAACATCGGGTAGATCTAAGATCCGTCTTTTTCTCAAAAGGATTATAGATTTTAACCTCAGCAGGACAACCCCAAACAAAACAATAGTTCAAACTTGGTTTCTTTCCGGTCCATAACTCGTACGGTGTTTTTGGTATAGACTTAGAAGGAACTCTATTTAGAATGTAGAGTGCGGTTTTAATTGCCTCACCCCAAAGGTATATTGGTAAATTTGTCCTACACATCATACTCCTCATCATATCTTAAAGCATGTGATTACGTCATTCTGCAACACCATTTTGTTTAGGACTACCAGGCATAGTATATTGGGCCACTATTCCAACTTTGTGCAAGTATTCAGTAAATGCACCAATTGTTCGACCATTATCTCAATGTTTTCCATAATACTCATCACCTCGATCAGATCTCATAATTTTAATAGTTTCTCCTAATTGTTTCTTCACTTCAGCTTTAAAGATTTTAAATTTTTCTAAAGCGTCTGATTTTTCCTTTATTAAGTAAATAAAACCATAACGAGAAAATTCATCAATGAATGTGAGAAAAAACCAACAACCACATATTATAATTGAATGAGGCCCACTAATATCACTATGAATAATTTTCAAAAGACTTGAACTACGTGTTTTACTCTTCCTTTTAATCTTCGTTAATTTCCTTCTTATGCAATCAATACAGGTCCTCAAGTCGCTAAAATCAAGAGAAGGTAAAAATGCATCTTTTATTAGTAGATCAACCCTTTTCTTTAAAAATGTGACCTAAACTTTTATGCCATAATAATGATGATTTTCTTTCACTCAGGGGTCTTTTTGACCTTATACTTTCAACATTTGAAACATATATATTTTCAACAGAAAGACATAATCTATACAATCCATTATCCAGTACAAATTCACCAACCACGTTTGCATTCAAGGATAATTTAACTCTTGAGTTTGCAATATTAAACTAAAAACCAACTTTGTCTAAAATAGAAACAGAAATCAGATTGCATCTAAAAGTTGGAACACATAATGTATTATCCAGAACAAGTTCAAAACCAGACTCTAACTTTAGGAAAAATACTTTCACGAATTTCACTTCCACTTTAGCATTATTTCCGACCTTTAGTGTCCTCTCGAACTCCCTCGCCCTCTGTCTGCTTGTAAAAATCCCATGAGGTATAACAAACATGAACAGTTGCACCGTTGTCAAGCCACCAATAATTAGATGGAACATCGACTATATTTGATTTGAAGCACACTAAGGCTGATGGGTTACCTTTTTTCTTTAACCATGCTATGAACCCACTGCAATCTTTCTTAAAATAACCATCTTTATGACAAAAGAAATATTTAAAAAAATTCTTCACACCTCCACTAGGTCCTCATACATTTTTTGTGTTATTCTTATTCTTTGAGGCAATAAAATGACCCTTTTTGTTGCCTTGGAATTTCTTTGGAGCAATCATATTGGGTTTCACATAAGATCCATAGCCAAAGTTATCTTTAGGATGAGAAACAAATAAAGCAGCCTCCATTTTTTCTTTCTTCAATTTTTCTTCTTCAGAAACACATTTGGATATTAAATCGACCAGGGCCCAAGATTCACTCTGAGTGTTATAAGTGGCTAAAAGCGGATGGAAGAGTGTTCAAAGCATGAAAAATAATAAAACTATCTGGAAGAGAGATTTTACGTTCTTTGAGTTTGGTTTGAAAATGAACCATTTTTAAGATATACTCTCTGACTCATGTTGAGTCAACATACCTCTTCCCAGCCAATTCACTCATGAGAAATGAACATTCAGCATTATGAGATACTTGAAATCTTTGCCCGACAGCATCCAAGAATTCATTAGTTGTACTAGTGTAAGGTAAGCCACTAAACAAGTGTTCAAATATTGACCTCTTAATTATAGCCACCATACACAAGCGACCAGACTTATGCCATTTGATAAAAAAAACTCTTTCTCCACTTCAGTGCTAGCATCGGTAAGATCGACAGGTTTTGTGTCACATAAACCGAAGTCTAAATCAGCAATACCCATAGCAAGCTCGATATCTTGCTTCCACTTTTTAAAATTTGTCCCCGTAAACATCTCAATAGTAGCAGAGTTATTATTAACAGCAAAAGTGATTGTGAATAATGCACAAGAGATTATTAGTAGGTTATTTAGGCAAAACATATGAGATTCTTAACTGAATTGAAATGAAACCATAAATCCTAGACTGCATGTCACTTTGGCGACTAGTACTGATTTACATGTTTATTTCACATCAAATCTCAAATGCAAGACTAAAATAAACTTCACAATAGTGTTCAAATAAAATTCTAACTCCTTTGGGAAGAAAGACACACTAAATTTTCATTAGTCTTACACTGTAATTTAGTCAAAGTGCATAATCTCATTTGGGCCGATTGTCGAATACCTTGAGCACAAACAAAGAATTATATGACTCAACTTTAAATAATTTTAATAGTTCATAATGTGAGTTACTTTGGTAGCATCATCTAGTATAAAAATTATTTGAAAATAGAATATTGAAATATTTACCCATTAATATTTGTGCAATTTATGCATTTACTTAAATTTTAAATACTAGATAACATATGAAGCTTGATCATGCTAATTTAATTGTATAAAATGAAATTATATAATATCGACATAGGTATATATATATATATATATATATATCGTTGACATAATAAGCATAGCACAATCTCTTGTCGGTCTCAAGTGATGGGTTCGATTCTCGCTCACCTCGAGATTTGTTAGAACAAATACTCATTTATAAGGCATATAAGCCTAATAAATAAAAAAGCATAACACAATCACCGTACCATATCTCATGTCCTTTCTTAGAGCCTGAAAGTCATTTAGAATGCGAAATTATGTAGACAAAAACAATACTAATGGTTTAAGAACTACAAATCAAGTTATTTGTGAATCAATAGAATTGAATGAATTACAAGAATCATAAAACAAAAAAGAGTTCTATAATCATGCAAGTGTTGCTATGATACCAAAAGTTAGAATAAAGAAACATACATGAGTATAGAACACCTAATCTGAATGAGACATGGTTGCAGAAATTTGGTAATGGTGATTAGCTTGATCTTTCTCAACCTCCTCAGTAACTCAACAAGCAGAAACAAATGGATTATTCTGACGCTTAGAGTGGTTGAAGGGACCTAGCGATGAACGATGATAGTAATTGTGTGTGTATGTACTGTTTTGTTTGTGTTTGTTGTATTGTTTTTATTTGCTAAAATTTTGAACTTGTGTTTGAATTGGGAATAAAATAAGGGGAATTTAATGGGTTTGTGATCGGTAAATGATGAGAAGGGTGTGGCTAACAACGTCTCCAGATTCCGACCGACAGTCATGATGGTGCCAGGTGATTAGATATGATAAAAAAAAGAAGATGATTAGATGCGTGTATATATGGGATTTGTATGTATATGCGGAGTGTTTGTGTGTGAGATAAAAAATTTTAAAAATATAAATGCAATAACAAAAGTTATTTTTTTATAAATAATTTGTTCACATCAGAAATAACTTATATTTATGTGCTATTTCAGCAAGATTCTAATGTTCCTTAGAATATTTTTAACAAAAAGACCTGAACTAAATTTTTTTAAAAGTTTAATTACTCGAAATGCAAAATCTTTTATTTAAATACCTAAATAATAAAATATCAATAGTTGAGTGATGAATCAATTTATTTTCGGGTTTTATATCAAACTGCCCACATATCTCATAAAAAAATATCAAGTAGCTACCTTATCTCCACGGCGACTCATTTAAACTACTAAATTGTTAAAATATATCATTTCACTAACTTTTTTTAAAAAAAAGTAACGATTTACATTAAAATACATGCATTATAAACCAGAATTGCTGAGACTATGTCTTAACAGTTTTAATGTTAAGATATATCACTTCGTTACCCCATGTGTTTTAATGTGTATCGTTATTTTTTTTAAAAAAGGTTAGCAAAGTGATATATATTAACAGTTTAGTGATTTAAATGAGTCGTCGTGGAGATGAGATACTTATTTGATATTTTTTGTGAGATAAGCGGACAATTTGGTATAAAACCCATTTATTTTCCCTTTCAAGTATAAATACAGATACAGTATTTATACGTTTTCTTTTGCATACTCTGTCCCCTCAATAAACAAGACAGGTATATTATTGGCATCTACAAATATGTAACCCAAACCCTGGCCCTTGAATTTTCAAATTTGATTCACAATGAAACTGAGGCTCAGATCATCCGAAACAAATCAAACACTTAGAATTGAAATCCCCAACTCTTCTTATCTTCTAAATCTTAAACAGGCCCTTTCTTTGCAGATCAATTCATCTTCTGAGTCAATATATCTGTCTCTAAATCGTAAAGAAGAGCTTCTCGGTGACTCTCCTCAACAAACCCTTCAATCCCTTGGAGTTATATCAGGTGACCTTGTCTATTTCTCTGTCAATTCCAATTTTTCTCGCGACCCGACCCGACCCGGTATTGAAAAACTTCAAGATTCTGTGAATGTTTTGGTTGTAGAGTCTGATATTGTTAAGAATATGAAAGATGAGAGTGTTAAATTGAATACCCATGAAGGGAATTGTGTGAATTTGGGTGGTGATGAAAAGTTTGTTGATTTAGAAACCCTAAAAAAATTGGATGAGAAGAATGAGGGAGATGTGGATTTGGGTGATACCCAGATGGGTGAAAGTGGGGAATTGATGGAAATTGATGATGAGGGGCTTGATTTTGATGTTGGGAAGTCGTTGTCTGTTCCGGGTTTTTTGAGGAAAGTGTTTGTGGAGGAATTAGGAAATGATGGTGGTAATCATCATAAGTTATTGGTGATTTCTGTTCATGCGGTTTTATTAGAGTCTGGATTTGTGTCTTATGATCCTGTTACGAATTTGGTGATTAAGGGTTTTAATTTTCCTGAGAAGTGGCCGTCTTCTGCGTTCGTATTGTCTATGAGGTACACTTTGCCTGATATTGTGAGTCGTGATTGTGTTAGAGCTGATGGATTGAAGACTGTTGTATTGAAGTTTCAGAGCATGGGAAAGTTCTTTAAGGTCTATGGGTCGCTTTCTATGGGTTCTGGGACGCATTGTGTGTGCGTGAATGAAGATCAGATAGTGCCGTTTTTGAATTTTATTTGGGCAAATTGTGGGTCTGTGGGTGGAAGTAATGAGAATGGAGGGGTTTTATTTGCTGAACCTGCGCGTGAAGTTTTTGCATTCTGGAGAACTGTGAAGGATAAACTTGCATTGCCCCTATTGATTGATCTTTGTGAGAAGGCTGGTTTGGAAATTCCACCTTGCTTAATCCGACTTCCAACTGATCTTAAGCTTCAGATATTGGCACGTCTCCCTGGCGTGGATGTAGCGAAGGTAGGATGTACATGTTCAGAGCTAAGGTATTTAAGCTCGAGTGATGATTTATGGAAGCAGAAGTTTTTGGAACAATATGGCGATGCAGAACCATCTGAGGGAGGGGCTCATTGGAAGGAGAAGTTTGCCAAAGCATTAGAGAAACGTAAGAGGAGGAGAATAGCTGTCGGTACTTCTTTAATGAGGGATCGTCATCCCTTTCTGGGTGTAATCCATGATCCCTTTCCGGGACAAATTCATGGTCCATTTCCAGGTCAAATCCCTGGTATTATCGGCGGAGATTATGACATTCTACCTCCGGGCATCTTTAGGCCCCTGCTTCTACCTGATCGAAGAAATCCTAGGTTTCGGAATATGTTGCCCCACTGTAATCTGGGAGGACTTGGTTGACTAGCCTGACAACTTGATGTGAGTATGTTTCAGAGCAGTAATAAAAATCCTTTTATGGAGCATATGTATGTATATCTAAGTTAAGCTGTAAAAATTATTTTGTATAACTTTTGTTTCAAGAATATATTTATTAGCTCTAAATTACAAAAGTTGTAATATATACTTAAGTTGTGCATTTATTTTGTTGTAAGATATGAGTCTTGGGAGAATATATCCCCACTTGTTCCATTATTCCTACAATACTACCGGATGACTAGTTAAGTTATTATGTCTAAGACCAAGTCAAATGGTGGTGTTAAAAGGGGTGCTATTGTTATAATATAGCATCCATAAAAAATAACTCACTCCAATGGGATGCTATACTTGGATGCAAAATAGCTAAGTGCTATTGTTGGTGTTAAATATAGATGTTGCTGTTGCTATAGTATAGCACCCACAAAAAATAACTCACTCCAATGGGATGTTATACTTGGATGTAAAATAGCAAAGTATTATAGTTAGTTAAATATAATTTATTTGGTGTCATTTCTAACCTAACCATTGGAGTATAAGTTTTATTTTAACATCAAAACTCACTTTTTGGTTTCAAAATATAGCAATAGCTATACGTATAATAGCACCACCATTGGACTTGCTCTAAGGGATCTGCAAAGATGATATATGTTAGGCTAAAGTTTAACTTTGCCTGGTGTGTATTCAAACTGGTTAGCTGCAAGTCGAGCTTTTGTAGTCGCCCGTTATCAATGTGATTTGAAGAGATGCATCTTTGTGGATACCAGGCATGGACCGGATAGCTCGTTCATATTTAGGTTGATTTTCTTTCCTCTGTTCTTTTTATTCTTTCATGGCCTAGTAGCAATATTCAGTTTCCCTCCCTCCCCCTACACTAAAATATGATATGTTGAAAAATATGTAATGTATCATAAAGCATTAAAGAGTCTGAACATAGTTGTCCATCAAAGAAAAAATAGCTTATTCTATATCCAGATGGACAAGTTATGTTGGTATTCGGTGACTTTGTGTTTGCATATGGCCATATGGGTAATGCATAGTTGCTGCTTAAGATCCCACATTATTCATTTATACAATCACCTCTTACCTGCATTCCTCTAGGGTGTAAAGTGTCCGTGTATCTTTATTATATTTTCGATGGGAAATTATACATCACGTGATTGTAATATTTCTTAAAAACCCTTAGAAGATTGAACATCAGCTGTTTCAGTGCTGTACAGTATAGGTGAAGCGGATCTAACCGTATTTCCCAGCTTTAACAACCCAGGACTCGTACAAGTACAAGTAAACATTTTGTAAATGCTGTTTTCCTTGTTAGCTGTGATTATCAATGTGATATGAAGAGTGAAGACCTGCATTTTTGTGAATACAGATTGTAACTTACATATCAGATGAACATATGTGTGCTGTGCCTATATTTTTGTTCTCCGTCTGGTTGAGATAAAATTACTGAAACAAATACCTGATCCTGTCTGTCATTTTTTGGGTCTTTATGCTCCGACTAAGAGCAAGTCCAACAGCGTTGTAGTGCATTCCTTATAAATATAATAAATTATTGAATCCCAGTGATTTAGGACATTGTTTTGTATTTCAATTCCAACAACATTTCTTAGTTTTGTTCTCTATTATTAAAATAATACTCTCTCCGTGCTTATTTAGATGTCCATTTTATTTTTTGTACAGTCAAACGGACACATCTTTGTCCATAATTTAATAATAATATATAATTGAAAAAAATTAAAATTTTATATTGTTAAAAATTATATATGATATACTTTAAAATGTATTTTTCAGTTTTCTAAAATTATAAATGAATAATTTTTAAATTCCGGTCAAAAATTAGTCAATTTGACTCCCAAAAATCAAAATGGACATGTAAATAGGGACGGGAAGTAATATATTTGAACTAGTAAGTCGGCAAGGGATAAATGATGGGACCAAAAGTGTAAAAAGTGAAAATTAGTGGGTAAAAAGTATAGAAGTGATTTTTTTATTCCCAAAAATAAAATAAGAAATGGCAAGGGGGTTACATAAAAATAGGAAAGGAGCTGGATGTCCTATTGATATCTTACATTCCTTATATTTTAATTTAAGAGCACATTTGAGCGCGATGAGATAGTTCAAGTGGGCTTATCTCTTATCTTTTCAGGTCCTAGGTTGGATTTGCACATTTAAGGCAATTGTTCTAGCTATATTTAGCAAAGAAGAAATACTAGAATGTTATGTTATTCGATTTTTTTGAAGTTAGCTTTTGGGTATATGCTTAGTTGCTGCTTAAATCCCAGTTGCATTCATCGGTGGTTACTCTCTTTTACATTCCTAACGGGAAATATACATCTCCCATGATAATAAGATAGAACGGTTGGGTGTAGTATGTAGTCAGGTTTTATATCAAATTACTCACTCATCTTGTAAAAAATATTAAGTAACTATTCAATCTCCACAGCGAATCATTTAAATTATTAAAGTGTCAAAATATAGCATTCCATTTAAAAAATTGACGGTCAATATTAAGATCATGAATTGACTGTTAATATGATAATTGGAAAGAATATGGGGAAAAAGGGAAAAAACAAAAAATAATTAAATAACACGTCATTGATTAAACAATTAAAAAAATAAAAAATAAATACGTTGTTATGGCAAAACATATGCATTACAAACCGGAATTATTCAAATCGGGGTTATTCGATGTTCATGATATCCGCAAATAAACTTTAATACATACCGTAATTGCAGACTTAAGTTTTTTTTTTTTTTTTTACTGTAGATGAATATGATGATATATACAAGAGTAATTAAAGACTTATATGTAAATGGAAAAATTAAAAAATATTAAGATGAATCCTAATATACAAGTATAAATGCAAGTTTGATATAAATATTTGACACGTCATTACAGTTTTAATGTCAATGGTTAAATTTTTTTATAAAAATTAATAAAATGATATATTTTGATATTTTAGTAGCTTAAATGAGCCATCATGAAAATTATGTAAATATTTGATATTTTTTTGTGAAATGGATGGACAAGTTGATATAAAACTCGTAAGTAGTCACACAAGTAAAGATTTTGTATAATTGATGTTTTAGTAAAAAACAATTTAATGCTTTAAAAAAAATCATTTTATTTTGCATACACAAGTCTCGTTTTTCATTGAGAATACAAATGGTCGGGATTTTAATCCGAATATAATGAAATGAAATTCCCGTAACAAAAGTATAACAGTAAGAAAAAATTTCATTTCCCTTCAATGAAATGGCAACCTAGCTATGTGGCAACTTGCACTATTCAAACTTGAACATTTCAGCAAGGACTAGAGAGTAGAAACCTATAATTTCAAGGCTACAAAGAAAGCCGAACTCCTCACACGTTTATGCCAGTGCTTCAAAGTCACAAAAGTATTTACTCATATTTTCCAAATAATTCAACTCTTGCGATAGATATATTTTTTTAAATTTTTCTGCAGATAAAATTCAAAATACTAACATAAATATAAATATAAAGATCCCTTCAACCCCC
This sequence comes from Oenanthe sinensis, assembly GCA_028671895.1. NCBI lineage: Eukaryota > Viridiplantae > Streptophyta > Magnoliopsida > Apiales > Apiaceae > Oenanthe > Oenanthe sinensis. The sequence goes on along the minus strand of JAPMAC010000223.1, from coordinate 205,418 downwards.
TTATAAAAAAAGGTACCGGTTAAAAAAGTAATGATGGAAAAATTAAATAATTATTAGATAATATTTTTATATACGGTCTTCAGATATGATTTTAAAAAATGTTTTTAATGAAGCTGGATAAATATTTCACAAAAATTGAGAAGTTTTTTTTAAAAATATGAAAAGATTGTTTTCTTCCGGAGCGCTTTTTATAATAAATTAAAAAGACTGATTTTAAAAAATAATTTTAAATTTTATTAGATAGTTTTTATAACTGATATATTAGCAAAAAATTGAATAATACCAAATAATCCCTCGGACAAATAATCAAATAGAGCATGAGTTAAAAAAAATCAGTGCAGCTTATCATTTCAATTTCGATGTTTACGTGCTTTACAAGTGTTATTAATTTAAAGAAAATAAATTTCCTGAAATTATCTGAGAAAAATTACCTAAGTTACTAGTGTTTTTTAGTATGATTATTTTTATAATTGTATATAATTCTCTGCAATTAAAATAACACCCTCATTTGTTATATGTGAATTTTTTTTAATCTCAGAAAAATTATCTGAGATAAGCTCAAGAACATTAATTTCTAATTTAAATGAAAAATATGTGAAGTAAAATTTTTATACATTAATAATGTCGGGACTGATAAATTTTATTAATTTATCAACATTATTAATTAATCGAGATAAATTTGTACAGTTACCGTTATGTTGGGATCAAAAATTTATCCCGAGTTATACGTATACAGTAGATAAATCATAGTATAAATCTGATCTAACAACCCTGTGAGAAATCAGTCTTAGAAAAAATGGGATCCTCAGTGAATCTATCTCTAACTCAAACTACAACTCAGTTTCTATCTTCTTCTTCTTGTTCTTTCACTTCACCACCTCGTTTACTCTGTCTTAACAATAATAATTATAATCCCCATTTCTTTAATCTTTATCCAACCCTTTCTTTATCACCCCTTCAAGCTACAAGGCGCCGCCCAACTAACAATTTTCCCCAGGTTCTTTATATTTACTTTATCTTTATATTTGTATGTGTATGTGTGTATATTTGTCTGTAAGTATTGATTTGACTTTGGAAGTATCTGATATGTTTTGGGTTATGGATCATGTATGTATGTGTATGTGTATTTTACTGGTATGGGAATTATCTGATATGATATGGGTTATGGATTTTTTGTTCAGAAGGGTGATGATTTTGCGGGTGATCCGCGTGATTGGAAACAAAATTTGGATTTTTATGGTGATGATGATGAAGATGAAGATGATGAGGAAGAAGAGGAGGAGGAAGATAGAAGTTGGGATCTTCTGATTTTGTTTGTGCAGAATGTATTTAAGAAGATTTCTCGAAAAGCCCGCAAGGCTATTCGATCCGTTTTGCCTGTTAACATTTCAACTAAATTGGTATGTATCTTCATTAGTAACTCATTGGTTTTACTCTCTTTGATGGGTACTTGAATTTGAAGAATTATAGAATTGCTCTTGTATTTGCTTACGCATGCTTTAGCTTTGGCCAATAATGTTCTCATTATCCCATTTGTCGAATGTGTACATATTAAGATATTTTTTTGTCAAAGATTAGAGTTTTGCCTAAATTTGAAGGCAAGACAGTATATTGAGATGTCAAAGTCGATGGCCTGACTTATTATATTTGCCCAGAATGACTTAATATGTATGCAGGGACGGAGTGAAGGGGTGGCCAGCGGGTGCAGCTGCCATCCTAAACTCCGGAATTGACATAAATTTAGTTATAAAAATATATTTTTTTCTGTTAAAATATTGGTAATTTTAAGATTATAAGGATAGTATACCTAGATTTTACCCCCGCAAATTTGTAGTTATGTGAATAGTTTATGATCATTGTCTTAAACTCGATGTTATTTTAAAAAAAATTATGAATTTAACTATAGAAATTACTAATTAGACTATATTCATACTTTTTAACAGTTAATTAGTTTTTGAACTAATGAATTACTATATAAATATTCATAAGGATTATATATTTTTACAAAAATAAATCTTGAAAAAAATATTTGCCCCCTCATTATGTAAAACTTCGATCGTCCCTCTATGTATGTTATTATATTCTTATGTGTTAATAAATTCCTTATCCAAATTCTATTTTTTGAATTTAAGACGAGTGGATCAATAGGACCCCTTCTTTGGGGCAAGAATCAATCCTAGTGTCCAAATTTAATTATGTGAATATTGGGGTTCCCATAAGTTGAACTCGTAACTACTATATCAAAACAGCTCTTATACTATGTTTATTTACTAATTTTCACCAAACAATATTGTGTTAGGAAAGTATCACGCTTATGTGTTAATATTATGTTCATCTCAAATTGAATTGTTGTATATAACAAAAACTAGTTACAAACGGGGCATTTTATCACAGATTGCAGGAGTATGCACAAGTTGGCATGTATTTACTATATTCTTTCTTTTTTTATGCGAAATTTTGATCTTTATGTTAGTTTAAGTTGTCCTATAGTGGGCCTTTTCTGTGTATTATTATCATTTTGGTTACTTGTAATTAGCTGACTGATAAGTATCAACTTACTGACTTGTTCTGCTGATACCACAGTTCTATAATTTCTGACACATTGCCTCTTCCTTCTTTTTCTCAATAGCCTGATGCCATATATATTTAAAATTACATGTTTGCATCATCAACTATCGTTCTAAATTATGCCTTTTGTTTGATGATCTGCTGCAGAAAATTTTGGTAATTTATGTACTGAGCAATAGTTGTTTTATTGTTTGTGCTTAATATTCTTTAGATCATGTCAAATGAGGTCTATTTGTGCATCAGCATCACAATTGCACAAACTTTACTACAAACTGTTACGGGCCATGAGATAAACTTCGAATAAGAAGCCACATATATATTTAATCTGATCTCATTCAACAATTTAATTATCAAGCATTCTCCTGGTTAAATATATAGAAATTTGGATTATTGTTGCTTAAATATATCGTGTTAATATCCTGGTCTTCTAGCATTTTATCAACATTAGCCATTCATTATATATTTAATTCTAGAAAACATATACTGGACTCTGGACATGGTAAACAACCTTTTATGCTATGAAATATCTGCATTTTTAATTGGCTTTTTATCAATGTTTTTTTTATCAAGGTGGGATTTTCCGTTAATGGCATTATAATCCTGGCCTTCATGTGGATTCTGAAAGCCTTTCTTGAGGTACTTTTGTTCGTTCCTTCTAAAATTCTTTTGACATATTATACATAAATAATTTCAAACGCATGCTAGTGCAGTTTATAGAGAAGTATTATTTGGATTTTTATACTTACATGGCTTAGAATTAGAGATTTGAGGAAAGTTATTGGATTTTGAAGGTGAATGAGTAGTTTACCTGCAACTTGAGCTATAAATTACAGAGTCTGTACTATTTTGCTCGAACTGTCTGTCAGCATCACCAGATGCCCCTTGTCTATTTTACTCAGACTCTTTATTTTCAGCCACCATACCCATATCGGATCCCTAAATGCTCAGACACGACATCTGTTCCGTGTCGGATCATTTGAGTGAAATTTGGACACTTTGACTGGACACATAAGATGAACTTAGACCATCTCGAACACATTACACCAAAATGGTTGAATTTTTGAATTACATATAAGAAGACATATTCTTATAACTTTATGAAAAGTATTTGTTTTGTTAGGATATAAAAGGATATAAATGGGTTGCAGCATGGTTTGTCTCAGTCTCCCTCTCAGACACCCTACATGGAAGTTTGTGTAAAAGATTATAATGGCTTGTGAAAACGCCTTTCAAATTCTTTGAGAGAGTGATGCAGGTAACAATGATTTAACGAAAATATGAACTTGGGTGGATTAACCGCAGAATACTCACACTACCTCAAGGATTTCCCAATCACAGAAGGGATAAAAAAACTATGGATCGCAACCCAAAGAACACACTCAATTTAGTATCCACTAATATCTCAATAATCAGTTCTGAAATAATGTGGAGATTACAATGTTTATATAGTGGATAGAAACCCTAATAAAATAATAGAATATCGTCCATAAACAATTGGGCTTTATTAGCCCCATATATAAAACATATAGATGAATACATTATTTATCTCTGCCCTAAAAAATATAAACTAATCAATAACATATATATTAATTCTTTATTTTCGTTCCCCGTCAGAGAGTAAATTTTTAGATTGCTTTGGGGATAAAAATTCTACTTCCGGTTTTGTTTCTGATGTTAATTATATAGACCTCTTCCAAGGTTTTAGTGCAAATAATTGAATTTCATGAAAATTAGGGATCTAATGTTAAGGTTCGATCAAGCTTTAAGTGCTCTAAAACATGTAATAGGAAATTATAGGAGTGGGAATGTAAAGGGCACGAGTATAAGCACAGATAGTTGGTGGTGACTGCAGCTATAATGAGAGGGAACATTTTGTTGCATCATGGATATATAATAATCCAGTTATTAGCCTATATAAGAAGTTAGGATATTTATGTTATGAAATTGTTGCTTCTGGACTGATTATTTTGGAAATGCTTTTTCCCACAGTTCGTAATCTGTTTTGTGTTCTCTCCAGGTTATCTGCACTCTTGGTACTGTAGTATTTGTTAGCATCTTACTAGTTCGTTGTGTATGGACTGGGATATCATATTTACAAGATACTCGCAGCCAAAGGACGGATGAATTTGATGATGTGTGGACTAATACGCAACCTGGTAATTGATTAAACAACTAAACATCAGAAAGATGAAGTATTTCAGGATTATGAGAAACGTACCTCTGTTTTCTCTTGTGACGGTGATGAATGGTAACCTATTGAGAAAGGGTATAGAAGCTATTTTGTTCTTGAATGTCATATATGTTGTCCATTTCAAGTCGTATACATACAGCAGATATTAGTTTCCACCAAGTTAAGTTTTGGTGGTGCATACCAAAATTATTTAGATCGGCAAGAAAACAGGAAGCTGTGCGATCTTCTCACTCATAGGTTAGCAAGATACCCTACACTTGTACATTTTTGTTTCTTTTTGTATTGTAGTACTGAGCTCCTTTCGGATGCCATGCACGAAACTTCTCTAATAATACACAATTTACATTGTTACTTGTGTTTTATTCCTTTCAAACTTGCACACAAAAAAAAATCTGCATCGAGTTGAAATCTGGTAAGCACATTTTACCTTCAAGTAATCGATACCTGACGAGCAATGTACATTTGGAGATTACAATATACTATATGTTTGTGCTACGGGTATTTTACAATTTATATATCAATAGATATATGATTTTATACATAATAAATTAACATAAAGACAAATTGAACCAATAAAATAATTGTAAAATTAAAAATATACTTTTATTGAATATGAAATAACAAAAATTACACTATTTATTAATTAATGCTAAAAATAAATGAATTTGTGTTATTATTAAAAATTAAACCTTTAGTCTCATATATTATATCTAATTTTTTTTGACTGAATATTAAATCTAACTTTATAATGAATTCTTACGTTTATTTTTAAAACCTTATTACATAAATCACACATACAGTATCATTTCTTATCATATATTTATTTATTATTATATATATGTATATATGTGTGTATATTCATATTTCACTTTTATTTAGGACTTCTACATATTTAATTTTAAATACTGTATATCTTAAATTTTATTTAAAATAATTTTCTTTCAAACTAATTATAATATTGTGTGTTAATAATTTACTCATATCATAAATAACAGGTCCAATCACAAACTTGTTAGAAAATTGGTAGATGGTTCATGTTTCTCGACAAAATCAAATCAAAACCCGGCCTTATTTTTGGTTTATACATGAAATTAAACCTAATGAATTAGGTATAAGTTTTGTGATTTTTTGACCAATCTATTTCAATTCAATTTATATCATTATTCGATTAATTTAAATATAATATATCATAACTCATGCTACACACATTATTTTAAAAAATTATTTAATAAAAAATATCATATATAATACTTCTTTCGTCCCAAATTATGTTTCTCTTTGATTTTTTCACACATTTCAATGCTTCCAGTAGAGGTACTTGTAAATAATATTTTTTAAATTTTTTATTTTATATAAATATATAAAGTTTGAATTTTTATACAAAATGAAAATATTTAAAAAATATTATTTATAAATACCTCTACCAAGCACATTGAAATACTTGCAAAAAGAAGTGACTCGTATAAAATGGGACGGAGGAAGTAATAATGATAATGTGAAATTAAGTAAATTAAATAATTTTATATTTTAAGATTAAATAATACAATTTTAAGAAAATTAATATCAATACAATAAAGTATTATTTTTATATATTATAATAAATGAATTTAAAAATTAATTTAGTTTAATATTATATTGTATATGTTATGTGGTAAAATAATAATGTGCATTAATGAGTTTACCAAAAGTGAAAGTTTAATTCAAATATTTATTAATGAACTTACCATAAATATTATTAATTATAATAATAATATTTAAAATTTATATACACATTTTCTATAATTAAAAATAGGTCCAATAAGAATATGGATCTTATACAAACCTAAATATGGATACATAATTTAAAACTGCATAGTCCATGCATCAAATTATAGTTTAAAATTATATCCGAGCAGAAATATGGTTACCGAACCTGAAGTATAGGTTATGCAGCAATTTATACTCCGTAATATATAGATAGATACGAGATAAATTAGTTAGACTCTGCTGTATGCATAAAATTAATCCAACTGCAGATAAAGTACTGTATATATAGGATGAATTTTAATAATAATAATAATGTACATGTAGGATAATGTTTCCCTAAATTTCATTTTATCCTTTCCTAAGAAGTCATAAAATCGTATACACATTAATCTTATCCCACAGGTTATAACATAAAAATTATGACAAATATTGAGTTTTATTATTGCTTTATTGTTCATAAGTTTTATGTACAATGGCGTAGGAGTGATTATGGTTCGGTTTGATTCGAGTTGAAACTCAAACTGGAATCAAACCGTATCATAATGGTTGTAAAAAATTCAATTTGATTTGCACCCTGTAATCCAGCTAAACCAAATCAAGTAGTTCAGTTTTAGTTAGTTCGGTTTAGTGGATTTTCGATTTAAAATATAATTATAATTTCAATATTAAAATTTTTTAGAAAAAATACTTCTGTTATTATAACTTTAAGCTTTTATTCATATTTTCATTATTTCAATACATATAATTAATAATAAAACTATTTTATCATTTCGTGATAAAATAAAATTATCGTTTAAATTATCAATGGTTTATTATTAATTTAATTACAACATACTAACATTGGATACATAGATAATAATATAAACATTTTCAACATTACTGCTTGCAGAACATTATAAAATATATTGTACTGCAAAATATATTTTTCTTGCAGTACGTGTACGTCTACAATAAAAATGCGGCCTCCGTATAACTTTTTCGCGCGCACACACACATATATATATATATATATATATATATATATATATATATATATATATATATATATATATATATATATTATATACACACGGTTAAGATGGAATGCGAATTGTGTTAAATTCAGAAAAAAAATTAACCCGCAATCCGTGATTTTTTAAGTAGTTGAACCGAAACCATAAACCTTAATTTGGTTTAGGTTCGGATCAAATTAAAATCGGGTAGGTTTACGCGAATTACACGGTTTAACATGAACCATGATCACCCTTACAATAACGGACCTATATTCAAATTGGAATATGTTAATATTAAATTGAACCGAGTCAAAATTTATGTTAAAAAAGGTACCGTTAGAATTCGATCTCAATATAAAAGTTTGGAGGCAAACTCAATCCAATTATAATTTTCAAGTTCGAAATTTGACTGAATTAATTTCAGTTAATTCTAACTATATTAGGAAACTCGAATTGATTATATTTAATATTGATAACTCGAATTGATGATATTTAATATTGATAAAATTTTGATTGTGATAAGCTTAACTCGAGCTCAAACCCTCAATTATATATGTTTGAAGTGGAAGTCTAATATCACTTTCATCATTGATCTTAATATGATATCATTCAAGTCATTTAAGTTTTCATAAATATCATATTGATAACTCTAAATATGTATTCCAGAATTGATAATGATAATTTTTAGAGTTCTACATATTTATTTTACATGCTATTATAACCAAATGAAAACTTATAAATTTTAATATTTTTTGTAATATTTTCAAAATTTATGAAATAATCTTACTATTTTTTATTAATTTTATAATTTTTTTCTTTTAATTTATTATTTAAAAAATGATTAAACACGTTAAAACTCATTTTATTTGCAAAATATAACTCATGAATGTAAATTTATACATTATATAATTTTTAATGATTTATTCAAATTCTAATAATTTTAAAAAATATTTATTTTTATTTTTTTAATGTAAAACAATACACGTTGAGATTGATGACAAAAGTAATATTACGCTTCCACTTTAATGACCAATTTGATATTTAACTCGGCTAAGTTCCCTTCTCCAGTTTCCTGGTCATCTGGGTACACTCTAGAAATGAATTATCGTTGTCAAGAATTAAGGTGTAAACATAAAAAACCAAACAAAGACATTCCCAACAATGCAAATAGTTAACACTTTAGCATTCCATAAGAAAGAGAATTGCATCCGAAACAAGAAAACAATTTTAGATACACACCACCATTAATATTGAAAAACAGTGCACAGATAGAATAGAGAACAGTGCTAGTGACACATTATTAGGACAGGACATCTGAAAACATCATAAGAAACAAATCTACCAAAGATCACATGACTCACATCATGATGGTCCATGTTTCCTTCAGTACTCGTCACCCTCATCACCTTCATCCTCACCACCCTCAGCACCAACCTCTTCATAATCCTTCTCAAGTGCAGCAAGATCCTCACGAGCTTCTGAGAACTCACCTTCCTCCATTCCTTCACCGACATACCAGTGCACAAAAGCACGCTTTGAGTACATCAGATCAAACTTGGTGTCAATCCGGGAGAACACCTCAGCTACACTGGTTGAATTAGAGATCATGCAAACAGCCCTTTGAACCTTAGCAAGGTCTCCACCGGGAACAACAGTGGGTGGCTGGTAGTTGATACCGCACTTGAAACCAGTTGGGCACCAGTCAACAAACTGAATGGTACGCTTAGTCTTAATAGTAGCAACAGCTGCATTCACGTCCTTGGGAACAACATCCCCGCGGTACATCAGGCAGCAAGCCATATACTTCCCATGCCTGGGATCACACTTTGCCATCATAGAAGAAGGCTCAAATGCACTGTTGGTGATTTCTGCCACAGAAAGCTGCTCATGGTATGCTTTCTCAGCTGAGATGACAGGCGCATACGAGGAAAGCATAAAGTGAATCCTGGGATAGGGGACCAAGTTGGTTTGAAACTCTGTGACATCCACATTCAAGGCACCATCAAACCTCAGAGATGCAGTCAGGGAGGAAATCACCTGAAACAAATTAGAATAAAAAGATACAATGTCAACACCACAAGTAATATGAATCCCCTTAATTCACAGGTAACACCTTTTGAACTAAAGATATGAATACCACTTTCTAAAATTGCAGAAAGGCAAACAAAAGTGGTACCTGAGAAACAAGCCTGTTAAGATTGGTGTAGGTTGGACGTTCAATGTCAAGTGAGCGCCTGCAGATGTCATAAATTGCTTCATTGTCAAGAAGGATAGCAACGTCTGTGTGCTCAAGGAGGGAGTGTGTCGAGAGGACACTGTTGTAGGGCTCAACAACTGAAGTTGAAACCTGTGGTGAAGGGTAGACAGTAAACCCGAGTTTGGATTTCTTTCCATAGTCGACAGACAGACGCTCTAGAAGCAAGGAACCAAGACCTGATCCAGTGCCCCCACCAACAGCATTGAAAACAAGAAACCCTTGGAGTCCTGTGCAGTTGTCAGCAAGCTTTCTGATACGATCCAGGCAGAGATCAACAATTTCTTTTCCAACTGTAATACAAAACGAAGAGATTAATTAACAGAAATGCATAGCATAGCCAAGGTGTTCAAATCAGTTCAACAAGAAAAACTAATTACTTGTGTAGTGACCACGGGCAAAGTTGTTTGCAGCATCTTCTTTGCCACTGATCAATTGCTCAGGGTGGAAGAGCTGGCGATAAGTTCCAGTCCTGACTTCATCAATCACAGTGGGTTCGAGATCCACAAAAACAGCCCGTGGAACATGCTTCCCAGCACCAGTTTCGCTGAAAAAGGTGTTGAACGCATCATCACCTCCACCAACAGTCATGTCACTTGGCATCTGCCCATCAGGCTGCACCAATAGAAACACAGAAGCTTAGAAAAGATTTAAAATACAACTACGGTAAAAGACAAACACATGCTCTCATTCAAGTAGAACCAAATTTCCAAAACTTTCCGTGACTCTTGCAACACATGTCAAACAAATAACGAAAATGGCATTTCATAAAAAACTCAATCCAATTAAATCTCGAACAAGCAGTACAAAGCAAAAATATCATTCCTAATTAATAACAACAAATCAAACCAAAAGCTCTATTTCCGCTACAAGAAAAAACATAATCGAGAACAACCAATTCCACACCCTTAATTAGATTTATAACTTAAAATTTCCTCTAAACATTGATCCTAACTTAATAAACAGAAAATTGAGAAACAAAAACATAAAAGTAATATCTAAACAAGCACATACATTACCATAACTCTCATTCATAAATCTACCGAAACCCCGTAAAATAAACAAAATCAACCAAAAAACATAATAAATACACATAAACTAAAATGATCTAATCATTTCAACATAAAACAAGTGAAAAAACATATGAATCAAGCAAGATACTCAAACCACAAATCTACATAGACATACACAATTACATTAAATACAAGAAAATAAAAACGAAAAAGAAGAGCAACAAAATGAAAACGCATACCTGAATGCCGTGTTCGAGGCAATAGAGTTCCCAGCACGCATTGCCCACCTGAATACCAGCCTGACCTATGTGAATCGATATGCACTCTCTCATTTTCAATCCAACCTATAGATACAAAAAATGTGTGTATATATAATTGAAAAACAAGAGAATCAACAGGAGAAACGAACCTAATAAGCGTTTATTAAGACGCCTTTCGTGTGTAGAAACGCAGGCAATTGTATTTGTGTGTGTGTGTATTTATAGGTGAAGATTGTGTTTAACCAGGGTTAGGATAATCACCCTGTAATTATTAATTAACCCTGCTTATGTTAATTTTTGATTTTGTATATTTGTTGCCTGTCACAAGGCCCTGTTTGGATCTAACTTTTTGTGTTACGGGTCATGTGTGATAATTGAGGTGGTGCCTTCGTTTTCAAGCATGTACCTAACGGCCCCCATCTTGTTTCGACTAGTTGTATATTACTGTAATATAATGGAGTATAAATTTTATAATTGATTTAAATGAATTCTTTATTCAGAAAATGGAAATAGTGCTTTCATTATTTTTTTTTTATTTCTCGTTTGATTTTTTAACTCACATTTATTCACGAATTCAATTGTTTGTAAATTTTATCAGCGTCAAACATGACTCGTATATAACTTATCTTGATTTTGTGGATGTCAGTTCAAATCTCACATGAATTTTTTCAGGAAACTATTGTTTTAATGTAAACAATTTGATAATTCTATTAACTTGCATATTTATTTTCTTATAATATTTTATTCTATAGTTGTGATAAAGCCTATTTTTTATGTTTTTAATGTATTCCCACGAGATTATAATAACCAAAAAAATTGCAGAATAAACAATATATTAAACAATACTTGATGAAATAATTTATGAAATTAACTAGTATAAAACGAGTACACATACATATTCATATGGTACGGGATTATACATAACACACTCCAACTTACACTTGGATTGTGACATATTTGGGAGAACAGTGCTATAGACATTGAAGTTGCTACTAACTTGCATTCTTACGGGTAAAGAAATTCAAGTGACGGCAAACGAGCAACAGGAACCTATATAAGTGAAGTTTAGACAAGTTGGTATATCATGTCTTTCACTTTAGACGCGGTGCTGCTTGAGATATCCTGTCTTCTTCCAGAAGTGCATAAGGATCGATATATTGAGGTAGTGCCGCATGATCCATGCCATCATGGACAAAGCTTGGTCCAAAATACTGTACCGATAATGAAAAAGCAAAAAAAGGAGATGATTAATAATTTGTTTGTGATTTACTCGCACGTTATTAGGTGAGCACACACAGGCGCAGGGTGCGAGGGTGCAGGCACATGTGAGCAATGAAGAAGATATACTGGGCAATGTTAGCAAGGTTGAGGCTGTTGGGCCAAACAACAATATACAGATAGCAGCTTTATAATACCTATTTGCCATGTTTGTTCTGTGGCATTATAATATCAAGATATTCAGGCAGGGCTCATAATGCCTTTCATTAGAGTGTTAACTTAAATTTGGCAAAATTCATCAAATAAATGCACTACAACTGCGCCAGAGGACAAGAAAATGTGATATAGATACCAAGGACATGAAATACTTAAATAGTCTTCTTAACTTCTAATCAATTAAGGAAAACCATCATATTCCTCATTTCATAATGCATATAGGCTGTAGGGATTCAAATAACATACCTAAGGATTTAAGTATTAACTTCCATAATAAGTAGATAACCGTAAATTGCCATTGTAACTGGTCTACAGTCAGTTACATGATTTGTGCTGGAGGGTAAGGTTGATATTAAGCTGTACTACATTTGATACAGTCAATAATACGAAGGTTTGACATGTTTGGGAGTTTAATCCTACTCCTGCAACAAAAGGTTGTTCAAAGTCTCGGTTCGTTACTCAAATTTAAATATTTTTTGCCTTTAATAAGGAAACACTGATAAGTTTTTATCTGTCTGTAGAGGAAACTCATTTCAAAATATTTTTGCTGCAATTTGCTCACAAGTACTATAGGTACCAATACTTTTCCATTTCAAAAAATTATTTGAAAAATTAGCATCTCCTATAGACAGTTGTCCTAAAAAGCAGCTTTACATAGACTTTATGATATAGATGAAGAACCCATGTCAGCACAGGGACTCATGAATCCGACAGACGTCAAACATTCAGTACAAAATGTCACAGTAGAGGTTTCATATTATTTACTTTTTCTTCTATATTTCGAATAAGCAGCACACTTACACAGTCGGGGGATCTCTGGCCCAAGTACTAAGGATCAGGAGAAGAACTTACAAGATATACAGCAGCAAAGGATGCAACAGTTAAGAGGATTAATTGCCAAAAGGCCAAGAAAAATGTTCCTCCAAGGGATAGCAAGAGTTTCGCACGTGGAAATAAGCCCTGAAATCAAAGGACATTGGGTTTATTTCCTTGCACCCGTGACATACTCAAACCACAAAGGGAAGAGGATAAAAAATCTACAATAAAGTAGGATAACAAAGTTCATTTTTTTACGTATTAAGAAATACAGAAGATGCTACTGCAGACATATTATAAAGTATTAAAAAATGGTCAAAACCTTATGCAATATTGTAACATTGTCTCAGTTGAAAATATACATAGTTTAAATCAGCCTTTTTCTCATCTCGCCTACATATTTAGAGTATCTTCGCCTTATGCAAACAGGTTACAGAAGACTTGTATATATATTTATATATATATAAATATATATATAGTCCTCCATATGTAATCATAATGAAAAGGTGATTTACAGTTTGTGAAAAAGGTGGAGGATCAAAAGTATCAGATGCTATACAAAAGAACAAGTACCGGCCATTTTTCTAATTACTTTTAAATTCTCAGTTTCTATTTTTTTATAAATTCAGCTTCCAATTTAAATATCCCCTTAATATAGGTATTATAGCAACATTCATCCTAATTCGAACATTAACATTTGTATTAAATGTCCTATAAGTTATACTACATATGATTTTGCAAGCATTCTATATTACATTTTACTAGGCAGCAGAACTTTATACCGGTAAATCAACACCAGATTTTAACCACATCAATACATCTATATATTTTGATCAGAGGGTGCATTAATCTAGTTTCATGATCAGTGTTTCATCAATATATTTTGAAAAGGATTCCATTATCAAGTCCTCCACTACAAGAATACACTTTTTCCTCAGAAATAAATGTTTACAATTTTCAGAAAGAAAAGGAAAGGTTCCAATTGGAAATTAATCAGGACATCTAGATTAATGCACCCTCTGACTTGTTATTTTTCAATTTTCAGACAACACTCAGATATATTAATTTCATTAATAAAATCTCTACACCACACCTTTCAGCTTTTTCCATTTTTTTTACTATACAAACCGATTCCATGTTACATTTTCTACTTTAAATTTTGGCATAAGAAAAGTTTCTACGGCTGTGCCTTTTTTTTGGATTACTTATGACAGATTAGCTGCCTTCTTTAGTAGTACTTCCAAAAATTAGCTTAGGCTTAGATGCCTTCTTTAGTAGTACTTCCAAGTTCCAAGTACATATTGATTAGTGCCTGTAGTATTATTATAGATAAATTACTTGGGGAAAAAAACCAGGCTCACCTAGAAAAGCGTGGAGTCAAACAGCGCATCTATCTATAATAAACATGTCATGTGTTTTTTATAGTTTTGTCACATCGGAATAAACAGGTATTTAAGAAGTTGTGAAAATTTTGAATTGTGCATCTGATATAACATCTATTTGCAATTGAATGTCTACTATATATATAGTTCAATCTTTTACAATCTTTTATTTGCTTGCATTTTTTATAGCTCTCTTGCCATACAGTTGGAAAAGGTGAATCATTTTGGTATTACCAATGGGTAAAAGATTAAAGTACTAAAATGAAATGAAAATAAGAAATTACCACACAAATCATGATTCAGGAAAAAATATGTATAGAACAACAAATTGCAACTGTAAGACACTGATCAAATTTCAATGAGAATGAAAAAATTTAACGAATAAAGTATAAAAAGGAATGAATCAGCTAACCTCAAGACCTTCACTATTCAAGGCCAAGGACCGCTCCCTTTGATTTAACAGACTCTTCTCCAGATCAGTCGACACGGCATTTCTGTTAGAGAATCCACCGTCTTCATCCTTAAATTTAATTTCATCATCAACATAGCTCCTGTTGCTTTCTTCAAGCAGGGAAGTTGGGGTCATGCCACGTCTTTTTAATTCTTTCATGAACAAAGACTCTGTAGGTTCTTCACCTGAAAAATACTAATGACATGAAAAAAGAATTCCGGAGTCCACAAAAGAACATGAAAAAGATTGTACCAATCAAATGCAAAACAGAAGTATAATTGGAGTCCTGATATCTACAGTATCTGAATCACTTGGTTTCATGACAATACACGCCAGTTAAACTTTATACCGCAACGAGTTACCAAACTAATATCCTTTGCAACTGATTTTACATAATATCAGACAAGGTTACGATCCTTCTTATATCCCAAAGTTATCATGTCAAACTTATCATCTCATTCGACTACTGTATTCTCCTCGTCCCACTCTCCTTCCTCTTCAACTTTGTCTTTCTCACTTGTTTCTGATGTTTTCAATAACAATATTTCAGATTTTATCACACAAAAATTAGATATGACCCGTGTTTTGATAATTTCACAATAACTGTGACTAGTGTTGTACGTGCATAAATTTGACATAATTTTGTTTCGTGCAACAATTTTACTCGACATTAACATATACTGGTGCAATATGTGCATGGAATTGAGATAATCTTGTTTTGTTTCACTCCACACTATTGTTTTGTACATGCTGTACTTCACTTTATCCCATGCAGCTAAAATCTGAAACATTGTCTTGTTTAATAACATTCAAACAGCAATTTCAAAATACTGCTAAACAAAATAAATTATATTGTTCCAATAACGGAGAAGATTTGATTAGTAATTACTTTTAACAAATTCGTATTCTCCGCCATAGATCCTTTAAGTCTTGTTGTCCTCAGACAACGAACATAATGGTATTGCAGAGTACAAGCAGTGTCATAATTCAGAAAAGCTAGGCTTAATTTATTTTGTGAATAACCCATTGAATGGTTTGAGGCCTTTGATACTGCTGCTGTCAATTTAATCAACCGCTTACCTACTGAAGTTCTAAATATTATCTCTCTAAATTATGTCCTTGGGTTTCATCTAAATTATTCTAAACTATAGATTTTTGGTTATAGTATCAAATAGGTTATAGAGTTTCTATCACTTGGCTACCAAAAATGAGAACGTCAGCCGCTGAATTCAATTTGTGGTGACCGCTTTGCCTAGTGCTCCACAATATCCACTTTGTCTCCACCAACGATGACCCGAGAGAAGCAAAATATCATTGTATCATTTCCATCCATCTCTCACCAGTGCTCTTCAATTTCTCATCCTTGCAAAACTTCTTCACCTAATTCATCCTCAAGTTCTCAACTTCTCCTGTTCGCCACAATTTTCTGTCTTCCATTCTCATGCCCGTCTAATGCTACTTACTATCACATTTCACTTGATGCTTCACTACATTACAAACTAGAACATCCACCACATCTACACCCTCCCTGGCAATATACGCACCAACTTCTATTTCATCAAATGTAAGCAAGACCTGAAGATGCTATCTACAAATCAAATCTAGATTACAATATTTTGACAAAACCCTTAATGTTGAAGAAAGTTATGGCTGATTCTTAGTGAAACCTGGCTATGGAGGCCAATGCATTGGTAGATGTAACACATAGAGAGTGGTGCCAGTACATCCATATGTGAATTTTGTTGGGTGTAAATGGGTTTTTCAGGTAAAAAAAAGATGATTGCACACTTGGCAAGCATAAAGTTACTCTCGTTGCAAAAGACTACCATCAGCAAGAATGGAATAAGGGATTGATTTTCTTGACACGTTTTAGTCATGTGGTTTGACTTGCCATCATTGTCTGCTCCTTAAACATGCAAACAATAAGAGCCAATAACGAAGCCTTTTCTCCAAATAGTTTTTGGGTGGGAAACATAAACGGTATACATAGATCACCTATGGACGTTCACATGAATTATCCTCCCGCATTACCTTCTCCTCCTCCTAAATACACAGTTATTCACTCATCTTTCAACTCTTCAGTAATAACTTCTAACATCTTTCTTTCGTCGATCCTTGGCCCTTTCTCCACTCTCTCTTCGCCTTTTTTACCTTTAATCTTTCTCGTTCTTAAACACTAAATTCCAAAATACACTAAACCAGCATCTCACACACAAAACTACTTCAAATCAACATAATTTCACCCGTATACACACAATCAATAATGAAACATTTCCATAGTAAAGCATATCATATTTTCACATCACATCAAAACATTAACACAAAGCAAAAGAAACAAAATACAAACGATATATATACACAACACACACATACATACCATTGCTTTGCCTGCCCCCTTCTTGAACCTTAGAACAAACACTTAATCTTCTATGAACCACATAATTAAAACATGGGGTTCTTTTAAAACCTCTCAAACTTGTAAATTTAGAGCAAAAATAGCTTCTTTCAGTAAACTGAGAGGCACAAATAGGAGACAAACTGGTCTTTAACAAATGGTTTGAACCCATTTCTAAACCCAAATAGAAAAATAAAAAAGAAGATGTGGGGAAAAGTCAGAGAGATACAAAGGAAGAGAATAAAAGTAGTAGTGGGTGTTTCATTACAGAACACGAAGCGTGCAGAACTGAGAACCAGGAGTGTAGAGAAAGAAAGCAAGTGTTGTGTACCAAAACTAGGCGCATTTTAGAATATTAATATCAAAGTTTTCTATTGTGCGCTAGATTTTGTTATTAGACTTTTCAATTTTTGTGGCGTACAAGTAACAACTACTGTACATGGGAATGGTGGTCCTGTCCATGTCGCTTGCCTCCAGTTACATACGTACAACGGTAGTTCTCAGTTCTCACCATGTTTCTAAAAATTATTCCTTCCCATTTCCATTCCGACAAATATTTTTTGCTGTATACTTGTATATTTATATACAAATTTTATAACCTAAACATTTTTTATTTTTTATTCATACTTGATATAATTTTTTTATATTAAATTTTTATGAGACTAAAAATTTATATTAATATAAATAATATATTTTTATTATATACAAATATGTTAAAAAGGTGGGTAATAAATTAGTTAGAATAATTATTTTAATAATAATTAAAAATTAGGTATAATAAGTATAATTTTATCTAATGACGTATGTATCTTTTTATAACGGATAAATAAAATTTTTAAAATATATTAGTGAAGACGAAAGAAAAAAATTAATTTTTTTGACAAGTTAAGAATTAAAATTAGAATTCACATGAAAATAAGCTATTTATATTTCTTCATCAATAATAAGCTCACTCCAGGATGTTATGATAATGATGGGTTCCTTAATTTGATTAAGTATATATCATGAAAAGTATAAATGACTTACATATATTTACTTTCATATTTTGAGTTTAAAAAATCGATTTTACAGACTCACACAAAATTTATAAAATTATCTTTAATTTTTAATTTTAAGGTGATTTAATAGCTAAAATCCAAATGCAACAGCACGTAATCGAGACAGAAAATACAGTTACGAATTTTTATAAAGAATTCTATCATGTTTAGGAAACTTTTTTATAATTAATTTAAAATATTAAAATACTTTTTATATTAGATTTATATAGAGGCATATATCAGACATTATTATGTATTATTATTAGATTAAAGTAAAGTAAAGATAATATTAGGATTTTACATACAGAGATATGTATGGAGACCGTGAATTTTCCTTATGAGAGAGAGTATTAAAGTTTTTCTTATCCAAATCTTTTCTATAAAAATATTTAATATATATTATATAAGATATTAGTGTAATTTTACGGTGAACCAGTTACACTTACAGTATAAATTATTATATTGAGAATTCAGAAACTTTATTAATTTATTGGTTTGGATTGCATGGAAGAAATTAGTTTCTTTAGAAAAAATAATTATTTGAGTTTCCTGGCTAAGAGTTCAACCTTAACTTGAGATATTAAATACACGTTCTATTTTGTTATTATATTATATATAATATTATATCAAAAATACGTTATTACATAATTTGAATCATGCTATTTGATAAATAAAATTAAAATAATATAAATAATAAATATTATTACATATTTTAAATTTAATCAATTTATATATGAGAAAATTATATTGAATTAATTTATAATAACTGAAGTCTATTGTTAACTATTTTTATAATTAAAAGCCATTTATATTTTTAAAACAATGTTATAACACATGTTAAGTATTAATATAGAGTAATATGTTTGGTTCAATACAAACTTGTCATATATTAGTATGAAAAAGTGGGATGTAAATTATTATAACGGTAATTATTATGTATCGTTTTATGTTTTAATATTAACTTAAAGTTGAAATCTTATTAGCAATATAGTAACATGTATTATTTATTGATATAAAGTTTAAATTATATATATTATATAATTATTTGTAAATTGCAATTAGTGCTATACTACTGGAAATCTAATATTATAAACAAACTTATTCAAATGAATAATTATATTACCATATTATTAATCGTACATATATACTATATCTCATATACCATAATATCTTTTATATTTTATATAAAACGTAATAAAGATCTTATCATAAATATATTTTAATCTAATATGTATAATCTTAAATATATTAAACATATGTTTGATATTTTAAAAAATCATGTTCATAATATTTTGAATCATAAAATTTTACATATATAAATCATAATATAAATTTATATTTTGTGCGATGTGCATATTTATTTTTAATATTTTATAATTTATATTTAATTTGGTTGATGTAAAAAATATATTTTAAATAAGTTAAAATAATATAATTATAATATATTAAGACTTTTTAAAATTATAAAAATATTAGTAATTTTAAAATAAAAAAATAAAACATCCTTGCATTGCACGGGTTAAAATCTAGTATACATAATATTTTTATTAATATTTATAATATTGCCACAACGTCAATGATTCCGATATTCTAATTATCAACTAAAACTAATTAAATAAGAGTAATGCTAGGGTACAAAATAGTGTATAAAAATATTTTCCAAATAACACGTGACAGATTCTGATTGATTGTAATTTTATTAAATGTAATGGACCCCAATATATTTACACAAATCATACCAATTAAAATTTTCCAATTTTTTGTACCCAATTTTATTACACCTATCATAACTCATTAAATAAACAATGTAACAATAATTTATATTATCGCATACTTCAAATGTTTTAAAGTACTAGTTTAAATTATAAATTAAAACTAAAAGTCAAATTAGACCATAATTACTAACATGCAAGACTTAATTAATATATAATCAGATTAAATTAATATACAAATCAGATATATTAACATCCAACTACTTGTTTTTGGCTATTCTGCATATTCTACATATGCACATAAACAAGGAGATTGACTTGGACCGGTTGGTTAGCTGTGGTGGTTGAGAGTTGTAATAAAATCCTGGAGCACAAGTTCTACAGTATCTCTTTGTTTTATGGATAGTCTCCTCTGTTTTCATAGTATACATGAGTTTTTACAAATTTTAGTTTCCATTTTGCCTGGACTCTGGACAGTGGTACAACCCGGATTGAGAACCATCCGTTGCTGCTGTCATTTTATATGCAAAAATACGAGAATTTGGACAGTTGCAAGAAAGAAGAGACGATATCAAGCCCGTTCCCGACTTACCCGAAATCACTGAGGCAAAAATGTTAAATGAACCCCAATTTTTTTAAAAAATCATCATCTAGTAATCGCTTCTGAATACCTTAATTTTTATCTTTCATATTATAACCGTTATCATAACCTTACTCCTTAAGATATAATACTCTGGATATTTAAAGTGGACGCTTCAATCAAAGAGCTACTGGAGCTCAAACAACTCCACATTTCAGACATGGAAGCATGATTCAAGAGCTCCATTGCTAAAATGATAAATTGATGGGCTACAATTTCTCCTAAAATTAACCTACACATTGATGGTGAAACCAGATAACATTCGTGTACAATTGGAGAAAAAAAGTACGACGGGGTCATTTGCAAAAACTCAATAGATACACAGAGCTGTAAGAACTTTAATACACAGATGAAGTACAACACAAAAGTGTCTAGTAACGAGCTGGATTTATGTACATATAGAATCATCACCCCTTTGCCCTCTGCTCCCTTGTAGTACAGCTTCCTAACTGTTGGAATGTACCATTTACATATGTACACAGCTTTGACGGTATGTTATATATACAATACACAACTGGAGGATAAAAGGCCTAAACAAGGTACAAACAACAAGGCTGCGACCTATGTACATCGTATATACAGATTCCAGAAATAACTTTTCATTTACCAAAATGGACACCACCTGAAACAATAAAAGATCATAATTAGTACAAAAGTATATAGTCTATCTAAAAACAATTAATTTGTAGATTACATAACAAGTACTTGTGCAACAAATCGACCTGTGACTCCCAAGGTGGCAACTACTGGCAAGGAATACATATTAACTAAATATCTTTGTATCATCACATTAATCAAATATAAGATCAAAAACTTAGAACCCCATAGAGTTTTATGATCTCCTAAAATATTAGAGTTAAAATTAAACTGAATATACACATGTCCCACTCTTGGAGTGTCCCACTCGAAAGTAGAGTGAGATGTACACAAACCTCGCCCCTACTTTGGGAGTACACCGTGAAAGCCTCCAACTTCTGAAGACAATATCTTTAGGTTTGGGTGATTTAACCGTAGAACCACTTTCTAATCAATATATGTTTCTTAATGCTAATCCACTCCCATAATCAAATAAAGGAAACCACCTAACTATTACTCCCTCCATCCCAAATTAGATGGCCCTTTTGCATATTTCACACATATTAAGAATTATTAAATGATTGTAAGTTTTTCCATATCTACCAACATTTATTATATTAAGTTCCTATAGTATTTGAATAATGTTACATTGGAAATGACAAATATGAAGGGGTAGTTTTGAAAAATTGTTGATAAATACACATTGAAAGAAGAGAGGGCCAACTAATTTGGGATAATTTTTTTTTACAAAAGGGTCATCTAAAATGGGACGGAGGGAGTACTTTACTAGCATAACCTAAAATACTAAAAATATTGCTCATCATCCACTCACAACATGATTAGGGCTAATCTAGCAATCTTCGGTCTTTGTTGATGCTCAGCTCCCTTGTTCATGCAATACATCAATTCTTGGATGTCGGCTTCACGTAACTCAATGATGTTAATATCGCAATTAATATCGCTTCACGAGTAGGCAAACGTTCTGCGAGTTACGTATGAGCGATTATCTTGCATAAAATTGTGCTCAACTCGCTCTTACTCACAGTGAGCAAAAAGGCACAAAAAAACACAGTAAGAAGTGCAAAAAACTAGCACTATATATAGAAAGAGTGAAACACTCCCAAGTAAAAAAAACCCTACTTATCTTTATTTATTAATTATTTTTTTGCTAAATACCCTATTTATCTTTATTATCATTGACAACGGAGAAGAGGAGAGATTCAGAAAAGAGAGAGCCTCACAAATTTTGCACTTTAGCAATGGCTAATCTTCAAGAGGTATGTCTTATACTTTATTTTCTCCTTATATCTCTCATTCTCTCCATATCTAATCTTCATCCCTTCTTTTTCTACTATGTTTGAGACTTTTTATCTGGGAAGCACCAGCACAGCACCAGGTGCGGCGGTGCGGCTGGTTGCGCACCGGGTGCGCCACATGGCATATCCCCGTATTTTTCAGCGGGGGTGCGGGAGAGGGGTGCGGCGAGGGTATCTTTCAGTCAATTTTTTTAAAAAACATAAAACGGGACTTACAATTAAAACAACAGAGGCACATAAACTAGGCAGCCCTAATTGATCTGCTTATAAACTTCAGTTTATATGTAACTGATTTATATATCGAATCAATGTGTAATTTGTATGTATGTATATCTATATTATGTATGTATATGGGTGTTGTATCAGTAAGTGTCTAAAGAGTGAAGACTCTAAACGTGATTTTTGATTACCGTGTATATATATTTAGTTTAAGTTGAATACACTCTTGATTAGCTATATATATATTCATATATACATGCATATATTATACTATAATATTTTATAAATTGCCGAATCCCCCGCACCCGAATCCCCATATTTTTTAAATTGCCGAGTCCTCATATCCCCGCACTGCGCACCCGCACTCGCCGCACCCGTGCTTCTTAGCATTTTATTATCTTTCAAACTATTTTAAGTACTATTCTATTATTAAATATCAGAACAAACATTTTCACGAGTATATAAGTATAAATATAGATAATTTCATTATTGGCAAAAAAAGTGTGCAAGTTCGAATAAAAGATTCCATCCATTTCTTAACAGGGATGAACTTGTTGCTCATTAAGTGAGTCGATCGAGTCATAACATGGTTATATGGTGATTTTGAGACATTTGAATTTTTGACTTTCTCAAGTAACAACATAAATAAGCATTCTAGTTTATATTCTGTATTCAATTCGGTGTATGTTTCAAATGAAAATCTAATCATGATGTGACATTTTCGCTTTGGACATCCAAATTTTGGTTATCTTGAAAAGTTATTTCCTCACTTCTTTGTCCATAAGAAATCAAAATTATTTCATTGTGAAGTCTATCAACTTGCTAAACACACTCAAAACTCTTATCTAGTCTTCCTTATAAGCCTTCACGGCCTTTCTTAATGACGCATAGTGATGTTTAGGGGCCCTCTCGAGTAACAAATATTAATGGGTCTAGATGGTTTATATCCTTTATTGATGATCACAATAAGACAACATAGACATTTCTTATGGAAGAAAAATCTGAAATTGTATTCATCTTTAAAAGTTTTCATTTGATGATTCAAAATCAATTTGAACAAAAGATCCAAATTCTAAAAACAGACAATGGAAGAGAATATTTTAACTCCATTCTTGGTTCATATTAGTTCATGTGTTGATACCCCACAACAAAATGGAGTGGCCGAGAGAAAAAATAGAAATCTTCTTGAAGCTTCCAGATTAATCATATGCTTGCAAGTTATGTTCCTAAACAGTTTTGGGGCGAAGCTGTACTCACATCAACCTATCTCATAAATCATATGCCTAGTAGAGTATTACAATTCAGAACCCCGAAATCTGTTACGAGACACATTCCCTCGTATTTCAGTTTTCTCCACAATCTTCCATTTAAAATTTTTGGATGTACATCATTTGTTCATGTTTATGATCATAAAAGAACAAAACTTGATCCAAAATCTCACAAGTGTGTCTTCATCGGACATTCTAGCTCTCACAAACGATACAAATGTTACTATCCAGTAACGAAAAGAGTCTATCATACTATGGATGTCACCATATTTGAGCACTGATCTCTCTTCCCAGGACTATTATTCAGGGGGAACACACGAATATCAGTTTGGGAAACATTCGATCATCATACTTCTTCCTCAACCTAGTTCTGGGACACATGAACATCAAACCAAATCTTTGCCTTCTATCCAGCCAAATCCCTCAAAGTCAGCTGAGTCATCTCTGACTTCTATGCTGATACAAACCAATCTCAATCCAGATTAAACACCCAATCTGGTCATACCACATCCTACAATCAGTCCAAACTCACCTTCCACTTCAGAAAATCCAAACATTTCTTCAAATATGACATTGCTTCAAACTTAAGAACAATGTGAGAAAGGTAATAAAGAATTACGTGTTTATAGTAGGAGAAAACTGAGAATATAGAGGTTGACATGTCAAAGAAGAACTGCTTAGGCACTCTCAAAGCCCTCTTGACCTTGAAAATTTTGAAGGTAAAGATTCTATAACTCATGAGTTAGTTTCTCCCGCTATTAATGATCTTGATTTAACTATTGTTCATCGGAAAGGTGTTAGAACTTGTACCAATACCCCTATTGAAAAATATGTTGCTTATGGAAAATTAACATCTATGTATCAAGCTTTGTCGGCTGTTGAAGGAATAAAGGTTTGACTCTCTAAAGCCCTTTAAAGTGTACACTGATAGTACAACTGCAATAGACATTGCTAAAGACCCGGTACAACATGATAGAACTAAACATATTGAAATAGACCGACACTTCATTTATGAGAAGTTGAATTCAAAGATAATCGAGCTCAACTATATTCCTACAAAGAAACAAATTGCTGACATCCTTACCAAGGTCTTACCTAGAATATCTTTAGATTGATTTGTGTATATTCTAATAGCTAATAATTAGGATCGTGAATCATGTAATGACTGATTATGAGGAATTTGAATATTCCTCTTACCTAGAATAGCCATGGTGGAGTATGTATAAATAGTGGGGGACTTGTGTAATTATAATAACTTTGTATGAAGGAGATTTAAAACCTTCAGACTTATATTGGTCCCTAATCTTAGCCTGTACATTGTCATTCCACCACCAAGACTTATATTGGTCCCTAATCTTCCATGGCTTCTTCAGGTCCCTGGTCTTCCTTCTTATGCACCCCAGCCTATTCCTGGCATTATTTTTCTTTCTCCGTGGTTGTCGGGATCTTATGCCTAGGTTTATTCGCTCTCTCTACAACCATTCTTCACATAGATGTATCCCTTGACAACACTTGGTGTTCTGATGCACAACCCTTATACCTTATAGTCCTTGCAAACCCTGTGGATGTTTTTTGCATACGTAGGATAAACATTACAATGAAAAACTTTTATAGCTTCACATAGATGTATCCCTTGACAACACTCGGTGTTCTGATGCACAACCCTTATACCATATAGTCCTTGCAAACCCTGTGGCTGTTTTTTGCATACATAGGATAAACATTACAATGAAAAACTTTTATAGCTTGACTTGTTTCATTTGTTGAGACTAATAATGACGTCAAATAATTGTTAGCGCTGCACAAATTCCTCAAAGGTTCATTCTCATTCTAAAAAACATTTAAAATACATCCAGCCTAGACATTCTTATTAGATTTCACATATTTAGAAAACTATTCAATAGAATTAAAGAACCTAATGCATTATATTTAATGTTGTTGCAGATCTACGAACATCACTACTTAGGTGAATTCGATAAATGCTCACTAAACGATGAGATATTCTAAAAATATTACCCAATATGAATGACAGTTTTAATGATATTCACAGTGCATGTGCAAATAAGGGATGTGACTGCATTATTTCACGTGAACTTCGACGATTAGGTGCATTATGCTAAGAGAAGAAAAACAGGTAAACTTTTAACAGAAATCATACCCGACATAATTTTGACACAAATTTTCAGGCGAGGTAGCTTGCAGAATCAGTTTCTCAACTTGTAATTTGACGGACAGTCCATGGTCAACTTCGTGACTCTCCCCCGAAATTAAGTTACTGTGGTCGAGTGCATGTTGTATAGAGTTAGCTGACGCTAAAGAAGATGTGGAAAAATCACGTCCTGTAAGCTTATGATTCATGCGATCCATAACCAAGACAGCACGCTCATTCAGAACTTCATTGGCATCACCTAGCTGATGAACAGCCTGTAAAAAATTGATATACTATTAGCATGCTAAAAAACAGATGTCCAGAAACTAAAAGTCAGGGAAGTACTTGAAGAAGTTCCCTCTCGCAAGCACCCCTTTGTGGTTGAAGCATCTCTCGACTGGAAGCAGTTTCATCAATATTTACAACCGGTGGGATATGAGAGCTTGCGAGAGTTGACATTTGCGGGACTTCGTTGAAGTTGAAAAGACGCCAATTTATAAGGGGATCATGGACAAAGGCCTACATAACAGAAAAAGAGCAGTGTCAAAGCGTAAATAGAATTAAGTCAACAATAATATATAATTCAAACATGGGTCAGAGAAAGTCAGTGAAATCCACATGACCTCGCAAAGAAAATTTTAACTATAAATTTGGCCCGGAAGCGCAACAAAGAGATGATATATACCTCCATCATTGCCATAACACTATATTTATTTGTTCTGAGGACTTGCATCACGTTTTCACATGTGGAACGAAAGTTGCCCTCGATTCCACTAACTTCCATAGCTTTCACAAGCATTCTGGTTAGGCGAAATGGGACCTGCATCAATAATTTTATCCAAAGAGTAATCAAAATGTATCATGTAAATGTCATATGCCAAAGAAAATGGAAGAGATCTCTAGAAGAATTCAGTAGCAGAACACCTTCTCAGGGAATTTCTCACGATTCATTGAAGCTTCAAAGCAATCACCAAAATCAATGTGAAGTATCTTTCCGCTGCAAAAATATGATACGTGTGTTAGTACTTCGAAACCTTAGCTAAGAGGGAACTCTTTCTACTAAATAGTACCTCGACCGAAGCAGCATAAGATTGCTAGGGTGTCGGTCACCTAGGCCAAGAATGTAGCCAACCTGAAACATGCCACAATTACAATTAGAACAATGAAGCCAGTAAGCATATGACATGTGATCATTCTCCAGAAACCAAATGTCAAGATGCATCCAGTGCTGGTTTAAAGCTTAATGGAGGTAGGTTGTGTGAGTATTTAAATTTCTGTAACTGACCATTAACTAAAACACAAGCTAATCAAAACAGGTCAATGATTTTTTAATTCCAGATATAAACACATAGCATCATCTCTTAAAGTTCTTTGAGAAGAATTAAATGATTATACAGAATGCACAACTACACCCTCAATTTTTTTCTATAAGGAATAATAAAATATACTTACATTAACTATATAAACGAGCACAACCACAGAGGTAGTTCCAACTTAGCTTTAAAGAATTCGCAAAATATTACAAGAGAAGGGAGAATACATACCATGCTCATTACCGCCAAACTTCTGGTATAATTTGTTCTTCTGTCTAACCAAACCTCTGAAGTGCGGCTCTTTAACCAAAGAACCTACAAAGGAGAACATATGTTATTTTAAAAGATGTACTACAATCTACAAATATGAAACGAAACTTGGAATTAAATCCAATAGATACATACCCTTGCCATATCATTGCCTTCAGTATTATCAAGAGCATACTGAAACACTTCTACTTTAGATATGAGTGGCAAACGATCATAGTCCGGAGCAAACCCAATCATTAATTTATGTTCTTCATTTATTGGGATCTACAAAAAAACCAAACATAACTAATAATGTCTGTAAAAGGAAGGGAGGAGAGAGGGAGAGAGAGAGGGAAGGAGGGAGGGAGGGAGGGGGAGAGAGAGGGAGGGAGGGAGAGAGGGAGAGAGGGAGAGAGAGAGGGAGGGAGAGAGAGAGAGTTCCAACAAACCTTTCGTGCATCCCTATATTCCTTGATGAGATCGTGAAGGGTGTCACAATTCGGCACCCACCCTATTAGCCCACTATTAGGAGATAATGGAATAACAGCATATCGTTGAATCGATAGATCCTTCTCAGAAGTTTTTCTAGAATTTCCCAAAAGAGTGTTCACCAATCCAAAAAGCTGGCCAAGATACAATATTTAGATAAAATATGCCCCCAAATTTACTTGTAAAATATAGAATACATTAGCAACTTTTTGGATATTCAACAACACAATACACTATCATCCATTAGCATATCATACATGATGAACAATAAGTTTAAGGAACTATTACTTGCATGACGCGTTCATCTTGGCGTAAATCTTCATGTCCTTTCAGCAGGAAAGCATAATCTTCTCCATCACTTCCATGCATTGTCAATTTTCTAGGGCGTTGTTTAGATGTAATGACAACAAGTTGTGGTGAAAATGATGCAATTGTCACAACTGGTGAATCTGTGATACAAACATTTGTAAAACGTGGTTCAGATAGAGAGATATCTGAAGATCGCGTAACAAGAACTTTTCTCCTTTATTCATTAACTCTTGTTTAAAAAAGGGAAAATTTTGAATGATAGCTCTGATATCACCTGCTCGATAGGTTCCAGGAACAGCCAACTCCAAATTGCGGCATTCTAACAATTCTGGTGAAACGGACTATTTTTGCCCCAAAAAGAAAAATAAGAAAAAAATAAATGGTTTGCTAAAGAGGAAGTGTGAAAACAACACCAGCAAGCATGATTCTACCTGTAGGTCCAGTGTGGTAAGAGTAGTAAGCTGCCTATTAATTCGTTTAAAGACGGTATAATAAAGATCCCAAGCCTGAGTAAGAAGTACATTTCATTCATTAAAACTGATTCTGGAGGATGTAGTATATACAAAGAAAAAATGCAGATGACTAATATTTTCTTTTCATATATTCAGGGTAGAACAACAATTTAGAAACAAGAGAGAACCAGGCAGTCAAGAGTACACGAAAATCACCAAAGAGAAGTAGTCAAATAGCCATTTAGGCAACTTAAAAATGACAATTCCAAAACATGAATTATTAAACAGGAAACACCACCAGAGAATCACTCATCTGTAACCTGTATAGAGAAGTTAAGAGTATAGTCACCTCAGCTTTATAACATAAGAAACCATCAATTAGTTGTTCATTATATGCCAATACTATTCAATGATAACTGATGAGAGGCACACTATATCTCACTACCAGTTCAGCATAATAGGTACCTGAGTTAGTTCAGCATCTTTGCCAGTTCTCTTATAGTTCATGCAGCATTCATAGGCTTCCAGTAATTCGTGGCGATATGTCTAAACTTCACAGAAATGACAAATTTTGAAAGATGGACAAAACCAATTAGGACATCAAAACAACACCAAGGTCTATGCAAAATAAAACAAAGAACTGGAAAGTACACATCGCTTTAAATAAAAAGATTAAACTTGGCTAATGAGTAATATGTGTCATAGCCTCAATGTTAACAATAAGATGGCAGATCATTTGTCTGATTACGAACTTGAGTTTGCATCTAAGTTTATTATTCTAGTTCTTCCCTTCATTCATGCCATTTTGTTAGACTTATATTTTGGAGTAAAAAGATATATATCA
Source organism: Oenanthe sinensis (assembly GCA_028671895.1). NCBI lineage: Eukaryota > Viridiplantae > Streptophyta > Magnoliopsida > Apiales > Apiaceae > Oenanthe > Oenanthe sinensis. The sequence continues at coordinate 175,343 of JAPMAC010000223.1, read as the reverse complement.
CATCTATCACCGCACCATACTGTAATATGTCCAACAAAAACATAATAATAACAGACTCAAGTGATGAGTGCAAATCTAAGTATTTATTATTTAAGAATGATTTACATATGGTTTTAAGTCCATAATAAAGAAGGTTCTATGTGCCAAACTACTGGTTACACTAGGAGTTTTAAACCTTTAACTTTGGTAACAAAAGGGGACAATAAAGACGAACACATTCTTCATCTAAATATTGGATACTAAGAAACCAAATGGCAGTCTAGCGATATTTTCTGTGAAATGGGTATGCAAAAACCGGGAGAGTAACAACTACCGAATTTTAGTTCAGGAAATATTTCATGCATCTTGCTGTGCATTATTCACACAGCACAAGATACGAGTGCATAACAAAGCATATTGCATAGCTCTTTTCCACCTATTTAGAGTACTATAGCATTGCAGAAAAGCTCCTTTTTTTTCTCTCCCCCTTGCCCTTTCCATTATACTAGACATGAAAACATGTCACTTACCTTCCAATTGTTTTGTCATTTATTACTTTGACTTCACCACACATAGTTGTTAATGAGCTTAAACATTATAAACAGACAGATCTATTAGGAAACAACATACCTGCCTTCAGGGAACTGGATAAGCTTCAGTCTCTACACTTAATTACTGCTTGTTTTACGTAGTTAAAAGCATATTGACTTGAACTCAGAACTTGACTATATACGAGCATACCTACTAGTTTTTTACTTATCTTTTTCAACTTCTTCTCTAGATGCAAAATAAAATTGGAAATTTGAAGTATATTACTATAAATGTATATAATAATTCTTAGTTTCTTTACATACATACATATATATATATATATATTGATATGTTAATTCTATCTAAATGTTTTCAAAATTTAATTTTATCATATAAATCAATAGATTCTTTTATTCAGAATAAAAATTCTCTTACTTTATTATTGTCAGCAATTATTATCAGATTATATGCACAACACATTAACACTAATAAAAAGGGTTAGTTATCAAAGTCATCATTCACTACATCCAAATATATCAAGTAAGTCACTCATTGCAAAATTGACTCAATTTAGTAACTTGTTAGAAAATTTGTATCACGCCGTTAGAGTCAACTTACCAGCCGGTCAAAATTAACACATACCATTATTTCCTCCATTAGTTGCCAATGTGGCTGGTGAGTGGGATTGACATGGAAGTGACGTACCATGCTTACATGGAAAATTGAGAGGGAAATAGAAAGGGAGAAAACAAACTCTAATTTCAAACAATAGCCCTAATCAAATTGGTTCAATTAAAGCTATCCCCTGCAAAATCTTGAAGAACACTCATAAACATGTGCTTTTTCAGAAACATATCTTGCGGATAAATCTCAAAACGACGTTGCGGGGTTTGTTGTCATTGGGGTTTCAGAAATAACAATCTAGAAATATGTGGTATATGCATCTTTACATACAAGATGCATATACCACATATATACATGAGCTCCAGCTCTCCCACTCACCCGTTGCTTTGTCAAGTAACATTATTGACTGTTAATTTTTTTATTTGATTCTAACGGAGTGATACAAATTTTCAAATTAGTGCCCAAGTTGAGTCACTTTTATAGGGAGTGACTGACTTGATATATTTAGACGTAATGAATAATGACTTTGATAATTAACCCCTACTAAAAACTATGGTTGCAGCTGCAATTATTGAAAATTATAACTTTAAGGAAAAAACACAGTAAGTTTTTACACTACCAAGTACCAGGCAACGAAGTGATAATAAATGTTGCTCGTTGTTAAAAAACATACAAAGATAAAAAAATTATTTTTCATTATGTACATATTTATATAAGAAATATATAGATACATACAATATCTTATAAACATAATTATTTTTGACAATTTAATTATTTACAATATTATAAAAACTATTTTCTATCATTTTAAAACATATAAAATAAAAATGATATCAATATTTTTTTAAATCTGAGAGTAATATGTTTTAAATTTAAATAATAATCTTATTTTTTCATGTGAATAATAATCTGAAAAAGATAAAACGCCTCTAATAATTCCAACTGCAGTGTCTAAGTTTTGAGTAGGTGTGTACTACATTGATGATTAGGTAAATGAATACTAAGCATGCCATGAGGGCATAGGTTAGCCTTGTCGAATATATATATACCTATGGAGTCACTGGATTCTACAATGCATGACTACGTACGTGATGCCACAATCTGTGGTATTGTCCCTCAACATTATTGTTCGAAATAAAAAGTGGCATATTTAAGTAAATGAAAACTACCTGAATGAAAGATTTCTCTTTTGCAGTGGCACTGTTCTGCATTGCCCCTTCTTCAAGCATTACATGCAATGGCTCTAAGACATTCAGCATTCCATCAATATTATGTTCACCAAAATATAAACGGCTAGCTTCTTCCAATGCCTCATGCCATGTTTCATGCCAGAGTATTGCAACCCTGATCAACTCCTTCGATACAAGTTGTGCCTTCAAAATTGAAATATAGTTAGATATATCCTGCGCTGCAAAATTCTAATACCAATCAATAATTTTCTTCACCTGATCCACTAGAACACCACTATGCTGACGAACTCTATCAACCACCTCTTCAGCAGCAGCTCTGCGTAAAGGGCTACTTGCTTTACACGCCATCAGCAGAGGATACATGAGAGCCTGAAAGATGAAATTATTTGGACATGTACACATCACAATGATAAGAGGGTTTAATATTTTTAAATTTGTTTAGATCCTTACACCTTACAAGTTTTCGCAATATCCCTTATTAACTAATAGCTCAAAATTGCACCAACATAATAATTAAGAAAAATATGAAATCTTAACTATCTAATACCACATTTTAGCATACAATAAAGATACTGAAGCGTCCATAAATATGACATGACAACATATACTGCCCTTGGACCCCTGCTATATGCTCAATCCCACCCCATCCCAATTATAGTATCGACCTAGACTATATTTATATATTGTGAAAGACTGAAAGTCTTCGCCACTGCTGTTTCTGCGTCATCATAATTCGTAGCTAAAAAAACTAAGCATCCAAATTGCCATGAAAACAAAGTTATGGGGTTGCCGTCGGACGCCTTGGTGCCCTGTGCTTTCTAGATCCAGACCCTACTCAAGATGGTTACACTATACTCCCTCCGTCCCATTTTTTGTCTTGGTTGACTTTTTAAAAGTCAAAGTGACAATATTATTATTTAAAATTAAAAATAGTTGATTTATAATTTTACAAATTTATAAATTCCTTCTTACAGTAAATTAAGCAAAGTTTTATGATATCTTTTAAAAATGCATATTAATTATATAATATAATTAAATTATTGGTCAAAGTTGGTCAATTTGACCTTTGAAAGTCAAAATAAGACTAAAATTATCGATTGGAGGCAGTATGTATCAAGTTTTTGTAATACATGTAAATAATATAATTACATGAATAGTTTTGCTCATTAATAGACATGCAGCATGCTGTGCATTGTTTGTTATCCTTATGTCGTTAAAAATGAATCAAGTATTACTATGGAAATGTTACTGATTAATGACATATAAACAATAAACGGTCTGTAATGTATTTATGACTTCTTATATTATCTTTCTACTTGTGAAACGTAATCTGGAATCACTTACACTTTGGTTCCCAGTTTGGATTTGGAGGGAAAGGGAAAGAAATATGGTTTTTATTTTCTCTGTTGTGTTCCTCAATTTTTTTGTAGAAAGAAAAGAAGACAAAGGAACGTAAAAATATGGGACAATAACAGATGTATTGAATATTTTTCATCTCCACTTTATTTTCTTCTCTTAAACTCGGGAACACAATATTAGTCAGAGTAACTATAAATTGAAAGATAGACATGTATAATATATATATATATGTGTGTGTGTGTGTATGTGTGTCATGCTTTTTGTTAATTATGTATATATCAATGACCTATATAATTAATAGCAAAAAAACAGCACTTATAGAACTAAAATGTATAAATAATGGTCATGCAACTTAAGTTTCTACAAAAGAAAATATGTTATCAAATATATGTCTATAAAAAAATTTAGATCCTTTGGCAGCTAAGATTGGCTAAAAAAACACAAATGAAAAAACAATATATTCAATTCATACTATATAATACAAGCATATTTCAAAAAAGAACAACCTAAATCAAACCTGTGGATGGTTTTGTCCAGTTCTCACTAATAGGGATTGTATTGATTCTCTGAGAGCGTGATTATTGGAGTGTATTCTAGCAATTATCTGTGGCAAGACAACCAACCATGTGTTGATATTAACATGTGTAAAACCTTTTTGCATAGCCAGTTGAACCTCGGGTGAAGCTCCATGGTTGAACCACAATGTAAGAAGACGAAGTATATCCTGCAAACCGAAGATGCATTGTTTTAGTGAGAAACTATCAAAGTAAAATAAACTGCGGTTCGACCACAATGAAAGAAGATGAAGCATATCCTGAATACATAAAGATGCATTGCCTTGATGAGAAACAATCAGGGTTAAATTATATGCAACCGGTAGAACAAACATGGCAGGATGTCAAGAAATTCGTGTATAGGGAACTGATCCAGGGCAACCATCTGGATAACCTTTTTCCTGCAAATGGCTTCCTAGCCGTTGGATCAGCTCTTGCACGGCCAGGATTTAATTGGGTTGGAGAGTTGATTAGGGTTGTGGAGAGTGAGGAATTGTTCGAGATTGAGGTTTGGGGATAATATTATGAAATCTTCTGTTTTGGTGAAGAGAAGGGATGAGCCATTGTTATCAATAATGGCCCGTACACGAGCAACGGTTATTAACAATGGCTCGTCCCTGTTTTTTTTTAAATCATAGCCTTTTTTTAAATCTTAGCCTGGACTGATCCAACGGCTAGGAAGCCATTTGCTAGAAAAAGCTTATCAACTATATTCTTTAGTTAAGTTAGTTATTATTATAAAGGTAAATTGTCTTTTCCCACTTACTTTTTCAAGTTTACGAGGGAAAAGCATGGAAATTGGAAAGTAGTGCCCAACATAAAAAATAAAAAAAAAGGTGCCAATAAACACCCACTCACATTAAAATGACCTTAATAACCATTTTTTAATAGAAGCATCCCAAATTGCCCAAAAACGAATTTGTGGCCTTTTTTACCCACCACATACATCTTCACACACACATCTCATCTAAACACATACTGCCATCTATGAGTAAATATAACAGCTATTCTGAATAATCAAACACGATATGTCTCTTCTAAGGGTTATGGTTGGTAATTAAGGGAGATGGGTTACTGCAGAATTTATATATATATATATAGATAGATTATTTATTTAGCATATTTATATATCATTAAATTATATTTTTTTAACCAAGTTAAACGTTGATACAACATTAATCTTATTTATTAATAGATTTAAATTTGGTTTGAAATCGTCATATGTGAATTGTTATCATCACAAGTTTCCTTGTCGAAAAATTTTCAATAAAGAATATTTAAATGTCACCTTTAATTTTTTACTACTATCTTTTTTACCATAATAGTAATTAACTTATAAATTTATTTGAGTTTTTTAATATATCATTATATAAATTTATGGAATATTAATTGACAAAAATAATTTACTGTTTTTAAATAATCAAATTGTGCATAAAGTTATACTATAATTTGAAATGACATAGTTAACATTAATCATAAAAAATTAATATAGACTCCATTAGTCCATTATTTAGGTAAATTCAAGAACACCCAAAGTGTCACTAACCTAAATTAGATATCATCCATATATTATATATAATTAAAAAAATTTAAAATTGATTTAATAATTAATTACACATAATTGATAATCATATTATATATATATATATATATGTTATTTTACAAAATAAATTAAATATGTTTACATGATATTTAAATTCAAATATATTTTTATTTAGATTAAATAGTCACTTTTCGATTTGGTCTTAAACTTTTTATTTTGACAAATTGCATCCCTTAATTTTGAATTTCGTTTCATATTGCACTTCTTTAATCAATTTCCATCAAAAATAACAGTCACCGTCATATGCACAGGGGTAAAATCTGAAGATTATATTTTATAGTTTGGGTTATAACAAAATGCACCATGTAGTTATAATATTGTAGCATATTACATCCTAATTAATTGTTGTTACTTCATTTTAATAAAAATCGTACTTTAATATAATCAAAATAAATATTTTTGAGATGTAGTAATAATTTTTTTAATGAAATTAATAATTAGTCTTTATTCTAATTATTATTCCCATATTTTAAAATTTTATATTTTTAAATAATAATATGAACTAATATCTATTTTTTCACAAATTCGTATTGCGATATTATTTTATCGATATACTATTTATTATTTTTGAATATTTATATTGTACTATCAAAGCCGAAACTTTAAAAATTTCATATTCGGTAGTTTGTCTAGGATTTGTTAGATACTACTTAAATGTAAGTCTAGTATTAAAATCATATTTAACGGATTTAATCTTGTCTAAAATTTATTGTATTTTACGAATTCTAATCTAAACACATTTCAAATGATTTATTTATTTTAAAAACTTATTATAACTAATATAATTAAAACACATCTTTAAAACTAAAACAAATATAAATTTACAAATAATTAATAGCAAACATTAAAAAAAACTTGTGAATCGCACGAGATACCCTAATTTTTTTAATATATAATAATTATCTTAAAAAAATAATATTATATTGTAATGGATAGATTAAATAAAGTTAAATTTATAAGTACACAACATATCTATTAAAAGTAATTATAAAAAAATTATATAGACATAATAAAATAAAATATATTATATATATATTATTTGTTTATTTTAAAAGAGTTAAATTTTTAGTTAAGATGTCATTTGCGAAAATATAAAAAGTTCGAGGTGCATTCAGTTATAATATAAATTTGAAAAAATTCTTCCAATTTTACCCATATACATGTTTAACGGTAACTTTTATTCTAGACAGAAAAGGATTAAAAGGGTGCAATATGAAATGAAATTTAAAGTTGAGGGATGCTGGATGCATTTTGTCAAAATTATAAATTTGAGACGAAATCGAAAAAATGACCAAAGATAAGGGTTGCTAAGTGCTATTTATTCTTTTATTTATATCAATAATTAAATTTTTAAATAAAAGATGTGTAATACGGGCACACCGCTTGTATTTTGAATTTGTGATTGCTTATTGCTCCCCGTAAATCTTAGGGAAGGTAAATAGGGACAAAAGATTGTTCTTCATGACCAAAGTGATTGTTGATTGTGACAACATCCGATACTAATACGGTAATGCTGCATGATCTTCATAGATTCTTAATATTAATGATCCTTTTTCTCTACAAATCTTGAAGACAATTATTTAGCTGGAAGAGTAATGTTGTAGGACCTTCAGGGAATCTTAATATTAATGGTCCTGTTTTTCTAAAAATCTGTAAGTTAATTATTAGTTGTGAGAATACAGGGTTTCCCAAGCTTGCCTGCTGGAAAAGGTCTATTTATTGCCAGTGACATCGAAGATAGCCCCCTTTTACAATCAAAGAATACGACTAACCTGCACCATTCCTATTGGACATTGGCTAAATTTTGCCATGCATCACCAATATCTACTCTACACTGATAGTCCTATTGACAATTGGAATACACCCTGAGGGAATACTAAAGCTATAGCATTCTTCATATAAACTAATATCTAACCACAAGTGAAACCTAGATCGTATTGCTGGTCAAAAAGCTTCTTGTCGATATAAGAAATTCCAAAAAAAATTGATTTTTTTAAACCCACATTGAAAGGTTATTTTTAATTGAACTCAACTTTAGAAAACCGTTTTTTAATGCTAGGCCATGTGTTAACCAAAGTTTGTAGTAAAATAGAACTCAATTTTGAAAGCCTAATTTTAGCTCTACTCCTCTACTTAACTTTGGTTAGTTATTTTTTTAATTGGATGCCTAATTTGTTTTTTCAATTATAGGCCAATCTTTGCAGCTAAATTTTTTGTCAAAACCCAAGTATTATTCAATCATTTAACAGATCGACTACCAAAGTTCTCATTTTCAACTTTTAACTAAAATAGGTAAAATGGTAAGGGGCTGATAACAAAAGAGACAAACCCAAAGTTTTTAATCAAAAGTTACCGCTCACCTGCAAACTGTCATCTACTCCCTTATCATTTGCAGCATAGGCTATAGAGTGAAAGTATCCGGTGACTGCAGCAACGACAAATTGTCCGGCAACTTTAGGAAGACCTTTTGTAGTGTAATGTGACATCACTGATGTATTAAAGAGTGCCCATGTATGCCATGCTTTAGCCCACTTTTTAGCGCAATGAGTGGCATTTCTGAATGCACTAAGGATTTCTATGGAGATGGGTAAACAAAACATCAGGAAGATAACAAGATACAAAAAATGGCTGCTGATACAGAAAACTATATCATAAGCCTATATGCCACCTTGTATGGATCCGTCATCCAAACTAGGAGAAAGTGCCCATTGCCAAGTCCCAAGTTTCAGATATACACGGGCAATAAGTGGCTCAATTGACCCACCAATCAAACTACTGAATGTGGCTGGTTGTATGCCTGGTGTACTTGAGAGCTCTATTGCTAGATCCTATTATCGAAGTTTATCAAAGTATGCATTATAACTGATCGGCAACAAATGAATAATAAGTGTAATCTTTTTTTCTTTTTTTTTTGGCTCAGTATTTTTTAGGGCCTATATGAAGGTTTATACCATACCTTCAGCCTAGAAAAGGCTTCCTTGCGCTTATTGTCATCTCCAACTGACCATTGGTACTTCAAGTAAGCTAGAATCACTTGCGGTGGTCCGTAATACGGCACATTTGCGGGGGTTGTTTCCGGGTCAAACTAAGCAAACAAATATATAATCACGAGTTAAAAATTTTAGTAGATCATAAACCAACATGAATCTCGTGCACATCAGGAAAATGTATTGCCCACCTGTAAGAGTTTAACTAAAGTCGACCTTGCTTGACTAATTCTACCACTTTTTCGGCAAAGTGAAACAAACTTGAGCCAAGTTTCATTGTCTTCTGTAGGAGGTAATACCAGTGCCCTGACTGCTAAAAGTGCTTGCCAAACCTATATTTTTAAAATTGGGAGAATGAACATGTAGAAACAATAACAAAAGATTAAATATGTGAGAAGAATTTCCACACTATTATTAGAATAAACATACATACACATGCTGCTACCAAATGTGTTATCAACCATGGTATTGATTTGCAATACCCAACTACGTTATATTAGCATGCATATATGAAGCCTCGTGTACATGCTAACAGTGCATGAACAGCCTTCAGATTTACATTCATAACTTAAAAAATTAATGCAGCAATCAACATGACACCAACTACAGATTTCTATCCTTCAAATGTTTTAAAACAGTGATCCACCATTTTCCTTCAATTGTTAATTAAATATTTACAGATCTATAAGTCTACTCACAACGGCAGTCGTATACCCACAACATATCAATTTTAAAATAACAAGTCAAATATTTAAGATGAGACTTTGACCTAATAAGCTAATTATCAAACAAAATATGACTAGTTGAGATATCTCGTCTGACCATGTTTTGCTAGTAATGGTATACGAATGAAATAGTTACTTGCACAGGCAAATTAGTGGACCAATGGTCATTTAATCATTTGGTTTAAAAATGACAACGAATCAATATTCAAACCTGCCGACTGCTCCATTCCTGATGGAATAGTATAAGGCACTTACTCGTTCTACAAATCATATAGAAAACAAATAAATTCTCCATAGCCTGATAAATTTTCAAAAATTGAATACTCTTACTATATCATCTTATCGAGAACTTACATATTTATATTTTTATAATATTATACATGATTACAAAAGTCTTCTTCGGGATCTGTTTTCTGGTAATGAACTAATCTTTACATTACAAAATTTTTATTAAAATTTGCACCAACTTCCTCACCTATATATTTCATTCAGAAGAAAACCTTTGAAATGAACCAGACATGAGAATGGAAAACCTTTGAGACCTCTAGCATTATTCTATTTCTTTTCTTCGTGTAAAAAACTCAGGAACACACTACAACTTCCCTGTAACAGTGTGTTCTCGGGTTCATGCTTCAGATGCAAATTATTTGATGTGATTAGAACACATAGTTGATATTATGTCTTTTGTTAAATAGATGACTTAATTTATTGTGCTTTTTAAAATGAGTTGTATAAATTTTGGCATAACCAAAGTTCTTAAAATAGTGATGCAAGTTACATGGTATCACTTATGTGACTTGAAATCATATCGTAATCGCTGTTCTTAATTGTCCCGAGTCGAGTATCACAATTAATGGGACAGCAATGATACTCAACTAGGGACATTTTAAATCTAAATACTAAGATAAATTCAATACAATTAGTTGATATGTTTTTATCTCCACATCAATTCTTTAAAAAAAGTCCCCACACTACTATTACGAATCAGGAAAGCTTCACCATGAATCTTTTTACACAATATACTAACTTGAAAATAAACATTTTCCTACATTAGCTTCCATTTTTTGTAACAAAAAGATGAACATGAATGATTTTCAGAAGAGTTTGGATACAAAGGTAATAGCATATACCTCAACATTTCGTTTTGTGCCTTTTATGCGTTCGCTCCACATATTGCGAATAAGGGCCCTCCGCCCTTCAGCAACAGGATTTTCAACCGGCAGAGTACAGTAATCAATTACCTTTTGCAAGAATAGAAGAGGAACGAACATTAACTACCTGTAGTTGCATACTTGTTGAAAGAAAAACTGTTCAGGCTGCAGTTTCCGATAAAAGTGTAGGGTTACCTCTTCTAGTTCTGATAGCTGCTGAACACGAACCATTTTACTGTATGCACGTTCGTAGCTCTCTAATACCTAGTGTGGGGAAATTATAATTTAAGAGATGATATATATATATGCACATCTAGGTTCTAAGATCAATTTTGGATAAAATTTAATGGATCTAATACAAATACAAACCTAAAGTTGAACAAAATTTGCAAGAAAAATAGAACACTGAACAGAGTGGCCTAAATGACATGTATGTAATCTGTTCATGAAGTATTGGAACCAATACTGCACTAGGCTTTATAAGTTAAAATTTTACTTGGAGGTCATTTTTTGGATCTCCAATCCCCCTCGTCTTGCTATTATTTGGCCCGGGTATCAATATAGCAAAGAATAAAATATAAGAAACATGTTTCATTTGTTGCAGAGACGGAGACCTTGAATGACCTCAACTCAAACATACATTTTGAGCAAGGGAAACACTAGAACTCCAGTAATCCCATGTCAAGTCTTTGACTCTAAACCTGTTCAATTTCCATTTCGATGTATCTTCTAACACTTTGTACAGTAATAGATTAATAGCATGCTTGTGTTAATGTTCTTGAGTAAGGAAACTATACAAAACCACAATTTTTATTTGCTCAATTCTGGGAGAGCCAGTGAATCTGAACATTATAGTTGAGTTTAAAGATATCTTCGCCAGAAATTCAGGGAGCTCATTTCTTTTGGGAGAGCCGGTGAATCTGAACACCATAGTTGAGTTTAGAGATATCTTTTTTTGCAGAAATTCAGGAAGCCCATTTCATGGAAAATAAGAGACCCTGGAACTAGTATCGTATTTAGAGTTACAAGTTTACTCGCTTAGAGTTTATTTAACGCAATAAAATTTAAGATGTTCATGATCTTGCCCTAAAATTTGGAAAACAGATTTAGTGAAACTAAGACATACAATTTAAGATTGGACATCTGTACAGGGACATATAATAAATGTTTAATAATCAAGTATGCTGGATATAGTATCGTAACAGAAACATATATTTAAGAAACTACTAACCAGAACAGCAAGCTCAGTGGCTAAACATTTCCTTGCCCTCTCAACATATTCACGAGCTTCGTCATACTGGAAAACAATGTAAAAGCTAGATTAAATATTAAAAAAACAAAATCAGAAGCCGATCAACAGAATGAAATATGATACCTTCCCACGATGAACTAAGAGAACAGCCCTGAAAAATGTTCCGTTACTACCTCCGTCGCCAGTAGCAGCGGTATTTCCCAACACCCTAAGTTTAGTTTCATCACCATCATCCAGTCGGGAAACATATTCAGCCATCTGATCCCACTCGCCCATGTTCCAGGCAGCGTTTGCAGCCTGGGAGATTCACATTATGCATTTCAGTAAAAGAGAAAGTGTTTTCAAGGACATGTAACCCTATGAATAGAAAAATAACCATAGGTGCCATCTCCAGCCGAGCAGCTGGCTCAGCAGGTGCCCAGTATTCCTTGCACAGAGTGTTAATCTCTTCCCAACGAGCCAATGCAGCAAGGCATCGCATCCGTCCTAAAAGAACAGAGAAAGAACAGAAATTTCATTGTAGATCAACATATACAGACTATCATTCTATCAATGTTTCTCAGATCTTGGTGCATGTAGGTGATGAATCAGTACTCTTTACTATAGCTACAAACAACTACATTCAAGATTAGTTTGACTGCACCTTACAACAATTTTAAAAAAGACAGCACCAATTAGAATACTTTTACATAAGATCACAGATTGCCAGTGTACCATGAATTACAAGGATAGGACTTTATCATATATTGAGCCATCATCTAGGGTATTAGTAACACTAGCACAACTTAGACAGGATTTTGTGAAGATGCAGTGTCAATAAACAGAAAATTCAACAAAGTAGATGGATGCAGTATCAATAAACAGAAAATTCAACAAAGCAGATGGACATGGACCAGAATGTGGAAAATGCAAAATAGGAAGATGCTATATAGTTTAGTGCATATTAGCTGAAGAGTGGGGATCAATTTATGTGGCAAGTAGTAAATCAAGGCTCATATCATCCCATACACACTGAAAGGAGCAAACCATAGAAAGACACGTACTTGAAGATTAAAAATTGCACAAACTGACGATATTAGTTTAATCCCTATTTATAGGATAAAATCATCAACCCTTCAACAAAAATGACCAACAATATTTGCCTATTCGACATTGCATGATATATATTTTGGAATACACTAGATTCTTTCTAAATCGCGAAAGCAAGTTATTATTGCTGAACTGCATACCGACTAATAATTCTCAACAAAGTACTGACAACCTACTGATTACAGTAATACTAACACAAACCTAGAATGGCGTCCAGAACTAGATGAGGATTAGATGCTTGAGAGGCTTTCGCTACATATGCAGTGAGGGCATCATCCCATCGTTGCAGTTTCTCATACCTTCAAGTGTAGCAAATTAATGTCAGCACTCGGCACTTAAAAATTAATAACATTATGGAGTAAAATGCATAGCAGGCAATCAAGAAATACACCAACCTCAATTATACTCTTTATATGTTGAAAGGAGATTGAAAATAAAAATGATAAGAAGGATGAGAAATCCACTGAAGCAAACTATGGGAAGATGTAAAATGCATTCAAAAATTCCCCATACACACACAACCACACACGCCTAGAAAACAGAAACAATCCAAATATCACAGAAGCAAAAAATCCACCGCGTGTCGTAAGGTTTAACATTACCATGAAGCCTACAATGAAGCCTTAGATAAACATAGATGAAGGCATGCATACGGTTTAACATTACCATGACTCTTTAAGTTGTACATCCAAGTTTTGTTGGGCATAAGTTAAAATCCCAACTGCGGCCTGAACAAATATACAAAGATCAATGAATGGTAAGGTTCACTAGAGATTAAGTAGACTGACATTTTACATATAGAATGTAATATTTGCACCAAGAGAATCCACAAATTTAAATTAGACACCTCATGCTGATGTAACTGATTGTTTATATGAATCAGAGCTTCAACCACAGCAACAGGGTTTGCTTCCATCCTGTTCGTTTGTGCACCTTCAAATTCCATTTCTTTGTAATGCAAAGCCTTTGCGAAGGCTCGACACTGAAATCAGGAGTTGATATATCAAAGGTGACGCTGACACACAACAATTACAGTATCACTCTCTTTAATTGAGCTACCCATGAAAGTAACACATTACACACCTTTTCAGCAAGAGCACCAAGCAGTCGGATGTCTATAGGTAGGGGTTTCTCATCATGTTCCATGAACTCAGCCTAAGAAAAGCTCATTTCACTAACTCGTCAGTAAATTAAAGTGGGGGTCCCCCCAAGGAAGAGTATTCAGATATTTTTAAAGTATGAGAGCAATATTCACTTCTTCAATGAATTCAATATTATAAAGCTATCTGCCCTGTTATCTATTTAGCTCACCGAGCTAATGATTTGCCTCTAAAAAATTATAAATAAAAAAAGAGTAGCAGTGCACCATGCTTAAAATGTGCCCCTCTAGCAATTATTTTTATATATTATTTTCTGTGACAAGGTAAAACAAAAAATAGGAATACCAAGTTGAGGAGTGCAGCTAGAATTTTAGGAGGAATATTAGGAGAAGAGAATGCCATCTCTAGGCTCCGAACTAGTTGTCTATGACTGGCATCTTTCAATTGTGACCAGCAGCTAACAAAACCAACTGCAAACAGCTCCGGTCCAACAAAAGGCTGCAAATTCTTATAGTAAGTATCATCATTCAGAAGGGTATCAAACTGCATTTTAGTAAATAAGCCATACCTGTAACTGTGCGAGCCTTGCACAGGTTCGTAAAGCTAGTGAGGGTGATTCCTTTAAAAGTTCAACGCTAAAATGTCTCATCCATTCTGCCCAATCTTCTTCTGTACTGCGCTGAGAAGCCTCCCCTGCAGTTCTTAGTCTACCCTCATTAACCTTCATAAAAACATTAGATTAGTCACAGATCTCCTCGCCTTTATAAACGAGAATGGTAACAAGTCAAATATTTTTAACAAAAACAGAAGAGCATCAGAATTTCATCCAATGTCCAATTATTTGTGCATGCACAAAGCATATAACCTAGGACATTCGCCAGGTAACCTTCCGCCATGAATCCTGAGGCAATTGACAGATAGGAAGAGTACCTCATGACTTTTGAGCTGTCCGCGCACATCTATTTTATCCTCTTTCAATACATTCTCCACATCGCTTAGTGGATCACTAATAACCTCAATATGAGGTCGATGATTTAACCTCTGAGCAGCTGTACTTCCTGATATTAGTGCCTCACGTCTTTGCAAGCACTGTGCAATTTCTTCGAATTCCTTGTGCTAGGGAGAGAACTATTTTTAGGCCAAAAAATTTCAAGAAATACAGGTTCAAATTATAGCATGTAAACAATCAAAAGATTACTTGGAACTGAATTTTCAGTAAGATCTTGTGAATCGATGGAATGAAAATGGTGAAGTCCTCTCCAAGGGCATGAGCTAAACAACAAAGTGCATCAACTGAATCTTTGCAGAGCTCATCACTTTTCCTGCACACAAAAAAACCTAGTTGGTTTAAGCATCTCTAAGTTATCCGGTTCCTATAGAGTTTGATTACCAAAAGAAACCCTCTACCAAATCTTCAAATGACCCCCAACCATAAAATCGATAGAAAAAAGATGGCACTGCTCTTAGTAATTTGTATGACACTCTGAATATTATATCTTCTTACTATTCGACTACCTTTCTTTTTTAGAATAGGAGATATAAAAATTGAACCCAGTACAAAGATATTTTAAATATTATATATATATATATAGGCTTAGGTTCAATGAGGAAACTCCCTTATTTGAGTAACTAAAGAACCAACAACAAATATAATTACAGAACACATGAAAAAATTGCTGAACATAGAAAAAACTACAGAACACAAAATACAATCACAAAATAAACAAAAACATTACATAACATACAAAAATTATAGAACACAAAATTACAGAACACTATTCAACATTAGTGTTCTGTAATTTGTGTTCTATATTTTTTTGTATATTATATAATTTTTTGTCTGTTTTGCAATTATTTTTTGCGTTCTATGATTTTTTGTATGTTCTGTAGTCTTCTATAGTTATTTGTTAATCAAATTCTTATAAAATAGGATTTGGTTCCTCAGTTACTCAAATAATGAGTTCCTCGCTGAGCCTATATATATATATATATATATAGAGAGAGAGAGAGAGAGAGAGAGGTTAGCCTTCAAATGAAAATTTTTACTATGAAAACCTTCACTAAATTTTGCAGAACCATAATAAAAAATAGAAATAAATGTGCAGAACCATTATTTTATTTACAAAATCATAATAAAAAATTATTTAGGTATTATTATTTTTGTAAAATTTCAAACATTTTTAATATTGCGAAAAGTTTGCAAGTTCTCACCATAAAAAGTTTTCACCAGAATATTACCCTAAATATATATAGATATATAGATATTAAATGTTGGTTGGGTAGGGGAAAGGGAATAAATGTATAAAGGATGAAAAAACAAATGAGAACACAGACCCATCCAAGACGAGCTTCAGATGATGCACAAGTGCTGATATATGACCTGTAACCTGATAATAAACAGAAGTAACAACATGCAATTTAGTTATGCCATAGTGACATTCATGAAGCCATCACCACCAACTCTTGATGAGATTCATGGTCAACTACACACCTGCACTCGAGGGATCAATCCTAATAAAGTTTTGATAGCTGACCGCTTTATGTCCACAGAGGCATCCACTTTTAGCAACCGAACAAGTGCAGGCAGAAGGAGATGCATATATTCATCTAAGATCCCTGTAGTTCAAACACAAAGTGAGGTTGCTCCAAAGTTGTACAGATGTTTAATTATTAACAAAATGCACTTAGATACATAAAAAACAAACAGCACTGACCACCAAATACTTCAAGGGTGTGAAGAATGTCAGGAACATAAGTGTAATCACTGCAACGTTCAGCATCACTCAGAACTTGAATACAACTCGAAATAATTACAGGGAGATGCGTTCTAAATTCATCATTCAGTGCCAAGAAAAGTTGTTCAACTAGATGCAGAGTCTGAGATAAGACACAAGCATATTATTCACGATACATATTTCAGCAGTAAAAGGCCCAAAGTCAACAATTTATAAAAGCAAGTAACTGCATGAAGCCTCACCGGATATCCATGCACCGGACGGTTAGCAGCTGGGAAACTGAAGGACGACCATAATTCCGATATTAGAGAAAGCAATTCTGGTAGATATATACGGATGTGCTGCACATGCACGTGTGATAAATATAGGGCTCTTACAACGAACACATATTACTAAAATGGTACCATGAAGATTAAATATACCTGACGAACAATAGACACCAGTGTTCCAAGCTTCCAGGTTATATACTCCTTAAGACCATCTTCACACGTACGAACGGTTTGAAGGAGATCAGGTAGAACCTAAGGAGTTTAAAAACAGAATTATAAGTAAAAAAGAAAAACCTAACCTCACAAGTAAAAGAGTTTAAAAGCAAGAATTAATCATATACTATATTCAATATTCAACATATATATATATATATAAATCTTATTTAGATCACTGTTATGATCTGTGGAACTCATACGAAAGTAACATACTATTGTCAAAGAAGATAATTCCTCGGCTGTGATGTCGTGCAACAATGTCAGGAATTGATGAATTCCTGAACTGTTTGAAGCTTTTTTTTGGTGTCTCTAGTTATATTAGCAGAATTAACAAGTAGAGGTATAAAGGCAGATACTGAGAGTTTAGAGAGAGTTCAGACAGAAATGGGAGAGATTATGGCAGAAAAGAGAGAGACTTAGCAGAGAGAGACAGAATTAGAGAGATCAGAAGTAGAAACCCTAGAGAGAGAAAGTAACAGAATCAGTTGGAGAGAGAGAGGGGTTTGGTGGAACAAGTTCCATTTTCATATATTCATTACTTAAACTGAAATGTAGACACAAGTCTAACTATATATAGCCTTCCCACTGTAATGACTGTACTACCCTTAATACTACTAATATTAATTCTACTCTTTACTACTATTCCTGACAAACAAGATCAAAGGTGCTACACAATACAACTTGTGTGCTATTATATATATTCGATTACCACCAGTGAAACACAAGCTTATTAGGAACACTAGCCGCATTAAGAAATATCACATGGCATCTTATTTGCACCAGATATCTCAGTTCTACACCAACTTCTACATTGATCAAGCCATTAATCATATGAGTAGCAGATGGCAGATCATTTGCATCAGATATTTTACTCCCACAGATAACAAATTTGTCAAGATACCCTCCCATGTCCTTCCGAGTGGGATGTACCCGGTACGTTTGGTTGGGTTTATTTATATCTATTATTTTCTGAATTTCTGTAGCTCCTTCATTCTTTCCTTAAGATTAATTTGTTTAAAAATTTGTGGAGTATCATATGTGCCTCGTGAAAGTAGAATTGGACTGGACTAGATATATAATTTCAAAAATTTCCCATCACAGTACCAGTAACTTCCATGAATATGGGTGCCAAGATCACCCATTGTGCTACTAGGATTTATGATAGTGGAGCAAGACACTGAATCCAGAACTTGTCTTGTAATTGAAATCCTCTCAAGATACCACTAGCAATCTTATACTCGATAATAGTTTAGAGAATAGGTCTGTCTCTCTGGATCCCGCTGAGCTGAAAGACATGAGACATACATAAAAAAGAGTTTCAATCCAGACCGCGCTCTCGAAAGCTCATGTGACTGGAGGTGGGAAGATACTGATCACGGACTCAGAGCTAAACAACTATGACTCGTATTTGTTAACACGGCGGAGAGTTTCGAAATCTTTCTCGCCGGGTTCTGGATTGATCAGCTAATACATTTCTGAAGTGTTGAAAACTAAGTTTCCTTCAAAGCTTCCACCGAGAAAGAGCCAAGCAACTGCTATTTGAACAATGGATATGGAGACAGCGTATGATCTACTGGGAGTCCTGCCAGTAGGTTCTTCCCGCATCTGCTGCTCCGGATGTGTCTGACTAGGCAGTCGACTTTTGTAAAGTTTACGGAGTAAAGGGTTGTCAAATAATCGTCGGTAGGCTATAGGCTATACTATACCACGCCAAAAGATTTACTAGGCACCACCAATCAAGTGAAGGATATTGTAACAATTTGGATTTTAGCGCCACACCAGAACACAGAGCCTACAGGTCGCACAGAGCTCTAAATAAAGTCCTAACTTTATAATCACGAGTACACATAGTTGCATTACCCAGAAAAGGAGTACCAATAACATTGAATAACTTTTGGGCAGCCCAACAGGGATGCAATATGATCTTTGGACAACAGATTAATCCTTGATCCCTACCTGGGTCGGACTTATCCTTACATGTTAATACATAATTATGAATTTCTTATGAACAACTATACAAACTCCTCTAGTATAGTATATAATTTGTTCATATTGAATGTTGTATTAAGATTATATATTTTTTACACTAATTCCAGCATTTATATTTATACCCAACTCTTCGGCATACTAAGTGTTGGGATGAAAAACTAGTGTATTGGACTAACCTTCGGTAAGTAAGGAACGCAGCCAAGACCCATTGACTAGCCTCGCAATCAATCAATAATAATCATGAGCAAAAGTTAGCAATATGATGTCGTGGTGGAACAAAGGAAATATACAGAACAATAAAATTTCCTTTAAGCAAACCAACCTTGAAAATAAAAACAAGAGATCCGACCACTTTTTGGTGGTAACTAGATAAAGAAGGATCCCTAAGAATTCGCATCAGAAAATTAATCCCAACCTGAAAAAATGTTTGTCAGTGAGAAGCCATGAAACTCTTATCATTCTATGGTTTCCGTTCGAGACAGCTCCCAAATTCATATTCTTACTTTCACAATTAAAAATTAAGGGGAAAATTTCTAGTCAAGTAATCATGCTTTTGCAAAGAGGTTAATGAACAAGCACAATACTTGAATTTGCTTCTTCTTTATATTGTTAATGTAGCAGTAGGTTCTTTATTTTAATATATCACCATTATTTAAAAGCACAGTAAAGAAGATTTTAAGAGGGTGTGGCATCCGCATCTAGACAAAGGACACCGATCTTCAATTATGTACTCTGATGTATCAGATGCAGATCCAAGCACAAGTGTTTCCTCATTGAGAAATATGGATGTGTTCACAAATCAAATAATTTTTTAGTCCGAGTTCTTTGGTGCTGTACCTTGTGGAGGTGTTTCCCTGTACGTAGAGCTTTTAATTTATGTAGTGTATTTCTAGGAGAGGGCTTTCACGGGGAAGTAGCTCAATGGTAGAGCAAAAATTAAGGAGAGGGCTTTCACAATCAAACAATTACTCTTTCATTATATAGACTTGATGAGTAATAAACCATAGAAAGTCTTACCGTGGAGAAATAATCTTCAGATGTTGCAAAAGATGGCCAAATATCCATAGGTAACTCATCTGCAGACTGAAAATGTTGCCCAGCATCACCAGCTGCACGGGTGACTTCACCATTTGACCCTGGCAAGCTCTGTTCATTACGCTTATGCACATGTGGATCTAGAGCGCCCATTATTCCAATTACCTGTAGGATAGAAAGAATAATGTACCTAAGAATATAACCCAAAGAAAGGACTTTCAGTATAGCTCCAAACTACCTTTAACACTTCTCGCCTTGTAGACCATGTTGGCTCACCATTCAGAAATTTTAATAGTAAGCCAAGCAACTGAGGATACTCATTATATGGAGTTATGACATAGCTGCAAATTACGTAACCAACAGATTATTTAGGTCATACTCAGTTTGTAGGAGTTCATCCAACTCAAATATAGTTATATAATTTAATTTTATGATAGACAGAACCGTACATACCAACCAAAACTTTTCTCAAGAAATGACATACCCTGTACTTTGCACCAATTGACCAAGAGTTGAAACTCCCACTTCACGATTTATGGCGGCAGGGCCATCCAACAATGTTTCAACAATCAACGGCATAAGTTCTGAAACATACTGCCTCATTGCAAAACCACCCTAAAGTAATAAAATAACCATCAAAGACAAGATGGCATCAACAATTATTTTTATAGTTAACACAACAAAATACTATCACGTGCCATGAGAACTTTAGAAAGAAGAGGTAACCAATAATGACTGAATTATGCAATTAAAATTTTATGATTCCAAGCATTTATAAACTAAGCCAAACATATATATAGAATAAAATCAACTTTAGCCAAGAAATATTACAATTATATCAAAATTTTACAATATGCTGAAGCAGTTGGTCTAGTTGCATTCTGCTGGAAGCTGAAGAGGTTTTTTTTAGAGACATAGAGAGATCACTAGATCAGAAGTACAAGAATTCATGTTAAGTTACCAGCTCTCCTAAAACTTGTAAGTTGTTGTGAAGAGGGATTAATTGGGTCATAAATTATCTTAACATAATGAGCGAAAACACATGCCGAAAGAGCCAGGTAAGTATATTTTCTCATACATATCTACATTACTAACAAAAGTTTCTAAAATTATAATCAATTAAGAAGCAAATAAATAACTTTATCCAGAAGATTTGAACTTGTTGCTGTAAGAATGAAGAGTGGAGCCTCATGCAAAACACACACTTCACCAAATTAATTTCCATTTATCACAAGCCAAAAGAAAACATCAATTTGCGATATATTCAACTGACTGCTATTCTCAACTTTTTTTTATTCACCCAATACCATAATTTTCAATTCTATGAAAAACAAGCTCAAGAATTAAATCTTGATAATACAATGTGAATATGATGCAAGTTGTTATACCTACTTATATAATTTTATGGGATACAGTGGAAAAATATTCCATGGGTACATAAAAGGCACGGTTATAGAGATCAAAGTATCTTAGCATAAACAAGTGTCGCCTCCAAGTATCTTACATCACCCATGACACCGCAGGTTATGTCATCTATGAAAACAACTACTGTAGCATGGGTAGCCACCAAGTTTCCTTTTTCTATATAAGAGGCATTGCCTCATTGTTGTGTTGTATTAATAAGTAAGAATGTAGTATAGTATTTGCAATACCGCATCTATATATATACATTCTGTGATTGATTGCTGAGTAATCTACATATATTAATAAATAACTATGTTTTGCCTTCATTATTCATCAATACAGCAACTCACACACACACACACACACACACTTATAATCTGTTAAGTTACCAGTTCTCCGTAAACCTTAAAGTGTTTAGGAAGCGGGCTTACCAGGCTCATATTATTCAACATCCCCCCTCACTCGAAAGCCCAATATGGGTCGAAGAGTGGATCACTAGGTGGTTCATCCTTTTTGAGCCTATTCGATCCAATTTCTCAATTATAGGTGGGAATCTCGTCCCTTTTTGGGTCCACCATAGTACAAAATCAATATTTCAATAAATGAGAATATTGAAGGGTAAGAGGGACTCGAACTCGAAAACTCCTATAACCAGAGCTTTGATACCATGTTATGTTACCAGGTCTCCTAAAATCTTAACGTGTTAGTAAGCCGGCTTACCAGGATCTTATTATTCAACATAATCTGCATCATATTTATAGTTTTTAACAAAGTGGTTTATATATGCACATACATGGCATAGGTTATATTACTAAGCGGGTGATTGAGTTCATTTTCCATCATTTCCGTCATACATATACCGACTTACTTGCACAACAATTCTAATTTTTCTCTCTTCACTGAACAATTCTACAATTCAGTCCCCGACTAAATAAAATACCAAAAAAAAACTAAAAAATTCAACATGCATATATGCGTCTCAGTTACTGTAATAGTGTGTCTGTCATCGAGCAAAAACAAGAAGAAACATCAATTAAAAAATTCACTCTTAGTATTATGTACTAATATAAGTAACAAGGTGGATTCCGAATTTTATCCTACTATATCTAGTTGCAGGATGATCACTATATATCATAAGGTGATAATAAAAGTTTTATGAACGCAACTAGAGTTCATATACTTGACATCTGAACTATTGGGCAAGTAATTACCCCTCAACATTATTGAAGAAGAATTAGCATATAGTCACCTACCACTCTAGCAAGGTTCCCAACAGTAACAAGAACTCCACAGAAAATACCATTATTAGCATTCACACCAGTCCCTTCACTTAGTTTCACCACGAGTGCCTGAAATATGAGTAAACTATAGTGTAAGATAAGTACTGAGAGACAATAATGGAACTGAACATAATCTGCAAACCTTGTGTATTGGAGCGATGTAAGGAAGTATAAGTTGTTCACAATTCCGAATCAAGCAACCCAACAAGTTTGCACTTTCCTCTTTACATTTGCTATCCGCACTGCTAACATACAAATATTATTCAACAAGGAAGACCAAGAAAGGCATCTGGATTATCTATAAGTTATTACAATGTAGAATTTGTTTAACTGATACAAGGTGGAAGATCTTTACACTACCTTTGTTCTAAATATGTTAGCAGCTGGATAAGATGGCGGCGAAGAGCTGGAAGAACATAAGCTGGATTTTTTTCAGATAACCTACCAGCTAAAGATATCGCATACTCACGAACTACAAAATCCTATAACAGCAAAGCAAAAAGCACTATGAACACACATGGTGATAAACAGAAAATTCCATTATCTTTCAATGCCATAGTACCACATAGTTGTTATCAATTTATGCCATGTAAAGACAACCTACAAGCATCACATAATAACGTATGACTCCAAAAATTTATCCTAATCTGAGACAAATTTTTCATGCAGTCAATGCCACAGCACCACACCTATTTACCCATTTTTCATATCAAAACACAAGTAAAGAAAAAAAGTAACAATATATGACAATTACTAAGTCGATTTCATTAGCTTGTTGAAATTTTGTAAGCTGCAGGTTTAGTAACAACTGTTTCATGTGGAAAGGCCCAATTACAATACACATTAATACTAATCAAAACTCTATCACTATTTCTCAAATCATAATGATGATGTAGGACAACAAAGATAGAATAAAAAGATTGGGTAGTAAGCCGCTACAAATCCATAAAGAACAACTACCCTCTGTTCTTAAATGCAAATTGCAAAATAATGGCATTCGCTTACATAGCAGAGAACAATATAAACTTTAATAATCGAAGTCCTTTAGGTTGTTCAATAATAGAATTCTACTTCTTTGCTTCGAACTTTAATAATCGAAGTCTTTTGGGTCTTTCAATAATAGAAGTCTACTTCTTCTCTTAGGCGTAAAATCATTATACTTAAAAAAGTAACTTCTTACTAATAAAGAATATTTTATTATTATTTTATTATTATTTTACGGGATAACCAAAAATAGTCATAATAATCTAATTATCTAATATATGTGAACTTTATTATTATTTACAATTAACTTATTCCAAAATAATAAGTTAATAGGTTTCAGGAAAAATATATTAACATCAAATAAATACAAATTGATCTATCGATTGTTGCTCAATATCAGTCTCCTCTCCTTTGAAGAAAAAAAAAACTTATCCGCGAGTTTGGTAAAATAAAATTAAAAATTTTCACTTAAAAGACATCAAATTACACCTGCATAAAAAAAATTAATGTGGAGTTTGTCTTTGCCTTGATGATGTTTGTCTCCTTATCCACAAATCCAATTTAAAACACCTCATTTGTCCCTTCTTTTCTAGGGTTTGACACATATGAGATCGGGTAGTTTAATGATTTAGGCTCCGTTTGGAAATGTAGTTCAAAATAGCGGTGTTGTGAGTAAAAAATGCTAGTAAAATTGTTGCAAAACTTTAGACTGCTCGGTAACATTTTTGATATGTGCACGTCTTTTGTGAGGCTTGTTGGTAAAACCTATAAGTGCTTCCCGCAAAGCTGACGAAAAAGCATAAGGAACCTGTTTTTCCTAAAAGAAGTTTTTATGCCAAAAGCACTTTTCAGAAAAAACTACTTTTTAATTTTACCTAACAGATTTTTACCTACTTTTTAGCTAGCTGCATCAATACCAAGCGAGGCCTTAGTTTTCTTCAACAACTTGAACTTGCAAAATCATAACAAGCAAAATTCCAAAGTTAAATATTATTGTCCGGGGCAGTTCGTGTAATAAATCTATACTATAGTACACTATTATAACCAAACTAGAGACATTTTGTAAAAATTCATTAAGTTTCGATTCAATGGTTGACCTAATATCTAACAAAATATCATATATAAAATATCAGTGTCGTATATTAAATAATATACATTCGTATTGCAAAACTCTAGCAACTTTAAGCTATTGCAAATTAAAACTCCTCCACTCATCATACTATAAGAAATGAATTGAACAATTGAACAACAAATATAATGGTCCAATGTAATTAATATTTCAAATGACCAAAAGAAAAAGGAATAAACTTAAGAATTAAAAAAAAGGTAAAAAATTCAAAAAACATAATTAAGAAGAAGAATTAAAGTGACCTCGGAAGAGGAAG
Organism: Oenanthe sinensis; assembly: GCA_028671895.1. NCBI lineage: Eukaryota > Viridiplantae > Streptophyta > Magnoliopsida > Apiales > Apiaceae > Oenanthe > Oenanthe sinensis. The sequence continues at coordinate 149,902 of JAPMAC010000223.1, read as the reverse complement.
CATTACAGTACTACACTAAATTTAAAGGAAGTAGTGTATATATGAGTATATATACAAGAAAAAATTGTCAAATCGTCACAGGCCGTTGAAGTATTCAGTCATTTGTTTTAGGGTTGCAACTGTTTGTTTTAGGGTTTCAGGATGAGTCAAATCATATTGGTGTTTATAATCTCAACAAAGTCAACATATTGAACGAAGCTTGCTTACTCTGAGCTTCGTGCACAATGCTTAATCCACCAAAGCGCTTACATATCTTATTTAAAATGTATATTTATATGAAAACTAATTTTTGTAGTCTATATATTTTTATTTTTAATTTAAAACTTGCTAATAATATATTATGTACATGTTAATTGTTATCTAAGATTTACTTTCAAACATATAATATCCTATATTACTCGTATGTTAGTTTCTATATAAGATTGGTTAATCCTATAACAATTAAAATTATAATAATGTTGATTCTACATTGATATGTTAATTTCTATATAAGATTTACTTGTAACCTTTTCTTTATAATATAAACCTATTAAAATTAAAATTCATTATATACATTTGAATCTCAATAAAATTATAATTTGATCTATAATTTTATATTAAATACTATTAAAATTTAAAATGAAATTTCAACATATATAAAATATTTGACAATGATTTTATAAAATTACTCTACATGTGTTTGTATTCATAATCTCAAGAATCTCTATTATTTTGGCAATGAAACAACTTATTTCTGGGTGAATAATGCCTCTACAAACAGTTACAGTCTCCGGTCAACAAACCCAGCAAGCAAATGCATGTCACCATATTCAAGACTCTTTAATGATTAATGAATCCTTGTGTTACCATATCCCAGTTCGTGCTTCTTAGTTACTACCAAGTATTCTCTGCTACTATATTTAATAAAGGTGATAATATCTTATTATAATATATTTACAACTAATTTAATTTTACATATAAATATAAAATGGTAGACACTCAATAGCATGAATTCATGTTCTGCATTACTTTTTTCTTTCAAAACCCTAATTCTTCAACCAATTAATATATTTGATGGAGAAAAAGTTCAACATCAACTTGCACGAACATCCAGATTTGCTTTCTTCTTTAATTAGCATGCGGAGTTGTCATGATTGTTATTTTCGCAACATATGGCATCAAATGGCATTTACATTTTGTCATCTTAATGCACAAATCATTGAGTAACTTTGCCTAATGCATCTTGGCATGCTCCTACTACACATAATTGTTCACGTTCCATACTGCCAACCAATTGCAGCCCAATAATTTATATCATGCAAATAAGATTGTTTAATGATATGTGTTAAGCATGAAATAATCTTTGTCATGTTAGCAAAATTTGAACCTTAGATGATGCAAGACAAGAATAAAAACAGGTACAAGGATAGATAATTGTGGATTAACGGCAGAAAATTCACGAGCCTATGGTGATCCAACCGCTGATGAACCACTATCCCAGGATTCCTCAACCGGATTCCTCAACCGCAGAAGAAAAGATTATACACAGATCGCAACCCGTAATATAATAAAAGATAAACAATTCACAATTTAAATTATCAATCAAAGTCTCCCTATAATAATATATTACATCTCCCTATGTAGGAGTAAATCCCTAAACTTAACCACCAAGTAAGATCTCAATAATAAAAAGAAACAAATCCTTCTCTTATTCTCTACCATATTCTCGAATATTCCTAATAAAATACATAATTATAATTAAACTTTATAATGAATTACAATTAAATATATTACTAAATAATAACATAAAATATATACAAACTAATATTTTAATTTTTCATTCCGCATCATTAGAGTACTAATAACACTATAAAAGAAGACATCACATATTACATTTGTTGTCAGGTCCAAACTAGATATCCAATAAATATAGGGACTCTTTGTAAATATCAGCAAGTTCAGAGGATAGAGTGTGATTCATATAAAAACTTTTAGGGGCTGTTTTGCATTTTCTAGAACCTTCAAATTCTGTTTTGCAATGTTCTGAAATTACAGCAGCTGGTTGTAGGTTTTCAATTGTTTTACCAGGCAAATGGAAATATTAGAAACTTCAGGGGTAAAACTGCAAATTTCAGCAATATTGCGGGCAAAGTAGCAAATTTCAAGAACTAATCTGCATTTCTTCAAAGCTTCCGGAACTAAATAATATTAAAAAAATAATAATAAAATTAAGGTTAAATTTTGACGTGCCAATCAGTATTTTACCAGGCTGATATTGCTGGTCTTTAATTGTGCTAATGGTCAAGTAATTGCAAGGAAAGGGCTGAAACTAGGGGATGGAACCTACCTCCACATATATACCCTCATATCTATTATATGTTCATCAATTCATAATATTCAAATACTGATCAACATAGAATGATTACATCTTATAAATGAGTAAAACCTATCACAGATTAGATAATAAGAACTAATCCTAATATTTATCTAGATCCAAAATAAATAATTGTTATCATATCTGTAAATTCTATAATATTCCCAATAGATTATGCAAATACTTCATACCAATACACTTACACTTATATAATAATTATTATAATAATAATTAATAACTAATTTAATGCTCTGAATCATGCTCAACATCACTGGAACAAAAATAAAAAGAAAAAAATAAACAATACAAATACTTGGTGGGACACGCAAAAAACATTATCTAGCCTCCAGTCTAGGATACAATTTGTAGTTTGAGCATGTAAACATAATTACAAGAGGTTTAGCACAATACACAATGATTACAGCCCAACAAACAGCAACTATGAGATAACCACAAACTTACTCCTAGTAAAATCTTTGCATTTTTGTACATGATGGCAGTAAAATTGGCTACTTCGGAACCATAAAAGTTTTATTGCAACTAATGATGTCTTGAAATCAGAACATAAATCTCAAGTTCTATAATGACGAGACTAATGTGCACTTGAGCTTATCCAGAACAACATCATAACCTTCAAAGTTTTCAAAGCAAGATCTGCTATATTTTAAAGGCCTAATAGAAATGCTAGTATAGAACAAGAAAAAGATTTATAGATGTCAGAATCTCTCTTTAGTTCGACCAATCCATGACCCACTATTAGAAACCATGGAAAAACAAAAAAGTACCATAATTTCGACCATTAAACTTTCTCCTCTAGGTAGTTCAAATGATTATGAGCCATTTTCTAAAAACTTTTGAAATGTTAAAATTTACATGCAAGAGTACCTCGTCATTCAATGCCGCAAATATAGCAGTCAAACTATCAGCTTGTGCAAGAAAATCATCGAAACCTCCATTTACATTTAGAGAAGAGAAAATCGAACATCGGACAATAACATCAGCATCAGCCACAGCTGCAATTAGAAGCTTTTCCACAATCTGCTAAGAAAACAACATATTCACATCAAATATCAATATATATATATATATAAAGAGAGAGAGAGAGAGAGAGTAGCATTCTAGGGAGAACTTATATAGAGTTCAAGAGAGAACCACTATATATACACACAAGATACATATATATATATCTCATTATTCATCAAATATAAGTACAAATAAATTAAAAACAAAGTTACATAATTTTTTTCTTTGAAAAAATATTGAAAATCACTCATAATAATGAAAAAATAATTTAAACTGATTCTATAGTAGAATCAAATCGTCCAAAATGATTATACATTAGAATCAAATTTAAAATCAATTTTTTTCTTTACTTTTTAAGTATTAAATTTTTTGTGAAGATTATATATGATTAATATTTTACATTAGAATCAAATTTTTTATTTTATGAAGCATAAATATGATTAATTTTAGAATTATTTATATGATTATACAATAGAATTAAAGGATTCTCTCCGGTACTCTATATAAGAGGGTTCTCTCTAAAATAATGACCTATATATATAATCAACACACTATCATAAGCAATAAAGATTTTCTCTTCTTTTGGACTACTAGCAAGTTGATTAGGTACAATATTTGAGACCTTTGTCATATATATCATAAGAACTAGAATTAGGTAACTGTCTAAACGCAATCCTAATCAGCACCAGATTTCATTGAACATATTAAAACTTCATATACAGGTACATCCCCCAAAATAAAAGATGCAGTTGTACAAATATTGAGTTTGCACTTGGACAAACGTATGGAAACTACAAGCATGCATAATGTTATCTACTATCATAAGCAATAAAGATTTTCTCTTCTTTTGGACTACTAGCAAGTTGATTAGGTACAATATTTGAGACCTGTCATACATATCATAAGAACTAGAATTAGGTAACTGTCTAAATGCAATCCTAATCAGCACCAGATTTCATTGAACATATTAAAACTTCAGATACAGGTACATCCCCCAAAATAAAAGATGAAGTTGTACAAAGATTGAGTTTGCACTAGGACAAACTACAAGCATGCATAATGTTATCCCCCTCCCCCTACCTCTCTGAAAAACAATGCCTAGAAAATTTATTACAAGCTTAGTTACAACTACAGAGGCATATGATCCATGCTACTATGTTGAGGTTGTTTTAGACCTTTCAATATTCACAAATGAAATCTCTTCACTTGCACTGTGTCATTGGGAAGCGGGAGGGCAACAAATGACTATTTGTATAAGATATACTCATGCATTAGACAAGGAAAAGGCTCAAATACTTAAAGAACATATCTTATTATCAGCCAAAGGTATCAAACTATAGTTAAAACTAAAAATTAAAGAGTATTTGTAGTCAAATCGACAATCCCTGCTACTAAAGTAAATAAAAGATTCTCTAATCCTAAACTAAATATAATATGTAAGAGGTTCCTCACTGGATATGCGAATTTCTAAACCAACAGCCATGTTAGGCAAAGATCATAAATATAACACAAACTTAAGACATAAAGTTTAGACACTAAAATTAGGAAATTCACAAAATTGGGTCTGCTCAAATCATATGCAAGTTCATGCACAATCACATATAATCATCCACTGAGCTACTATCTTCCTAACCACTGCAGTGTAGCTACAAACTCAAATCAGAGTATTATTAGACCATAGTCCATACAGTGAGAAGGTACTCTTAGGACAAACTGCAGTTTTTACAACTTGCAAAAAACAACAGGGAGGATAATGGATAATGGAACTATAAAATTAAAACATGTGTTTAATAACAAGTTCTTGGCTGACAACATTACTTTATTTGTAAGTGTACTTATTTCTGTAACCGGTCAGTGGTCAGACATGAGCATATAATGGTCTAACTTGCTATTAATCCAAAATTTCATGATCAATATGTTTCATCCATCGACAAACTAAATCAAAATTTATTTAGCATATTAAATAATATATGTGAGAAATTGCCTGACATATAGTATAATGCAAACGGAATTGAAAAATTCAGATTTCATCACAGTTGCAGAATTCCCAAAGGAAAAAGATATTGGTCAATTCCTATCCCCAGAAAAAATTAGAGACCTCATGCAAAATTTATAATTAAACAAAATATTTAAACTTAAAACTGGAATGTAAAACCTTGCGAATTTCCTTGAAGACAGACCTCTTCAATAAGACGTCTTCTCTTTCCCCTAGCTCGACTGGACCTGCTAGGGGTGTACAGTAAAGACACCATGCCAGAGAAAGAATTTGATACTGACTTACAGCAACAGAGAGCAGCATCTTTCCTAGTCTTCCCATCCTCATCTTCCAAATATATGACAACAGACTCTCTAGCAAATTCGAGCAGATCATGACCCTAAAATCCAAAATTTCAGAAGTGAATGAAAGAAAAAACACCATTCGTCAGCCAAGCAGAGATCTTACCTTAAAGTTAAACCGTGCAAGAGTTTGCAAACCTATTTGCACTAGAGCAGAACCACTAAGTTCTGATATTTGCTGAGTGCCAGCCACATTTGCTCGAGTTGAAGTGAAAGACGGCTTGGCCTGGGCATTATGTGATTGTGAAAGAATGGCTGAAATGCATTCCAGCAATTGATTTTGGATAGTAGGCAATAACGATGGGATGCTGAAAAATAAAGCCATATTTTCAAGTCATAACCTTCATCCAAGTTGATGGCAGATTATGTAATAAATTCTTTCTAATCCTCCAAGATACCTAATATTTATCTGCTCAAGGGCTTCTACTAGTGTAAAGGATAAACCAGCAGCAAACATAGAATCCAAAAGACTCTGCACATGAGGTTCCATAGCAGGCCCCATTGCTTTCGCCAAGTTCCCAACACAAGCCAATGCTTCAAGTGAGGGTCTACCTCTACGAGGAGCTATCTAAAAATTATATACTATCAGAAACATTGCTAAAATAGATGAATTTATGTAACATACTGATAAATAATGAAAACTGAAAACATTGTGAAAACATACTGCATCACGAATGTGAGACATTATTGTCGGCAAATAATTGTAAAGTTCACCATCCAAAGCACCAGCCATCTCCCCAAGAGCAATAAATCCACTAGCACGTTCGGCAGGTATTTTAAGAACAGTAAGAATGTGATTCATGCAAATCTATAAGAAATAAACAAACCGTGTAAATATACAAAAGGAAAAATCACTAAATGCACCCATACTCTTCTATATAGCTAGACATTTAACAATATAATATGTTAAAAAGGGAGAAACAGGAACAAACCGTAAGGTAGTTTGTCACAAAACGATCACGCAAGAAATGTGCAATACGAGGAAGCAGAGAAGTTATGCTGAGACGGACAAGGCGATCTCGGTGTTCTAAGTATGTCAGAACAATTTCTGCTACTTCTCTGTACCTTGACATCATGAACTCGCCTGTATTCCTGTCCCATTCAGATTAAGATCATCAAGCATTTAGTATGTATGAGTGAAAGGGTAATGATGGCAATATATAAATATATATGTTTTCCACGACCATAAAACATTGCCTACGATTAATTATCAGTTTCTGGTTAATGATTGTACCAGTATCGACTTCCAAGTACATGTTTTATGCAAAAAGTATATAGTAAGAAGAACCATCTTAAACTTCAAGTGCAGACACCATATCTCCAAATGAGTAATCGATCACTATGCAGAATAGTAAATCTCACTCTCATCCTTCTATTCGGTTTATCGAGCTTAACGGTGTTCTTGTTTCTTGTCTTAAGGTGTCTGTCAGTTTTGTGTTTACTAATAGCAACATTTGAAAATATTTTGTCTGTGGGCACATGTCAATGGGAAGGCCTAAATATTCATGAACTGCCACATCTTGATGGTTAAAAATGCCTGAAAGACCTATTGGATCACTGATTCACTGCTGTTATTTATTCGGAAAATATTATCATGCGAGTCCATCAAAGTAAAGTCGATAATATATTGAAACATGCAACAATTTCTTGGGAAAATCTACTACTCTTTATTAAAAAACCAAAAGAATTTTCCTATAGTACGTCATTATAGTACCATAAATGGTTTCAACTTCCAACCCTCTACATAATTTAAGAGATCTCAGGTTCAACTCTTGATAACTACAAAAAAACTATATTATAGTATAACTTAATAACTATAAAAATTTGTTATATTGTTTTCTATTGATGTCACTTTCAATCGCTTCATAGTTGCTCATCAAAACTCCATTATCATGAAAACCAATAAATTGTATTAGAATTTTTTATAAAATTAAAAAACTAATTATGTTATTTTAAATTAATACATACATATAACTAATTTAATTATTTGTAGAACCAATGATTTTTCCTTATTAAAAAATGTGGAATAAAGAACGGGTTTTATATCAAACTGCCTACTCATCTCACAAAAAAATATCAAATAGCTACCCTAAAGTGTTAAAATATATCACTCCGTTATTGTTAAAATATATCACTCCGTTATTGTTAGCTACCCTAAATTTTACAAAAAATTTGACGATTAACGATAAATTTTTATTGTGACGTGTCAAGTATCCCCTCAGGTGGCACATCAAGGCTAGTTAATTGATATTTTTTTGTGAGATGGGTGGGCAGCTTGATATAAAACCCAATATATAACCAATAATTTTTTTAATAAAAATTGCAAAACCAATTTTTTTGCAGAACCAAAGATTATTTGTAGAAGCTAATTGTTTTGCAAACCAAAAGTACTATATCATTTTTTTATAATTAATTTTATTAACATTTTTGGAAACCAAAATTTCATATCATTTTGTGGTTCTGCAATGCTTAACTATATATTATTTATTATGATTTTGCGAATATCTATTATAATTAATTATACTTAACTAGATAATAAAATTTTATAGCAAGTCATAACTAAGTCATTCCAATTATTATATAAAATGTGAATTACCAAAAAAAATCATCAATACACTTAACTTTAGTCACATAAATCTAACGGTTCAAATTAGGGGTCTTATGGTTTCATGATAACTTAGTTTGCACCAGAAAGTTAGCCTGCATCAATATTACCTTTTTTTTAAAACAAGTGTTATGCCTATATTACTCACCCTTCATTATATAATTTATTGATATAAATAAAAATACTTTGTTTAAATATAATATAAATATATTGTAAGATAAAAATAAACACATTTAATTCATTTAGTAAGTTATAATATATACATACATATATGTGTGTGTGTGTGTTTTTGCTCGTGTATTTACATACATATATGATTATGAGTTATGTGTATTTAATTATTTAATCAATTTTAAATTTTTATTTATATATAATATATGGATGAATTAATGAATGATACCTAAATTAAGTTGGTGACACTTGGATGTTCTTATATTTACCCAAACAATAGAGTCTATATTAATTTTTTACGGTTGCTAATTATAATATAACTTTATGCATAATTTGATTATGCTATAATAATGAATTATTTTTTTGAATAAAATTACGTTAATTTATTAAAAATTCAAATAAATTTATAAGGTATTCACTATATGGTTACAAATTAGTAAAAAATTGAAGGTGACATTCAAATATTTTTTATTGCAAAATTAACAACAATGAAATGTGTGATGGTAATTTATGATAATTATAATAATACATTTGTATAAGGATTAGTGGATTATGGTGTTTTAATCCAATATATATAAATATTATCTTAATTATGTATGTAATGGTTAATATGAGAGTAATTTAATAAATTTTCAATTTTGAACACAACCCTTGATATTAGATATTGATAAAACCAAAAAATCTTAAATTTTGAAATGTTACGGGTTCACAAATGACCATTTATTTAAGGTTTTTTCCCTTTTTGTTCAAAAGACACTTCTTCATATATAATTGTATCGAAATACAATATCCAAAGTAAGAGGTTAAATGAAAGTTTATCATCTAACCAAAAGGCATGCAGAGATACCCCGGAGATTTAGACAATAAAACCTTAATGTTTGAAAAAAGAACCCCAAATATAGAAAAACATGTTAAAAACAAATCTAGAATATCACATAAAACAGATATTGTCAACTTGACTCGTACCTCAAAATTGTGCTAACAATCGAAATCCAACCAATAAGTGCGGGTGCGGGTGCGGGGTGCGAGAAAATTCGGCAAATTAAAAAATAGGGGATTCGAGTGGGGGAATACGGCAAATATTAAAATATTATATATATATATATATACACACACACACACGCATATACATATTAGGTTTAATGAGAAACTCCCTTATCTGTTATCTGAGTAACTGAAACAACAAATATAGTTACAAAACACATGAAAATATTGTTGAACATAGAAAAAATTGTAGAACACAAAAAAAACAATTGCATGATAAAGAAAATAATTACATAACACAATAAAAATATAGAACACAAAATTATATAACACTATTCAGCATTGGTGTTCTGTAATTAGTGTTCTATATTTTTTTTCGTTATGTAATTTTTTTTTGTTTTACCATTATTTGTTGTGTTTTATAGTTTTTTGTATGTTCAACAATCTTTCATAATTATTTGTTAATCAAATTCTTATAAAATAGAAATTGGTTCATCAGTTACTCAAATAAGTAGTTCATCGACGAGCCTTACGCTATGTGTGTGTGTGTGTCTTTATGTATATATATATATATACTAGCCTATAACTTTGCACAGGAGAAAAATAATAAATAATATATTATATATTTTAAATGAATTAAATATTTAATTTAATTATTTATGTTATTAATATTTTTTATGTAATTTTGTACATGGGATAAATTAATTTTGAATCATATTTATATTATGTGTTTAAAGTCTCATTAATTTATTATTATATATTTATATTAATTAACATAGATTAATAACCCGTGCAAAGCATTAATAAATTTTTATTAATAAAAAGAGTTTCGAATATATTAGAAATATTTTTAACCAAAATTTAATAAAAGAGTATATTTTAATATAGATAAAATATTAATATAATTTTAATATTCAAAAAAAATATTATGAAATTGCAATTTTAAATAAACTAAAGTTTTGAGAAATGAGGAAATTGAAACATTTTATTAGATTGTGAGTACAACTCTATAATTAAAAAAGAAGTTCATTTAGAGTAATATAATATAAAAGTATATATAATATAGATAGAACATAATAATAAAATTTAATTAATATAAATAAAATAATAATATTATTTTAATATTCATAATTTTTAATTAATAAATTATAATATTTAATAAATTAAAGAGGTAGACTAATGAGGAAATTAAAACGTGATAGTATATTAATTAAAAGAATGTGTTTGAAATTGAGGATGAGACAGACACGTGTATTTGAAGTTGAGTGGGACATAAAAAGAAGACCAAACATTTGCCTTAAATGAATTAAATATTTAATTTGATTATTTATGTTATTAATATTTTTTATGTAATTTTGTACATGGGATAAATTAATTTTGAATCATATTTATATTATGTGTTTAAAGTCTCATTAATATATTGTTATATATTTATATTAATTAACATAGATTAATAACCCGTGTAAAACATTAATAAATTTTTACTAATAAAAAGAGTTTCGAATATATTAAAAATATTTTAATTTAAATTTAAATAAAAGAGTATGTTTTAATATAGATAAAATATTAATAAAATCTTAATATTCAAAAAAATTATTATAAAATTACAATTTTAAATAAATTAAAGTGTTTGAGCGATGAGAAAATTGAAACATGCTATTAGATTGTGAGTACAACTCTATATTCTAATTAAATTAAAAAAGAAGTTCATTTAGAGTAATATAATATAAAAGTATATATAATATAGATAGAGTATAATAATAAAATTTAATTAATATAAATAAAAAATAATATTATTATTTTAATATTCATAAAATTTAATTATTAAATTATGATATTTAATAAATTAAAAAGGTTGACTAATGAGAAAATTAAAATATTATAGTATATTGATTAAAAGAATGAGTTTGAAATTGAGTGGAAAACATACACGTGTATTTGAAGTTGAGTGGGACACAAAAGGACCAGACGGACGACGACCAAACATTTGGCCTTGCGGCTTTAATAATATAGTATATATATATATATATATATTATTTTTCAAAAGTTGCATTTTAATTAAACTAAGTAGTCATTTTAATTAAAAAAATTGTCATTATTTGTTTACTGCCTTTCATATACAAACTTATCACATAAATTATTATGTAAATTAATAATTATTAATTAATATACAAAAGGTAAAATAACTAAACAATTAACATATCATATATATATGCCATTATTCTAGAGAGAACTCTCTTATATAGAGTACCGGAGAGAACTCTTAATTCTGCTATACAATCATTTTGATTATTTAATTATTATTATAAGTGATTTTCAATGTTTTTCTACAAAAAAAAGTTGCATAACTTCGTTTTTAATTTGTTTATACTTATATTTAATGAATAATGAATAATGAGATAAATACATGCATCTTATGGGATATAAGGTGATTCTCTTTTGAACTCTATATTAGAAGTTCTCGCAAGAATGTTACTCATATATATATATATATATATATATATATATATATATATATATATATATATATATATATATATATATTAACTAATATATCATGCATACTTAATTTTTAAGCTAGTAATTAACAAAATTAGTACTTCAACATATCATATATATATATATATACATATACACACACAGAGGGTTACTCAAATGAACACTTTATTAGAATGAGAACTAAGAACCAAAAAAATCACTTATTTTATTTTAAAAAATCACCAACTATTATAAACGATTAACATCAACATGACATATCCACCGCCATCTCCATCGCCGCCACCGCCACTTCCACATTGTCATCACTACCACCATCATATTGTAATCACCACCAAAACATAATCATCTTCACCCCACTAATACGTACCAACTAAATGTAACAATCTTCGCCACATCATCACGATTGTCACCGCAGCCGCCACCACTATCACCCCTCAACACCACCAAAATTGTCGAATTCAAATCAAAATCACCAAATTTAAAGGAAAATGAAAAAAAAATAAACCAACACCACAACATCACCACCACCAACACGTACTGAATCACTGAATTTAAGTCCAAATCACCAAAAAAATCAACTTAAACTACTGAATTTACACACAAATCACCATTTTTTAAATACAAATCACCAAAAAAGTTAAAGCCAAATATTCAATAAATTTTAGATATGAATTGTGGTTCCATTGAAGAGGGTGTAGTTGCTAGACATGGCAAAAGAACCACCACGTCTGACAACAACAAAGATAACATTTATTTCCTGATCGTTGTCATATCTTTTTTATTTAAAAGATTATACATATATATATGTATGTATATACGGAGTGATGGTTACCTGGGCTGAGTTGTTCAGAAGTGGTAATCGGAGACGGAGAAAGGGCAGAGATGTGGACATAGACGAAGGAAAAGAAGAGAATGATGATGAAGGATGGAGATGGTGGGAGCGATGGGGTAGTGGTGACAGTGACGGTATATAGTCATGGAGTAGAGATGAAGGTGGATGGAAATGACAGTGGATGAGAAACAGTGAGAAAATTTCAGATCTTATATGTACGGTTAAGATTAATTTTAGATTTAAAAATTAAGGGCTAAGATTGGATCTCAGTTCTCATTTTAATTTGGGTTCTCATTTGAGCACCACCTATATATATATGTATACTAATATACGTCAATTGTAAGCGACAATCAAATTTACATAAATACAAGTAGGACACAATCACACAATGCCGGAGATGGCTACCAGAGAAGCATCGTGGCTGAGTTGGTGAGTCGGTCTCTCAATAACCCTTGAATTACAAATTAGGGTAAGCATTGTATTGGGTTTGATTTCTATGTGTTTTGACTTGGACGCACCCCGGCGCTGAGGACGTACGTGATACACAATTCTTCAGTGGGGTGAAGAATCCCTACTTTTTAAGGTAGTTTTGCCTCTCCAAATCACTAATAGCACCCCTCCAAAATTACAAAAAAAATGATATAAAATATAATCCCAATATAGTATATAATAATATTTTGTACTATTATATCAGATGACAACATAAATATCTAACAAGGGGCCCTTTGGTTAGACAAATGACTAAACTAACATTACGCAATACACTTATTTTATAATTTAACTATAATTCTATAACATTAGAGAAATATTTGCTTGATTATTTCAATTATGGAGTTCTTGTATGTAGGGAAAACTGCAATATCAAACAACATATTTTTGTCGATTATTTATTTATTTATGGATAAGCAAGCTCAAATAATAAATAAAGGAATGGAAGGTTGTTTATTAACCTAAAAGGTTGTTTATATGAACCTATAGCAATAGAAACTCAAATATTAATCATCTCAAACAATTGTGTATATATAACAAAAGTTCACAAGGTCTTTAAATTTTATGTAATAAATATGTATACATTGTCAAGAATATTGGAAAAATAGTTACATTAAAATTTTATAATTGATCATGTAATAAAAGTTATTAATAACTAATATTGTTTACTTCATTTTTTATGTTTTAAAGAATAATTCACAGGTTCCAATAAAACAGTCTACTAAAGAAAAAATAAATGTTAAAAAGACATTATTGACCTTCTCCATAATATTTATTAACTAAGGTTAAACTTAACTCATGGGTAGGATCGGTAGCTAAGGGAATTGGGTTACTTTAGGAATTATATAAATATATATATAGGTTTTTGCTCAAATAGAAACCAAAACAAAGCTAGAAACTAGAAAGTAGAAACCAATGCTAGCCATTCAATTTTTACCCTTAATTGAGGTGGACCCCCCTATTCCAGTCATCTTCTCCGATGGTTTCTCATCGGAAATCATCTCCCCACCCCCTCTCCCCCATCTCTCTCCCTCTCTCGATCTATATAATTTTTCCCAAATATCGCTTACTTTTTTAATAAATTAATTTATTAGATTTGTGAGTTGAAATTAGTGAGATTGGTGGTGGCCAGAATCAATGATGGTAATGGTCTGAGATGGTTGTGGTGGTAGTTGTATGCAGTTCTTCTTACTCTTTTTAATAAATCAATTAATACCCCCCTAATTGCAGAGTTTGGTGGTTATCGGAACCGGTGATGGTGGTGGTGGTTGGATGTAACTATTTGAATAAAAAATTTGAAAAATCAGTAAATATAACTATAAGAATCCCTAAAATAGTGATTGTAACTGTATAAAATAGTGATTGCCACCGTATAAAATAGTGATTGAAACTGTTGCGGGGGAATAATCGGAGGGAGAAAATCAACATTTACATATTATTAATTAAGTTATTTATTTAATCTTAAATTTTATAATATTTACTAATATGTCAGTTTCTAGTATAAATTGTTTTCTAGTAGAGGACCCTATATATATATATATATATATATGCAAGTGCTCAAATGAAAACCCACTTTAACATGAGAACTGAGATCTAATCTCAGACCTCTATTTAATATTAATATTTTTAATCTGACCCGTTTATATTTCTTCCTCCTTCCTCCGTTTATAATTATTCCTCCCTAATGATATTCTTTTACGGTCACATATCTAATCATAGTTCCGGTCATGTCTTCATAAATCAATACATACATATACACAGTGTTGTTTAAGGCGCAAATTATAAAAAAGCGCAAGACCTAAGTTTGAAGCGCGAGGCACCATTAATTGCGCGCCTTTTGACAAAAAAAAATCACAAATTTAACAAAAAACTAGTACTTAACATAAATATTCTTGCAGAATGAACATAGAACTTTGTTTTTATCATTCTCTACTGGAGTTCCATACTTCCATCTGATATCAGGAGTGCGAGTCATTATCAGAGAAGAATCAGAAGAGATGAAGAGAGATTAAGAGAGACAGAAAAGAAAATTGAGAAGAGACATAGATAGAGATGAAGAGAGATTAAGAGAGACAGAGAAGAAAATTGAGAAGAGAAATTTGCAAATATACGTATATATATGTGTGTATATACTGAGAAAGACTTACGTTCAGATGGAGGCTGTGATGTTTAGATGAGACTGGGTCTTATGAAACACTTTAGAGTTTTCTCCTTTTACCCCTTTTTTTAAGGGTATTATCGTCTTTTTTGTTATCGGCGCCTTTTTACATTTAGTAGCGCCTTTTGGACGATTTCAGAATCTCGCTAAATCGCTTAATTTCGAATCGCACACCTTGCGCCTAATCGCGAAGCGCCATTAATCGCGCAATTAATCGCGCCTTTAACAACACTGCATATACATATCGATTCTATCTCTTTCTCCCTCGCTCATCACTCTATTCTAGTTTTTATATCAAATCTTTGATGTTATCAACCAACAGATCTGAAATTGATGATTCGGATTTGTACGATGGTGTTGTCGATGATATTTCCCCGGTCTTCCATATCTGTAATCTCCACCTATATTTTATTGAAAATGACAAACTTTCCAGGTGAATATGTTTATTTTGGTAGAGTCGATAGTAATGAATGAAGAATATGGTGGTCAAGATTTGCGATGTTGATTACAATTCAATGTCGATGAGAAATATGTCCAGAGTTTCTTTATCTTTGTTTTTTTATTTTTATTTGAAAATTTTGGTGATTCACATGTAAAATTTAGTGATTTGCAGTTAAATTTTGAGGATTTGATATAAAATTTGGTGATTTGAAATAAATTTTAGTGATTTTACGGTGATATGGCGATGGTGATGAGGTGGTGGTAGTGTACAGTTATGTGATGACTTAAATTTAGGTTAAGTTTGATGATTGTAGGCGAAGGTAGTGATAAGTCAGTAACGATATGATGACAACAAGATACTTGTGATGATTATGATGACTGATGGTAGTGTTGTTAATTTCATTAGTGCGAGTGTGGTTATGAATGGGGATAATGATGCCGTTGGTGGTAGGGAGAACGATTCAATGGTGGTGCATAGTGAGACCATTAGTATTATTGATGGCGATGATTGTGATAGTAGTACAGTGATGGCGTACGGTGACTATGGTTGTGGTAACTAGTATGGCGATGACAGGTGATGATGGTAGCACCCTATATATATATATATATAGGGTGCTACTCCAATAGAAACTAACTTAGCCTAGAAACTAAAAACTAAGGATATTCTTTTAATTTTATCAACGTTGTTCATCAGAGCGGGGTAAGTAGTCTGGTATTAACTTTCTTATCCATTCTCTATCTCCCTCTTTAATATCATCTTTTTTACTTTTCTCATTTCCACGATCAATTTCTATCATCTACAACCACAAACCACCATTAATAATAATAATAATCTCTAATAAAAATCATTATAGAATCACTAATTTATATTACGAGAATCACTATTATATATTATAAAAATCACTAATTTATATTATTAAAATCACAAAAACAACAGTGATACACATATGTTTATCCACCATTATACCACCGCCTTCTGCATCACTATTTTCAACTTCCAATCTACTTCGTCCACTGCCTTCACTTCCACCAACAACAATCATCATAATTTATGAAAAATACTACCTCAAATTATTACTTCTTATTATCATAATTCAAAACATCAAAATAAAATCAAACCATTCACCAAAACCTCTTACACAATCACCATCACGAAACATTAAATGTATCTGGAGCTGGAATTCATGATAAACGATGTCGGAATTCAAAGTGCTTATTATCTATGAGCAGTTTTGTATACATACGAGTTTGTATATGTATGGGTGGGTGGGGAAAAGTATAGAGTGAGGAAGAGAGAGAGAGTGGTTGGATGGGAGAAGAGGAGAAAGTAGATTGATGGTGCGATTTACAAACCATGGTGAAGAAGATAAGAGAGAAAGAAGATCTCGGATAAGCTGGAGAGATAAGAGGGAGAGGATAAAAATTTTGTAGTGAGAATAAAAAAGAATATATACGTATATATTAAATGGTCAGGATTTCAAGTAGATTAAAAAAATGAATGGGTTAGATTAGTTTCTAGTTTTTATTTTAAAATGGGTTTCTATTTGATCAATTGCTTATATATATATATATATATATATATATATATGATTTTTAACTTAATGTAAATAATCAATCAATAATAGTGTTTTACAATGAAATTATAGTTTAAGAAGTTAATAATTTTTCGATAAAAGTAAATGTGACACATGTTTCACAAGTCATATAATTAATAGTATGTATTTTATTTTTTATATGTATATTGGTTGCATCTTTATTTTCATTTGTTGTTAATTTTTTATATGTATTTATAATTGTGTTATATTGATTATTATGATACAAATTTTAACTAAATTCAAAAAATATGGAATCTTGATGTGTAACCAAAGTACGAAAATATAAATTTGTGATTGCAAGAATTTGCAATTCTAGTAAGATGCATAGAAGAGACCTAGTAGGATGCATATAAGGGACCAAGGTTCAATTCCTAACAATCAGAACATATATATAATATGTATATAATAGAAATTAAGGAACATGAGATACATTTCAGGTAACTTTCCTTGACTGTGTTTTGATTCATATGCACAATCGTTTTAGATATTATTTTGATATGCACAATTTTTTTACAAAACACAGTCATTTTATTCACTATCTCGGGAAAGTAAGTTACCTGAGATGTATCTCAGGTTCCTTATTCTCTATATAATATATATGTGTTATATATTTATACAAGGGACCAAGGTTCGATTCCTAGCAATTACAACAAATATATAATATGTATTTATTCTTTTAGCAATTACAACCAATATATAATATCTATTTATTATAAAAAGACTTGAGGCACGTTCAAAAAAATAATAAATCACTTTTGTGAATGATTAAAATATATTCATAATATAACATAATTAAATATACTGACTTTAATTATCAAAAAATAGATATAATCTAATAAGCACGTAACAAGAATTTTATATGATATCATTTAATTTCCAAATATATGATAAATTGAAATGATATATTTTCATATAAATTAATTGAATAAAAATGGGCATTAGTACAATAATAATATCTAATAAAAACATATATGACAAATTTTTGTCAAATTAATTTAATGCAACAATTTCTATAAATTTACTTTAATAGAATACACATGTTATCGAAAAAAATCAAAATTGGACTATGTCTCGTGCTATTAATGTACACTAGTATTAACAAATATTCGCAAGAAAAAAAGAACATACTTCCGGAGTGTGACCAAAAAATATTCATAAAACACAATATCTAACCAACCTTAGTAGCTCCCCCACCGCAAGCAAAGAACCATGTACGCTGTGAACAGGAGCATTTTTACCCAATCCATCTTGGGTAGCTTCAAACATACGGTAATACCTGTCAAATTGCATTAATAACAGAATTGAATTAAGATTATATAGCTAAGAGCAGGCTACACTTCCAAAGTGTGTTTTTCCTGAACATATAATTAATCTTCTGACAGATGCAAATGACTATCAAGCTTGTACCGACACTCTGACACCCTAAATGTAAGAACTAAGACATGCTTGGACAGAAGTATTTAAATAAAACTACCAAACTTTGGAAAATTTATAGCAGAAGTCCCAGAAATATAAGCTATTACTCAGATTTCTTCACATCTACCCTTGACAAATCTGATTACATTTGTACATGTGGCAGTTCAACTGAGGCACAAAGATTCCCATTAGGAATACTTGATTGATATCCACTAGGAAGATGTATAAAATTTATAATCCGAGAACAAATTCTGCAAGGACTGCCTATGGCTATAAGACTATTGTATTAAACCACTTCACAGCATTGTTACCAGTGAATTATCCATTATAAATCACAAGTTATGAAAACATTTACACCTATGCTGGCATTTTCCATCCATTGGAAAAATGCCAAAACTGAATTGCAAGTATAATCAAAGTATATTAAATTTTTACTACAGTATATGTAACACAATATTGTTGGAGCATTGTTGTGCATATAAGTTTGTAGGCCACCAAAAAAAATCACAGTTCGAAGACTAAAAATTAGGACCCTCCGATTTCAAGGCATATAAGCTCCTACCACAATACACGCCAACGTGTCTCCCGCTTTTCAATAACACGCAGACAAGCACGCAATGCCTCCACAGCCCGTTCACGAACAGCCAATGTTGGGTCCCTAAGTGCAACCCATATAGCATCAACAAAATCAGACACATGGACATTAAATACAGTTGAAGCATTCTCGGCCATTTCCTATACCATGAAAGAAAAGAGGATAATCTGTAAGATAGCATATCAACTATTAGCCAACAGATGCTTCCTATACCAAAATCAAATCGTCTTAAAGCAACAAACTTGTTAAAATACTTATATGCCCTGATACAATGACGGAAGTTGTTTGCAAAAACGCAAAACACACATGCCAAATAGACATCTTAGATGTTTCACTTACTTTCAAGATTAAGACAGCAGCAAAACGACGGTACTCAACTCGTTCGCCACGAAGCCACTCCAGTGCAATTTTTACCTTGGGAAAAAAATTCGAAAATATACCATCAAATAAATACACATATTCTTATATAAGTATTACGAGGGAGAAAGAGATTTGGTACATCATTGTAGGATATATAAGATCCATACCTGACATTCCACCTCATCTGCTGTCATTGCACCACCAGCTCTGGCTAAATGGCCAAGAACTGTACTAGCTAGGACCAATATTTCAGGATCACGTTTAGACTCGAATACAGTTCTAATGTAGTTGGAAAACTTTGAAACCTTTGAGGCATTCTCGCCAAGTTTCAAATCTATTAATTCATCAATGGCTCTTAAAGCTCCCAAATTTTGAGTAACATCATTGCTTTCTAAAAGACTAGTTACTTTTTCGTACAAATGGTCCATAAACCGAAAGAAAGCCTCCCCACTAAGATCACGGGCTTCTTCCTCCACATGTTTTCTTAAAGCAAATGTAGCACCATCCTGAGGATCAATAAAAATATATATCATATATCTATATAAGAAATTACAGGTACTCATTGATCCATGAATATTTCACATACAATTTCTTCTGTTTACAGATAATATAAAGCATAACCATCTTATCAGTTTTCCTGATAGGTTAGTTCAAGAATTTAGACAATCACCCAATCATGCCTCTAACAAGGCTTGAACTCTCAACCTCTTGGCCATTTGGTGACTAAACAAATAAGATGGTCATTGGGCTAAGAGTGGTTGGTTAAAAAGAAAGCCTAAATGTTTTTAAATACGACCCGTTTAAGTAGAATGAAGATAATAGGATATTGGACAATAAGCAAGCAAGCCTGTCAAAGTATAAACTTTCATGTCGCAAACATACTTTGTTGTTATAGTGAGCAAGTTTAAAATAGATGAAGAGATAAAAGTAAGAGTTCAAACAATAACTTGGGCCCTTCTTTGATAAAATGAATAAATAAATGAGGTGTGCTCACATGAACCACACACATAAATTACATAAGGTCGGTCACATAAATCATTATCCTCCACTGGCTTTATCATGTCACCAGTTCCACGAAGATTTGTGATAACTATATAGAAATTTCATGTCAAGCCATCGGGAATGGATTCAAATCCAAATCCTGCAACTGCATCTAAAGTAGTGAGTTACAGAATCTTTATATACAAAGATCTTACAAAAAAAGTACTTGCAAACAATACTTAAAAGTTAAAATAAGTATTAATTGCCTGAAAGAATGTCAACTTTAAGGAGGGACGAAGCCAGCACGGGGCGTTTTATACTAAAACAAAAAAGTATTGACACCAAATTTTTTTAAGACAAAAATGAACATATCTATATGCATAATACATTCTTAAAGTCAAACAAAATATTTGTAATGGATAGTCAGTCTAGTTCCTTGGACCGAGTTAATATTATAAGTTTAGGAATTGATTGTTCATTTCGACCGAATTAAAATAATACAAAAATGAACTTACAAAAAATTGTATAAAATTTCTATTTACTAATATAGTAATCTATATAATAGTAATTTTTAATATATATATATATATGTATATATATATATATATCAATGTGAATATACTGGCTCTTGCTTACATGGGTCTATGGTACTTGTATTATTGATACAGGGGACTATGTATGAATAAATAATTTTATTTTTGTATTTAATAATATATTGTTAAACAATGCCAGTATTCTAAAAAGTGGTGATTAATCGATGATTAATCTTTAGTTGGAATGTTTCTGATTCGATTATAATAAACTCGGGTTATAAATTGTTTTTGTAGAAGTCGGTCAAAAATTGGTATAGCCGGTCAATAGTCGGCCTAGACAGCCAAAAAACGGTCAAGGTTATTCTTGAGAAAGTAAAAACTTAAAAAATAAAAAGGAGAAAAAACGAAATATAAAAAATTTTAAAAATTAGAGTTATTTCTTGATACTTATTTATCCTAATCTCAAATACTCTCTTAAATCATAGTTCTCATTTTCAGCATTGTTTTTGTTAATACTCAAAATTAAAGTATGGACAAAGTATTCTATCTGTTCGAATTCTCTTGTTGGTGGACTGCACAATTTTTCTAATATAGTTGCAAATATATTAATACATATTAGTGTATTTATCTTACAACTCTTGTTTTTTTCAGCACCATCCAAGTATATTCAGCAAGTACAAAGACATCGGACATATTGAGTATCGAGAAGTTCATAATTCATTCAGGTCTTATACCAACTTGAATTCATAATTCCCCAGTACCACCATTCAAGTCAAAAATCAACATCAACAGCAACTCAAAACAGGGAATAACAGTATTTCAAAAAAACCGAAAATGAAGCCACAAAACAAGAGCCTAAATTCAAATGTAAACGTCCGATAACTTTCAATATCCATACAAATCACACAAACTGATAAACACCGAAAAATATACACGTATAGATACGTATCGAAGCTTACTTTAGGATTGGCTCTAGCGCAAAGGTCATTCAAAACTCTATTAAGTGCATCGACGTTTCCACCGGCGGCCGGAGTGTGGAAACGGTGTGATTGAACGGCGGTTGTCATCGGAACCCTAATTCGATCACCAGTACATGAAAAGCGAGTGCAGATATGTATAAATTATGTATGTATAGATAGAGATGGGATTTGAAGTCAGAAAGTGAAATTGGGGGAGTGACGAGATGATCAACTATGCTGAGTCAGTAGTAAGTAGCAAGTCTAGGCAGTTTTATATAAAAACCCTCCCCGCACACTCACGCACTTTGTCAAGATGCTGCGTTTTTTATCCACCCTTACAAAAAAAGGGTCCGGGTCCTGCTCCTGTCTTGGACCAGTTACGCGGCATGTTATCGCGGTTCAAAATTGCCCAAAGAATGACTTTCCGCGGAACCCTGTTTTTAATCCCTGCCGTTTAATAATCTCTATTTTTATGAGAAAATGTCCGGTATGTCACAATTTGGGGAGAAAATGTCCTAAATGGCACAACTCGTAACAATGGTCCTAAATAGCACTCCAAAACGATACATAGTGTGGCGTGCTGGAAAAGGGGGGGAAACGCTACTTCGTGTAGCGTTTTGCACTTATTTTGTTTTTATTTTATTTTTTTGGGGGAAAAACGCTACTTCGTGTAGCGTTTTACACTTTTTTTTAAAAAAAAATAATTTTTTTTGGAGAAAAACGCTACTTTATCTTGGGTTCTAGGCTAAAAAATACAACTTAAAGTAGCGTTTTGGGGAGTTTTTTTTTCAAAACTCTACACGATGTAGCGTTTTGGAGTGCTATTTAGGACCATTTTTTTGGAGTGTGCCATTTAAGACATTTTCTCCCCAAATTATGACATATAGGCCCAACACCCTATTTTTATTTACACACACTTAACGGTTGAGCCATCCTAGTGAGACTCAATTGATATTCTTTGTCTGGAGTCTTCAATGGTTGTTTGATCATCCATTGACTAATAATTTTATCCATCAATTGATATTGATGTTATTAATCGATGGGTTTTCAACATCTGTTGACAGTCTTCATTCTTCAACATTCATCAAGCTTTAGAATATCCATTGAGCCTTTTATTTATTCGTTGATCATCCACCACTTATGAATTTTCTTGTCTTCAAATAATTATAATTCAACAGTCTATTATCACATTAGTTGATGACCAATATCGTTGACTCAGATATCCATCGACTCTAGAATGCATTATCCATTGATCACTTAGACTATCAATGGATAAATGACTTTGGATAACATTGTTCCTATAAAACCAAATTATCAGTTGATACAATTTAAACTTCAACTGATAATTGGTTACCTAGTCAATGGATTGACCAGTTACAATGAAATAAATTTTGCTAACTTATGATTTCTATATGTTGAGTTATCATCAAAGAGTATAATTCATAGCAGAGTCAATATTTTATTATATTTATAAGGAATGCGCTAAGACACTGTTGGACTCGCTCTTAAAGTAAGTCCAACAATGTCCTAATTGATTCCTTAAATATAATATAAAAAATTAGATCTAGTAACTTAGGATATGAATAACTAATTTCATCTTCAACAATGTTCCTTATCCTCATTTCATATTTAATACTTTATTATTAAAAGTACATTTCATCATTAAAGTATAATATATAATAGTGAGAGAGAGAGAGAGAGATTATTTGTAATAATTTATTATAAAATATAAGTTATGACAAGAAGAGAGATTCATTACCAATAAGGAATGAATAGAGTGTTCTAGTGATTTGAGGAATCACTATAATATTGTTGGAGCACTATTTTTGGACAACTTTCCTAAATTTTAACTTAGGACATCATTTAGGGAAACTCTTGGACTTGCTCTTAGTGAACCAATTTTAACGATTTGAGTTCATGTTAGATATGAGAACCTCAAAAGTAACACAGAGGGGGTGAATGTGTTTTGATTTGTTTTGCTTTTGCTTTTGCTTTTGCTTTTCTTGTATGAAATGTATTTGATGAACTTAACTAACAAGATATGTAACTTATGAAAGATTAAGTATTCTATAAGATTGCGGGATATAAATAGAAACACAATTAACTTTCAATCTAATATTTTATTAGACTTGAATTACTACAATATGATATTCTTGAGTTGAATCTCAGCTTCTTGTTCTTAGAAGTTACAAGGTATTTAAAACACTTGATAATTTGCTAAGATACTTATTAATGAGGTTGTGCATAGGCTATATAGATAACATGTCTTTTGTCACATGCTCTCACTATATAGTTTAGCTAAAACTAGAAATAGACAAGAAACACTTTTCATTTGATTACTATCTATTTCTGGTTAACACAATCTGTTGACAATCTTTTTTTTCAGCCTTATCTCTTCTTCCTTTTGTCTTGTTCTTCTTCCAAGCTACATTGTAGACTTGTCTCCATCTCTACAGGTTTGACTGGTCTTGTGATGACAGAGTTTCAAAATCACTTGTCTTGTTCTTCTGCAAATCTCCTAGAATTCAGCTTCTTGAATCAATCGAGTACTCACTTGATTTTGTTTCGAGAAGTCATGGTGATTGACTTCTCGATTAGTCCTTGAATGATTTACTTCTCGAATGACTAGACTACTCGATTGCACACTTTACTTGATGAATTCTCGAATAGACTAGACTTCTTGAATGACTAGACTACTCGATTGCACACTTTACTTGATGACTTCTCGAATTGACTAGACTTCTCGAATGGATACTTGAAACACAGAATTCTCGATCGGTTCTTCCCTTAACACTTTTCGATTGATTACCTGGGCTTACTTCTCGATTTGTTCAATCTGGACTTCTCGAATTATTCACATTCTAACACTTCTCGAATGACTTCAATACCTGACTTCTCGAATGCACACAATCGAATACTAAGCCATTGAGAGATTTGAGACTTCTCTATCAGGTACAATTTCTGACTTCTCTATCAGCTTCACATTTCTGACTTCTCTACAAGGATGATTTCTCGATTACATATTTGTCTTAGAGTATTTTCCACTGCAATTCTTATTTGATGAAGTCTTCATTGATTTGATGCCTGATTCAAACTTAAATCATCTATCAACCTTTATTCTTGACTTGCATTTATATATTGACTTCTCAGTAGAAACATACTTCTAACTACAAATACATTAAGATATTCTAAGTACGCATCCTAATATAGAAGCATTACATGTGTTACATCAAGACAAGTAATCACATAGAGTGAGTTTGATTTGATCCAACAGTTCGTTCAACGATAAATAAGTATATATATATATATATATATATTAATATTATATTTATAATCTATCACTATTATTTTATAAGTTTATCATCAATATTATTTAAAATAAAATAATATATTCATTAATTATTAGATATTGCATATAAGTGATTATTGATTATAAAATAAAATTTCAAACTAAAAAGAAAAAATCTTGATAATTTAATAAATTAAGCTGAAACGAATCGAATTTTTCATCAAGTTCGCTCGTGTAAGATACGTTCGCGAACAACTCGTGTTCCGTTCCATTATTACCAA
This sequence comes from Oenanthe sinensis, assembly GCA_028671895.1. Taxonomy (NCBI): domain Eukaryota; kingdom Viridiplantae; phylum Streptophyta; class Magnoliopsida; order Apiales; family Apiaceae; genus Oenanthe; species Oenanthe sinensis. The sequence continues at coordinate 124,001 of JAPMAC010000223.1, read as the reverse complement.
TTGTTCGATTTTATGATTTTTGCTCGGGTTCGTTAATAGTTCATCCGAGTTGGGTTTGTTTATAACTCTATGATTATAAAAAATTTAATTCAAATTTATAATATTAATAATAAATGATTATATCCAACCAAATGACCCCTTTTGAATAAATAACAATATAATCTATAAACTTTTTAAATTGAATAAATACAAATACATTATATATGTAACATAAAACTCTCAATTTATGATTAAAAACCCCTCTAGCATGGCACACAATCATCAAAAAAATGACATATAACAACTACCATATGGTCAAAACGTCATTAAAAATGGCACCGCCTCATATAGAGGTACATAAAAGTCATCACTCAGAAAAGTCATCACATATGACACTGAAATCGTTTAAAATCTTATATTTAGAGGATGTGAAAACAAATTTAGAGAATATGAAATAGATCTGGAAGATATGAAAATAGATCTGAAATTTTAAAACTAAAATTTAAAATTAAAATTTCAGAAAATATTGAAACGGGAGACTTTGATGGAAAGATATATTTCTTGTAAAATTAGTTATGGTTTAAACTAAAATATTGATATGAGAATGAGGTATTTGGAAATAGTGTTAGAGAAAAGAAGCTGTGCGGAGAGGGAGAAATTTCTAATTATATTCTCCTTATCATACTTTAATTTGAGTTGGTTTGAGTTGGGTTGGACGTGTTTAGTTATAAATTTAAATATTTTAAAAACTTATTAGTTAAGAAAATAAAAATACTCATTTTGAAATTAGAAATAAAATTAATATATGTATAACTTATTGTATATACATATAATTTATGATTTTGATGCTAATATTTCATTTTAATTAAGATTAAAATATAAGTAAAATATTATGTAATAAAACATAATATTTAATAATACGTTTACAAATGAAAGTGTATAGTATATAATAGTATATTATATATATTATGGAAAAGATTTTACGAGGAACTACTAATACATGTGGAACTCGAGTAATTTTCTAATATTTATTATGTTTTTTAATATAAATATGTTTCACACAATGTTTTGTACTATAATAATAATCAATATATGTTCTTAAATTTATTTTTTATTATGTTCTTAAACATATATCTTATGTTTTATACTATTGTAATTTTATAGAACAAACTTTTAATATTTTTATAAAATTATTAACATATATTAGCATTCAATTAAATATCTAATTAGATAACTGAATCGTAATTATTAATTGGATTTGGTTGAATTGACGAAATTAGGTTATTTGATAATAGTCCCCGATTAATAATTAGTTTTCATTTGAAATTTAGCATATATATATATATATATATATATATATATATATATATATATATATATATATATATATATATATATATATATATATATATATATATGATAGAGCTCTAGAGAGAACCGGGTAATCAAGAGAACCGAGATAACTCATGTAGACCGTTGATTAATTATAATTTTAATTCATTTCATTAAATTAAACATAATGACAAATCTGTAAAATAACTTGAAACAATTGTCCATATAATAGAGCAAATTCAGTTACCGCATTAATCATCAATCAACATATATGGAAAGTAACGTGATTGAATATTATCAAAATATATCACAATCTTTTTAATTTTGGCAACTATAATAATATCTTTTTTTGTTATATACTACCATTGGAACAATACAAAAAAGCAGAACCAATACAACCAAGGTCTACAACATAAATATATTTATTTTAATCTATAAAATATTCTCATATCCGTTATTTATATATTCTATCATATGTTCTACAACGATTTTTTTGAGAATATATTCAGAAACATGGTTTTTAGTATGGTTCTAGCAAAGATCATAAATTAATATATCATTTTATTCGTTATTCATATATTCCATTACATGTTCTAAAAATTGAAATATGGAGTACAATTTCTTTGAGAGTGTATTCGAAAACTAGATTCTTAATACGGTTTCAATCAAGAAGTAGAGTTCTTTGAACAAATATCACACGTTGACCTAAAAGCTCTTGCTGATGATTTTAAGGTAAGGGTCAATTATGATACTGAAATATTTCACAAAAATGATTGTGAATGAAGTGGTTTTAAGTTTGATTAAGAAGATGATGAAGTTATAAACGGGCAGCTCAAGCATATACTGATGATGATAACGACGAAATACTTGAATCATCACTTTTACACAAGGTGTTCCACCGCTAGTTTTCTTAAAATGTAGTTCTTTGCGATGCAAAACCAGTTGAAACAGGTGGTTCACTTCCTACCATTCATCATTCAAGCAACTGCGTCAATTGGAGGTTGTCCATGGGATGTTAGAGATCATATTCATTATAATAAGTGATGTAATATTTGACTTTTTTCTTTTAATTACAATTCTATTAAGTGTTGCTTTAAGTAATTTTGTTATTATCATTTTTTAAAAGATGTAAGATAAGCTCAAATGATTTGACTCTCATGTATAACTAATAATCTAAATTGGGATTAATTAAGCTATTTATTTTAGTTATTAACTGGGTTGATTGGATTAATTGTTTTGAACTAAGGGTTTATGATTATAGGAAATTAGAGTATACAGACTTGTCGCCACATGTACTACTTTTTAGTGTTTATTCTTGCATATTAATATATATAATTTACTGTAGATTCATTAGAATGTTCTTTGGAGTAATTATTAAAAAAACTTGATCTTTAATATGTTCAATATAATACTTATTATAATTTTAAGATTTTTGTGGTATTTTGTTATTATATTCAAATTATAAGATTTTTGTAGTATTTTTTTATTAGATATTTAATATGTTCAATATAATACTTATTATAATTTAAATTTTAAGAATATTTTTATATCAAAATGTAACACCCCCTTCTCAAAATAAGACGAGAGATTACTTATTAAATCACAAACATGCATATGAAATACTAAAATCCACCAATTTAATAATTAAATAGGTCCAACTAATCTCCAAAAAAATATTAAAACCTCCAAAATAATTCAAAAACTCTAATAATAAATGATGTCTAAATATTAAGAAAAGCTCAAACGCCATAATAAGTGGAATAAGGGTAGCTCTCCATCACACAGCTCGAGATCCCCCTAAATACCTGTCAGAAGAAGAATACGACATGAGTCAAATGCCCAGTACGGATTGGAATACAGTTTATAAAACAGAAATAAGATATATAATTTGACCGTTATAAATAAATATTAATTTATTATAATATTTAGTATAATCTTAATATTAATATATTTATTGAATTTCAACATTTTACAATATTAAAAAACACTTAATAAAATTGTTAAATTGTTAGAAAAATAAAAATTGATGCTGTCAGAGAATATCAAGAACAGAGTTTATGTTGCTATCATCAGAGTTTAAGAAGCTGTCGGTCAGAGTTTACTCTATCAAAGAATACTCAATCAGAATTTACTCTAACAGAGAATGCTCTATCAGAGATTATCAAACCGACAAAGTTTATCATCAGAGTTTGTGAAGGAAGCAGACAAATCAGAATTTGATTTGGATAGTGAAGAAGGAATTCAAATACAAGTCTATTGCCTTCTGGAAGTTATTCTTATCATTATCTGTTTTGTAATAGGATTTGTAACTGTGTCTATATAAACACAGAAATAGGTTAATATTATTGTAACAGTAACATTCAAGTCATATTATTCTTATAACCTAACAGCTCTTAAGAACAGTGAATTTCTTTAGAGAGTTTTGTATTCAAGTTCATTATCATTAATACAAAACAATGTTTCTTTTATATACTTATATTCTTGATCAATTATTTGGTATCTATTATATTCAACCCCCTTTCTATAATAAATTATTCATCTGAAAAAACAATTGATATCAGATCAGGCTGTTAATTTTAACTAAAAGATCACATAAACATGTCTGGAAACAAGTATGAAAACATCAGAATCCCAATCTTGAAGAAGGTTGAATACCCTACATGGAGGGTAAAGATGATGATATTCTCAGAAGCAACTGATCCTGATTATATAGACAGAATCATTGAAGATCAGTACCTCTCAACCAAACTAGTGCCATCAACAATTGTGGAAGGCATACAAGTTCCTGAATATTATATTCTAAAGGACAAAAAGGAGTGGACTAATGAAGAAAAATAAGAAGTCCTGAAAGATGTAAAGGTGATGAATATATTGCATAATAGTTTAGACTCTGTAATGTCAAATAGTAATTACCTGCAAAACAACAAAAGAGATCTGGGATGCACTGGAGGTTCAATGTCAAGGAACCAAGAAAATCAAGAAGAATAGAAGATATGTTCTAATTCAAGAATATGAATACTTTGAGGCTAAGCAGAATGAATCCCTCACAGATATCTATGACAGATTTTTAACTTTGTTAAATAACTTGGCTTTGGTGGATAAGGTGTATGACAATGAGGATTCAAACACCAAATTTCTAAGGGCTCTTCCTGAAGAATGAGATCTACAAACATCTTTAATAAGAGATAGGACTGATTTGGATGAGATGTTTCTAGATGAAGTGTATGGAAGATTGAAAACTCATGAACTGGAATTACAATAAAGGAATAATAGGAAGAGTATCAAGGCAAAATCTATTGCTCTAAATGTTGAGGCCAAGATTGAAGAACCAAAGGAAAAAGTCCTTAAGGCTTCAACAAGAAAAGGAAAAGTTGTAATGGTTAAGGAAAGCAGTGAATCAGAGTCTGAGACAAACTCTGATGCAAACTCTGATGACTCCACAGACTCTGACATGATGGATATGGTTGCTATGATTACCAAAGGCTTCAAAAAGATGAAATCTAGGAAGAACAGAAAACAAGGGAACTTGCAAAAGAAGCATGGAGAACCAGAGAAGAAAGATAGATTCAGGAAAAGAGAAGATAGAGATAGAAAATAAAAAACTATTGATAAATCAAAAGTCAAGTGTTATGAGTATAACAAGATAGGGCACTTTGCTACTGAATGCAGAAGCAAGGAATCTGGAAAATCACCAATCACATCAAAGAAAGATTGGATGGATTCCTCAGACTCTGAAGAGGAAAAAAATTATGCCCTCATGGCAAACTCTGATACTCTCATCTTAAACTCTGAGAAGGTACCAGACTCTATCTTTAATATTGATACTGAAACTATCTGTGAATTAAAGTCTTTCCTTATATCCTTGCATGTTAGTTTTAAATCACAGTCTCTTGAGAATGAAAGATAAAAATCTGAGATACAAACTCTGACTACTAGGAATGACTTTCTTGAATATGAAAATTAACATATGCTTAGCACTAAGAAAGACTGTGAGAATGCTATACACATGCAAACTCGGTTAGAAATACAAGTAGAATATTTAAAATCTGAAATAACTAAAAAAAGGAGACTTTCAGAGTTTGGACAAACTCTGGAAAAAGAGTCCAACAAATGATTTCTAACAAGAATTGGACTTCTGCCTTAGGTTATAAATCTGACAAGGAAACACACACAAAAAGAACATTGAGTGAACCTATGAAATTTGTTAGAGCTAGTAATGACAAAAAGAATATCTATGGTGAATGCTCTAATAATAACAAAGGTAAAGAAAATAATATGTCAAAGAATAAAAAGATAAACATAGGGTTACTCTCACAGAAACAACTTAAGGAAAAGTTGAAGGCAGACACAGACAAAAATAAATCTAAAATGGTGAAAAGAAGAAGAAATGGCAAAGTAGGAATTTCCAAGGAGAATAACTATAAGTATATCCCTGATTCTCCTAGAAAAACATGTTTTACTTGTGGTAATTCAAATCACCTTGCTATAGACTGCATACAAAATAAAAAGAAGAAACCTGAGAGACATATTTCAGAGGCTAAAAAATAAACTAGATGTAGAACACAATATCCTTGTTTTCACTGTAGTAGTTTATGGCATTCAATTTATACATGCAAAGAATATCATAGTTTGTATTTCAGTTGTTATGAACTGTTGCCTCAATTAAATAAAACACGTGTCTTTTCTAATCATATTGTCAAACAAATATATATGATAAAAACTTATAAAAGAAAAGTAAACTGTGACAGTATAAACTCCGATAATGCAAACTATGTTAACATAAACTCTCATAAAAATACTTCTGCTGCAAGAGTTAATAAGTTTCAAAAGAAAGGACTCAAACTTGTTTGGGTCCCTAAATCTACTAATTAGTGATGAAATATACCTTAGCAATGTCATCCTTGTGCATTTTGATTTGATTGTACCCACTGAAGCCATCCATAAAGCTTAACATCTCATGCCCCGCTGTGGCGTCTGTAAGTGCTTCAATTCTTGGAAGAGGGAAACAATCCTTTGGAAATGCATCATTCAAATCAGTGAAGTCTATGCACATCTTCCACTTTCCATTGGATTTCCTGACCATTACAGGGTTAGTAAGCCATTCGGGAAATTGAATCTCTTCGATGAAACTAGCCTCTAAGAGCTTTTCCACTTCTTGTTTTATGGCATCTTGCCTTTCTGGAGTGAAGTTTCTCTTCTTTTGCTTCACTGTTTTTTGGCTTGGATCCACATTAAGTTTATGAGTGATCAATTTGGGGTCAATCCCTGGCATATCAGCGACTATCCATGCGAACAAGTCCCCATTTTCTTACAAGAACTTCATCAACTTTCCTTTCATAGGCTCTTTCAGTGAGGCCCCAATATATGTGACCTTATCAGGTTCTCCCGGGACTAAGGGAACTGGAACAAAGTCTTCAGCTAGTTTTCCCCTTCTTTCCTCATCTTCTCTTGCGTTCATGTCCTCTATGGGAAAGACTTGCCCCCTACTCCATCAGGTCTTAGGGCAGCCACATAACAACTTCTTGCCATCTTCTGGTCTCATTTCTCTTCTCCAACACATTTCTAGTGGGGAATTTAATCTTTAAGTGATAGTTGAAGGCAATGGCTTTAATAACGTGCAAGTCTGTCCTCCCAAGGATAGCGTTGTATGTAGAGGATGTATTGATTACCAAGAAAGTTAGCATTTGTGTGACCTCTCGAGGTTCTCTCCCCATTGTCATGGGTAGTTGAATGGTTCCTTCTACTTTCGACTCCACTACATTGAAAACATAGATTGGAACAACCGAGGGGGTTAGTTGGGAATCATTATATCCTATCTTCACAAAGGCATCGTAGAACAAGATATCAATGGATGCTCCATTGTCTACCATGACTCTTTTTACTTCTGAATTTCCTATCAAATGTGCTACGACAAGGGGATCGTCATGGAGGAACTTTACCCATTTCAGGTTTAAGTCATCAAAAGATATGGCTACTTCTGTTCTGACACGTTTAGGTGCCTCTCCTACGACTTGCATAACTTCTCTAGCGTATGCTTTCCTTGAGTTTCTTGAACTCCCTGCAACGGTAGGTCCTCCAAAAATTATATTAATGACAGTCACTCTAGGCTGAGGATTCCTATCTCGATTATCATTGTTTTTCTCATTATCGTCTCGCCTATCGCGGCTTCCATCTTTGGTAAACTTAGAAAGTTTTCCTCTTCTGATGAGTAACTTGATTTCATCCTTCAGTTGTCGTCAATCATCTATGTCATGTCTGGTATCCTTATGAAATCGGCAGAATGCATTCTTATTTCTTTTCTCAGGATCCGACTTGAGAGGCTTAGGCCATCGTAAGTCCCGATCTTTCTCAATATCCATCAGGATTTGGCTTTGAGGCGTATTCAGCCTTGCATACTCAACAAACCTTGGCCCCAATTTATTTTTCTTAGGAGGGGATTCAGAATCCTTATCCGTCTTAGAATACTTGTCCCGGGCATCGTATTTTTTATCCCTTTTTCTTTTCTTATTGTTATTATTCCCGTTAGTCGCCACTAACATGGTGGTTTTCTTCATGCTTTCTTCTGCCTTGATGTACTTCTCAGCCCTATCTTGAAGGAAAAGCATGTTCTCTATGGGATTCTTGGCTAATGACATTTTAAAGTAAGGACCAGTCGTCCACTATTGCAAGGCTATCTAGCTACTTTTTCATCCAAGTTCGGAACTTTCAAGGTTTTTTTAGTAAAATGGTTCAAGTAGTCCCTTAGGGATTCGTTCTTTCCTTGTTCCAGATTCATGAGAGAAGCTGAGCTTTTTTCGTGCACTTTTCCGCTTATGAACTGGCTTATGAAGGCCTTGTTGAGTTCTTTAAAGGACCCGATAAAGCTAGGAAGCAGCCGGTTATACTAACGTTGAGCCATGCCCCCAAGGGTTTGAGGGAAAGCCCTGCACTTAACAGCATCATTGATATGTTGTAACAATAAAGCATTCGAAAAGGTTCTTACGTGATTAGTCGGGTCGCCTGCTCCATCGTAAGTCTTGATGGTAGGCATCTTGAACTTCCTTGAGATATGAGCATTCATAATCGATTCAGTAAAAGGGGGTGTTGGATCATCAGGATCTCTGAGTGATAGCAACTCATTGGGATCAGCCCTTGGAGCTTACATCATTCTCTCTCGAGGGGTTCCATCTAGCTCTATGACATCAGGGGCTTCACGCCTCGAGGTCGGCCTTGCTTCTTGTCGATTCAGGATTTTCTTCAACTCCTTGAGTTCAGCCTCATAGGAAGCGATTTTATCTTCCAATGTCCTACGGGACTGTGAACGTCGACTTTCCATGGGTTCCTTACCAGGCCTCTGTTGGTGTAGGTGCCCTAGAGGCAATACAATGTTTCTTTTGATAAACCTTTATGTCATTTGATTATTCAGTAAACGTATTTATTATGACTTTAATTACTGCGATATATTTGTTAGCATAATAAATGTCCTTAGAATCATGACACACATTGTATAGTTTAGTAAATGACTTGAACTTGAGATTATATAATATATCATATTCTTAAGTGTCCCTAGTCGAGTATTATTATTATAGGACAATAATAATACATAAATAGACTAGTATGTTGTTTGACAGATAACCACATCTCATTGGTTATAAGTATTGGGATACTAAAGTCAATACATAGGTACATGTAGGAGTACATGGTACTGGACAGACCCACAGTGAGATTCTTCATGTTTAATAAAGTCATAAGAAAGACTCACAGTGATAATGGTGTGATGATCCTCTGACTTGAGATCATTATATTTCTATACGATGATTAATATACTTTGACTACATTAAAAGTTACCTTTGACCGGGTGATGATAAAAGTGGACATCGGGTATATCATGAGTCGTATGAGAAATATGAGTGATAGATAAAGGATTTAACCCTCCTATAATTAGGAGAGATATTATTGGCCTCTTGATTGAGTGAGACTATAAAATGCATGGTCGTGCTCAAATAATGATTTGTTTTCATAGTCTACTCATGGATCAAGTAAACCCGGATTAAATGTTGTAGAGGATGACTAAATATATGCCTCGAATTTAATCTATAATATATATGGTTAAAGGATTATATTACACAGAAACATTAATCACGAAAGGTTTTATCGAATCACGATTTAATTATTATTTAATTGGGTAGCAATGATGTATTACTAGATACCGCTCATTGTTTATAATTTTATTGAAGAATAAAATTATTGCTAATTAAATAATAGCCTATAGGGTCACACACATAGAGCACATAGAGGAATAGTTAATTTAAATTATAGATTTAAATTAATTGATGATTATTTGAATTTTATTATATTAATTAAGTGAGACTTAATTAATTGAAATAATATAAATTCGAATTTGAAGAGTATTTCTGCCAATAATAATTAAGTATGACTTAGTTATTAATTAAATAATGGAAAATCGTTTTTATTATTTAATCCTATACCTACATGGGTTAGGCTTTGCTGTTAGGTTGCTGTTATGGGCCTATTAACCAGCCATTATAAATAGATAATGTAGGGTTAATAGGTCATTAGGTTTTTAGAAGAAAAACCCTAGAGGCAGCAGCTACACAGCAATAAGGCAGAGAAGAACAAATTCGAAATCATCAAAAGGAGGCTAGTACATCCATTCCGTAATCAAGATCGTGAGACGTTCTTGATGGTGCTCGTGTGGATACCTGTTTTCCCAGTCGTACAAGTAGAAGGGGGGGTTGAATACTTGTATGTCTTTTCTGCCCGATTTAAAATCAAATTAAGAACAAACTCAAACACAAAAATATGAATAAGTACTGTTTTGTATTATTGATTTGTGAATACAAAACTCTCCTAGGGTGTACACAAACCCTTGCAGCTTCTCTGTGTTTATCACAGCAACTCTCTCTATTTCTATGCTCTCACAAAATTTCACTCAGATGATTATGTTTTGACTTCCACACTTTTACAATTAGGTTACATAGAGTTTATATAGAGAGCTGCCTATCAACTAATAACAGAAAGATAAATTACAATAGGAATAGAATTCCTAATTATTAGTTGACAGTTTCCTTCTAGAATTCTCTTTCTTTCCCACAGCATATCTGCAATATATTTATCCTGATCTTCGAAGACTTTCCATTCCTGTGTTCTTCTTCCAAATTTATCCTCAACTGTATAGACTCTGAAATCTTCAGACTCTGATGATCTTCAGACTCTGATCACATGTAGACTCTGATAGATCACAGACTCTGATAGTCTATAGACTCTGATCACCTTCCAGACTCTGATCTTCATGCAGACTCTGGTTTCACTTTCTATAGAAATTCTTCTAAGTACAAGTAACATGAATGTTGACCATCTAGACTCTGATTATTCATTTCAGAGACTAGAAAGACTTATTACAGATAAACTAATCTAGACCCTGTTCTAGTATTTTGTACATCATCAAATGAATATATCCCTAACAATCTCCCCCTATTTATGCTTTATAAAATGTAAGCATAAATCAAGGTTTGATGATGTCAAAACTAAAGAATAAAACTAATAATCTAGAACAGTATAAAAGAATTAAAAAAGAAAAAGAATTACTTCTCATTTAATCTTCTCAAAGGCTGGATTGTTCTTCAAAAATGAATTTAGCATATTTTCTTCCACAATTGCAAGAGCTTCACCAACAAACTTCTTTAATTTCTTCATTTCTTCATTTGAACATTTAATTTGACAGTAAGCTGCTCTCAGATCATTTGCACTGCTTTCTTGATCTTTTAAGTCCTTCAACATCAGAACACTAACTTTCCCACTCATAGGCTGAAACCCAAAGTAATGACCCACACCTTCTTGAAATTTAATCTGTTTTTCCTCCAATGGCATGACTTGATCATTTCCCTCAGTATCAACATATTTTAAAGAAAATTTGCCCATTTGTCGATTTGCCTGTCTGTGCAAAATCAGCTTCCTATCAATCTCTTTGAACCATTTGTGTGTGACAGCTTCTTTGCTATTGTTAACTTCATAAGCAATTTGAAGTAAGAATCTAATATACTGTAGTTCCTCAGCCTGTTTGAAAAAGATAAAATTTGACTGACTAATCCATCTTACACTTCCACCTTCTAAGAAGTAAACCAGCATCTCATTCTTCACCTTTTCTGTACCTCCCTGACCTCCTTGTATCTTCTTTTCAAAAACATTATACACAATTTGAGCAGACACCACTTTATTTAAGTGCTTTTGAGTGATCTTCTCAAACTGCCTATCTGTCAAGGATTGAGGATCCCTGGTTAGAGTAGATGTTCTGTCAATGTCAGATTCTTCAAATCCTCCAAGACCTATCTTCTTTTTAGCTCTAAGTTGCAGATTTGATTGACTGCACTTCCAGTATGAAGGTTCTTGAGTTTGATCAGAGTCTGACTTCTTTCTTTGCTTATCAGAGTCTGACTTAGACTCTGATTTCCCATGTCTAGTCCCTGACTGATGTGTTGGAGTTCTTACTACTCCAGATTGCTTTTGTTGCACACCATCAGGACCCTTAGAACCATGAGAACTATCTCCATCATCACCATCTCTCCTCCTTTTAACTCCCCTTGATTGATTCTTGCATCCCTCATCCTTATGTCTCCTGGAGGACTCACCTTGCTTCACCTTCTCCCCCTTTTTGACATCATCATTACTAGTGACAGCCAAAAGAATCTGTTCAAGAACAGTGGAGATATTTGCCTGGGCTGCAATAACTGAATCAACCTTAGTGGTCAAATCAGAAATTGTAGTTTGAAGAGAGGCTTGAGTGGTAGTGATAGCAGCTAGAGCATCTTTAAAAGCGACCTCTTTGGATAATTGAAGAGAGTGAATTCTGTCAAATCTTGTATTGAGCAGAGAAGTTGTATTATCAACACCAGTGAGCTTTGTTTGAATATGAGAAATGTCCTGAACCACACTGGATAACTGAGCAGCAACATCAGGCAGCTTAGCTTGAACAGCTCCATCTAAGACTTGATCTTCTTCACCAGGATAGTAACCATGTTCCTGTTGAAAAGATTTTTTCTGAAAAGCCTTAAGTCTCTCAGAAAGATGAATATCCAAAATACACTCAAAAGAATCTTTATCATTGATGCCTCTTTGCTGTGCAGACTCCCAAGACTGAGGAAACACCTGATCAAAATAGATAAAAGAAGGAGTAACAAGATCATCATCTGTAGAATTGCATTCCTCAGCAACAGGCTCTGGCTTTGTGAATGGAGGTGTAGACTCTGGTGGTGGTGTAGACTCCGAAACTGCAAACGGGACTACAGACCCTGACTCCTCCTGAGAGTGATCAGAGACTGTAGACTCTGGAAGTCTAGCCCTTATAGGCATTAGTAAAAGAGGTTCTTCTGACTTCAATGTTGCAGCCTCAGTGAAAATAACAGGGTTATCCACCAAAGCCTCCATGACTCTATCTGCTCTTCTTGCTAGAGAATCCACCAGGTGAAGTTGGGGTCTCTGTGTAAATGATTTCTGAGCAGCAAGAGCCTCCTCCTGTTTGCCAATCTGCACAATCAGACATAGTGAATTGTCATCCATCCCCTGCCCCAACTCATTGGACCAACTCTTTGGAAAATCTTGATCCCAATAAGTAAAGCTAGGTTCAGGATACCCTATTCTCTCATGCTCACAGTGGGGTTGGACACCCACTTTCTCAATCTCACTCAGGCTCTCTACAGCCTTTTCTATCTCTCCTTTTGCCTGGTCCAGTGCCAGCCTCTCAGAAATTTTTTCACTCAATTTGGAGGGTGCACTCAATAAACCTACAGAAGAGGGGTTGAGAGATAAAAATGGTGCTTCAATACCTGAACCACCTTGATGGAGGGGAACCCCTTCAAATGTCTGAAGGCTAGGGGTTTCCACCAAGGGGTGAGCATCAACAGATTCTGAACCCTTACTAGCATCTTCTCTCTTTTCAGAGTCTGTTGGCTCCAGTATTCCAGTCTCAGGGTCTACTCTAGACTCTGACTGCTTCAGCATGACTTCATTAGAAGCCAGAGTCTGAGTGTCACCATCTTTGACTGTTTGTGCATGAGACTCCCCCTCAAGGTGGATAGACTCTGATAGAATAGATTGGGAAATTTCTTCATGAGCATCCATCAGAGTCTGTCCTCCCATATCACTGGGGTTCTCATCAGCTTTTTGGTGAGTTATCAAGGAGGGCTCAACAACATACTCCCCTGCCCCACTATCACCCAACCTCTGACTAGGTGGTTCTTGTGTGGGTGAGGCAGACTGAGCATCTCTATCACTAGTCACCACTGGTGCACTAGTCCCATCCTCCAACTGCCTTGCACCACCTGCTACCTCCTGTTGTTCTTCAAGAATAAATGCATCCAACTTGTGATGAAAGGCCCTGAGATGGATTGCATTGATTGCCTGGGCATCTGTGAGATTGAAGAGGTCCTGCAGTTCCCTTCTTACTCTTTGAAAATATGTGCCCTTAAATTGATCCAGTCTACTTTGGTAGGTTGGATAGATGTATTTATTGGCAATTGTACCTATATTATGGACAAGATAGTCAGCCACCTGTCTTGACAGAGGTTGAATTTGAGAGATCCATTGAATGGCTGTCCTGTAGGTAACTCCATTATCCCAAATTGCTTCATAGTTAAAAACTGGTTGCTCAATCTCAGTTTCCAACTCAACAACAAACTCTGAGGCTCTCCTTTTGTGGACCTTAAGCTTTTTAGGCTTCTTTGTAATTTGCTGTTCAGAGTCTGGCACACCTAGTGCTTTGAGAACTACATTTGTTCTGCCTTCTATGAGCCCAGCTGCTTGTACTTGGAATGAAGAGTTGAATAGGTAGCTGTAGAGATTTTTGACCACATCCTGTGCAGACATTTGTAGCTCCTGTTCCATTCTCTTCCTTAGGGCTTCATAGGTTGAAAGAAAATCCAAGACTTGAGATTTAGTCTGATATTGTTCTGGATCTTCAACTGATTCCACCAAAGGATATAAGAATAGCAGTGCCTCATCACTTGGAGTAATGATCTCATCAATTAGGCATGAGGCGGCATCCAATGGCATTCCTTCCCAAAATGTGTCATGATCAGAATCTAAAGGCAGTCTAGACTCTGACTCAGCATTAGACTCTGGTTCAGGTGTTTTCTTGATTTCAGAGTCTGGCTCTGCAGGAGCCTTGGGAGCATCTGTTTCCTGCAAAACAGGGTTAGTACTAATAACAGGCTTGTGTGTGTGTGCAGAATAAGCCTTCCTTAACCTTCTGTACTTCTTAGCAAAAGATTTCTCAGGAGACTCAATGTGAGAATCCTGAGGTGCTCCCCTAGGTTTTTCAGAGTCTGTAGCCTTTTGAGAGTCTACAGACTTGGCTTGAAGGTTAGAATCAAGTGTATCATGACCTTCCTTTAGCAAAGAAAGTCCTTCAACAACTTGCTTCTCTAGTGGATTGAGCTCCTCATCACTGTGCTCATCTATAAGCCTAGATTGAATCAATTTTCTTCTCTTTACAACTGGTGCCTGTTGAGAGACACCAGAGGTTGGTTTCTTTTTGGATTTTGGTTTGGAAGATTGTATAATTGAAGGGGATTGGGTGACTTGGGTAGGTGCAGGGGGACTCTCCATTACTTGTTCCTGCACCATTTCACCACCAAAAAATGAAGCATTGTAGATAGAAGGTTTGTAGGATGAGAGTTTTACCTGCATTACCTGTGGATATGTCATTGCAGGTAGACTCTTCTTTTTGTCATCAATTCTCTTAATGTCAGAGAATATCCTCCTTTGCTGTTTGTATGCCTGCACACAGCAATCTGCCAACTTGGTTGACATGTCAGGAATGAAGTGATTGAGGAGAATCACAAGAAATCTATGATAGTAGACTTTCTTTCTCCCCTCATGCACATTATTTAATTTTGCTCCCATTTGAGTGAGCAACATATCACCAATGTTGATTATTCTATCAAATAGGAGACTATGACCAATTTGATAAGTAATAGCAGTAATAGCATCAAATCCACTACACTTACCAGTAAAACACTTAGCAATTTGATCGAAGAAAAATGACCATTCTTTCCTTAAGTAAGGCCTAGTTATCTTGCTCATGTTATCTAAGCTAGCAGAATAACCTATTGCCTTAAACATGCTTTTAATGTCATCATCAGATACAATTTCATCAAAAGTAGACTTAACAGGCAGTTTAAACACAGAATTAAGTACATCTGCAGTGACATCAAATGTAGTCGAACCAAAGGTAAACATTATTTTACCTGGTTGATCCTGAGAAGGATCAACTACTTTTGCAGTGCTCCATGCTTGTGATACAGCATCCATGTGAATGACTGGTGATGCCTTGAGAATGTAGTGTAGCTCGGATTGTTCCAAGAAATCCATCACAGGGTAGTAGTCAGCGTCTACCCCTTTCCTATCTCCAAGAGCAGCAACATGATTTGTGGTCATGAACTCGAAATCCCCAAATGTGAACGCAATCGCCTTGGGTCCTCTCATGACAGTAGAAACGGCAGCCATTAAAGTTGTTGAGTTGAAAGTGATGGAGAAGCTTGAAGAATTTAGCTAGGGTTCGTAAAAAGCTCTGTGAATATTTTTGCCTTAGAAATCAATTGCAATAAACAAGTGAGTAAATTGTATGAAAAATTCTATTTTGTTCAAGTTGCATACAATACACACGAGTCTACCGCCTGTATCCGGTCAAAAAAATAACTGTTACCGCCTATTTCAAGTCATTTGAACATTTTAAATGCAATCAGAGTCTGCAGGCGCGAATTTTAACCGTTTCAGAGTCTAGGCGATAATTTTCTCAGAGTCTACTGACTTTCAGAGTCTACAGACTCGTCAGAGTCTACAGACTCGTCAGAGTCTAGACTCTGTCAAGGTAAAATACCAAACAAAATGTTGCACTAACAATTAATCACAGTGTGTTAAGACAGGGACTATAATTAAAGTACATACCTTGCTTCTTTAATTTTGATCACTTACATATTTAACATACCTAATTCACCTACCAGTTTGAGAAAGGTAGATTCATCAAGTGGTTTTGTCAAAATGTCTGCAATCTGTCTGTCAGTTGGAACATAGTGAAGTGTCACAGTACCATTTTCAACATGTTCTCTAATAAAGTGATACCTGACATCAATGTGCTTTGTTCTGGAGTGTTGGACTGGATTCTCTGCAATTTTAATAGCACTAGTATTATCACAATACATAGGAATATTTGAGAATGTTAGTCCATAATCAAGTAATTGATTTCTCATCCACAGGATTTGAGCACAGCAACTTCCAGCTGCAATGTATTCAGCCTCAGCTGTTGAGGTTGATACAGTCTGTTGTTTCTTGCTAAACCAAGAAATTAATCTGTTGCCAAGAAACTGGCACTGTCCTGTTGTGCTTTTCCTATCTACTTTGCATCCTGCATAGTCAGAGTCTGAATAGCCAATTAGAAAAAAATCTGACTCTCTAGGATACCAAAGTCCAAGAGTTTGTGCCCCCTTGAGATATCTAAAAATTCTTTTCACAGCTATTAAGTGTGATTCTCTAGGGTCAGCTTGAAATCTAGCACACAGACAAGTTGCAAACATTATATCTGGTCTACTAGCAGTTAAATATAACAATGAGCCAATCATACCTCTGTAACTAGTGTTGTCAACTTTCTTACCCTTTGGGTCAGAGTCTAGCTTAGTAGCTGTTGACATGGGAGTTTTAGCAGATGCAGCATCTTGCATATCAAACTTTTTCAACAGTTCTTTTACATACTTTGTTTGATTGATGAAAATTCCATCATCATTCTGTTTGACTTGAAGCCCCAAAAAGAAGTTTAATTCTCCCATCATGCTCATTTCATAATTTGACTGCATTAGTTGACTAAACTTTTCACAGAGATTATCATTAGTAGATCCAAATATAATATCATTAACATAAATTTGGACAAGCAAAATATCACCTTTATATTTTCTAATAAAGAGAGTTTTGTCAATGGTACCTCTTGTGAATCCATTTTCAAGAAGGAATTTTGAAAGAGTTTCATACCATGCTCTTGGTGCTTGCTTTAATCCATATAGTGCCTTGTCTAACCTGTAAACATGATCAGGAAACTTTGGATCAACAAATCATGGTGGTTGCTCCACATAGACTTCTTCTTCCAATTTTCCATTTAAGAAAGCACTTTTCACATCCATCTGATACACCTTGAATTTTGAATGAGCTGCAAAGGCAAGAAACATTCTGATAGCTTCCAATCTTGCTACTGGTGCAAAAGTTTCATCATAGTCAATTCCTTCCTCCTGTGAGTATCCTTTTGCAACTAGCCTTGCTTTATTTCTTACTACAGTTCCATTCTCATCAAGTTTATTTCTATACACCCATTTTGCACCAACCACTGATCTATTTCTAGGTCTTGGTACAAGTTTCCACACTTTATTTCTCTCAAATTCATTCAATTCTTCTTGCATTGCAATAATCCAATCAGGGTCTTGCAAGGCTTCCTCAATTTTCTTGGGTTCATTCTTTGAGAGAAAACAGCTATAAAGACATTCATTTTGAGTGGTTGTTCTTGTTTGTACACCACTCTCAGGATCACCAATTATTAAATCAGGAGTGTGATTCCTTGTCCATTTTCTAGCAGGTGGAAGATTGGTTCTTGAACTTGAAGCTCCCCCTAAGTCATTTGCATCTTCTGTATTTGAGTGAAATTCAAATGAAGAGGCTCCCCCTAAATTGCTTGACTCTGACAAGGCTTCAGAGTTGCTTGACCCAGACCCT
Organism: Oenanthe sinensis; assembly: GCA_028671895.1. Classification (NCBI taxonomy): domain Eukaryota; kingdom Viridiplantae; phylum Streptophyta; class Magnoliopsida; order Apiales; family Apiaceae; genus Oenanthe; species Oenanthe sinensis. Next base: position 105,941 of record JAPMAC010000223.1, on the reverse strand, counting down.
GATGAGTTAGACTCTGTCTGTCTAGACTCTGTCTGGGTAGACCCTGACCTGTTAGACTCTGAATTATTTGGAGTTGAATTTTCTGACTCCCCCTCAGAGTGTGCAGATTCCTGTGTTGGTTCAGGAGTTGTTTGAGGGTCTTCATCCTCTTCTTCTTCATTTATCTCAGAACTTTTTAGATTTTCAAATTCCAGTGTAGTAGACTCTGACTCATCCTGCAATCCTGTAAACTTTTTATCATCAAATGCAACATGAATAGATTCCATAACAATTTTGGTTCTGAGATTAAACACTCTTAATGCTTTTGTGTTTGATGCATATCCAAGAAAGATTGATTCATCTGCCTTGGCTTCGAATTTGCTTAGATTTTCAGGATGTACTTTCAGTACATAACACTTGCATCCAAATATGTGAAAGTGTTTTACACTTGGCTTCTTGTCCTTTATCATTTCATAGGGAGTCTTTCCATGCATGTTTATTAGAGTGCAGTTTTGAGTGAAACATGCTGTATTGACTGCCTCAGCCTAAAAATATACTGGCAGCTTAGACTCTGCCAACATTGTTCTGGCAGCTTCTATGAGTGTCCTATTCTTTCTTTCCACAACTCCATTTTGTTGAGGAGTTCCTGGCGCAGAAAATTGTTGAGTAATTCCCTTTGATGCACAGTGGTTCTCCATGATTGAATTCTTGAATTCAGTACCATTGTCACTCCTCAGAATTCTTACTATTTTCTTTGATTTTCTTTCCAGAAAAGTGATATGATCTATTATGTGTTGAGAAGCTTCATCCTTTGAATGTAGAAAGAAAACCCATGTGAATCTTGTAAAATCATCTACAATAACAAGAGTATATTTATTTTTGTTAATTGACATAACATTTACTGGACCAAATAAATCAAGATGTAGTAAACAAAAGGGTTCAGAAATGGTATTTATTGTCTTGCTCTTGAAGGATGATTTCCTTTGTTTTCCAAGTTGACATGCTTCACAAAGTCCATCTTGTACAAAATCAACATGTGGAAATCCTCTTACAAGATTCTGTTTAACCAACTTGTTGAGTGTTTTGAAGTTGATGTGTGACAGTTTCTTGTGCCATTTCCAGCTTTCTTCAGTTGAGGCCTTGCTGTATAGACATGTGACTTCATTGTTTATGCAATCCTCCAAGCTGGCTTCATAAATGTTACCATGTCTGTGTCCTTTGAAAACCACAATGCCTGTTTCTTTCTTAGTCACAAGACACTCTTTGTTGTCAAAGCCAGTATGGTAACCTTTGTCTCCAAGTTGACTTATGCTTATTAAATTATGCCTTAAGCCATCAACTAGAGCTACTTGTTCAATGATGACATTCCCAAGTACAATCTTGCCATATCCCAGTGTTTATCCTTTGTTGCCATCTCCAAATGATACTTCTGGGCCAGCCATTTCCTCAAAGTCTGTAAGCAGGGATTTCTTTCCAGTCATATGTCCTGAGCATCCACTGTCCAGGATTAGGGTTACTTTCTTTACCCTAGCTCCCTGCATACATAAAGCAACTAGTTAGATGTTTTGAGGACCCAAACAGTTTTGGATCCTTTTCTACTATTTTTAGGAGAAACAGGCTTAATAATTTTCACCTTTGGCTTACCTGTCTCTTTTGTTGCTCTAGACTGTGGTGGAGTCTTATCAGTGTCATACCAACTCTTATCAATAGAAGATTTTAGCTCATAAAAATTGTAATACAAATCATGATAGTCCCTACACATATATATAGAATGAAATATGCTACCACAGTGATAACAAGGTTTCTGTGGTATGTAGTGACTTTTCAGAGTCTGAGAAGGACTAGACTCTGATTTCTTCTCAATCTTTGCTTTACAATCTATAGCCAAATGGTTGTGGTTGCCACATCTATAACACTTCTTTCTAGGAGCATTAGGATCCTTTTGGTAATTGTTTGCCTTATTAATTCCTTCCTTACCATTCCTATTTCTCCTAGTTTTGGTAGACTCTGATAAGTTCTCTAGCCTTTTTTTTAATTTTGACTTAGACAAGTACCCTATATTAATATTTTTCTTAGAGTTATTTGCTCCTGTTTCATCTGTCCTTTTGTTATCAACAGGGGGACTAATGACAGATGAGTTTGTGGTTTCAGATTTTTCTTTAGGTGTCACAAACTTAACAGGAACAAATGTACTTTTGTCTTTAGTCTTATTAACTTGGCTAGCTTCTTCACTGTTATCATTCTCAACAATAGGTCTTTTGTCTTGACTCTTGTCATAGCCTAGACCAGCAGTTTGACACACATTTTGATTATTGAGAATTTCTTGAACTTTTCTACCAGAGTCTGTCCAGACTCTAAACTTGAGTCTCTCTTCTTCTAGTTCTTTCTTAACATAGTCATAGGCCTTCAAGATTTCAGTGTAGTTATGACTATGTTTCTCAGAATCCTTTTTGTATGGTTCCATTAATATTAACTCAGACTCTAAATGATCATTCCTTTTAGTCAAGGTCAAATTTTCCTCTCTCAACCTTTCACTTTCACTAGTGAGAGACCTACATGTTATCATTATTTTATTGACCTCACTTTGCACAGTTTCTATACCATCAGAGTCTAAATTAATTAAGGATTCAGGAGTAAAGATTGATACCTGAGTTTTAGGAGATGAGGGTTCTTTGGGAGATTGTGATTTTCTTGAGGAGGATGCCATCAGTGCTAGATTTTCATAATCAATTTCATCCTCTGAGCTTGAATCTGCCCAATCCTTTCCAGTTGATAGAAGTGCTTTTCCTTTTCCTTGACTTTTTGACTTTCTGCATTCACTAGCAAAGTGGCCCAATATTCCACAGTTGAAACATTTGACCTTTGCTTTGTCAAGTTTGATTATTGTACTCTTGCTCTTCTCAACCTTCTCATCTTCCTTCTTGAATGATGGCCTCTTGCTAAATTTTCCAGTTCTTTTGTTAAATTTCATTCTTTTGAAATTTTTTGCAAACATAGCCATCATTTGACTTAGGTCAATCTCTTCATCAGAATCAGAGTCTGTGTCAGTAGACTCTGACTCCACAACATCTTTACCCTTCTTCCTTGAATCCTTGATTCTAGCTTCTGTGGGTTGTTCCTGTTGTTCTTTCTCAGACTCCAGTAAGAGTGCCACAGATTTTGTCTTCACAGACTTCTTATTCTTCCTCTGTTGTATCTCCAAATCATATGTTTTGAGTCTGCCATACAATTCTTCTAGAGTTAGTTCATCCAAATCTCTAGCTTCTCTTATGGCTGTAGTCTTATTGTCCCACTCTTTAGGAAGTGCTCTTAGAAACTTGGTATTCGTATCTTCAGAATCATAAACCTTACCAAGCATAGCCATCTCATTCAGGAGTTTTGTAAACCTATCATACATCTCAGTAATAGATTCTCCAGATTTTGCTTCAAAGTACTCATACTCTTGAATGAGCAAAGACCTAGCATTCTTCTTGACATCTTTAGTCCCTTGACAGTGCACCTCAAGTTTTTTCCACATCTCCTTAGCAGTCTTGCATGATATGACACAGTTAGTTAGAACAGAATCTAAACTGTTAAAGAGAATGTTCTTTACTTTTGCCTCCTTAAGGACATTTTCTTTGTCCTCTTTTGTCCATTCAGCCTTTGGTTTCTCAACGAGGTGTTCTTCAGTTATTTTGCCTTCCTCATTGATTTGAGGCACAATTTTTAAGGGCACAAAGGGTCCTTCATTAATCCTGTCAAGATAGTCAGGGTCTGTTGCTTCCAGATGGTGCAGCATCTTAACCTTCCAGTGGGTGAACTCGTTTCTCTTAAGCATAGGAATCTTAGAATTGCCATCTTTGTTTCCAGACATCTTTGATCGATTTTAAACGTTAGGCTCTGATACCAATTATTTTCCCAGTCGTACAAGTAGAAGGGGGGGGGTTGAATACTTGTATGTCTTTTCTGCCCGATTTAAAATCAAATTAAGAACAAACTCAAACACAAAAATATGAATAAGTACTGTTTTGTATTATTGATTTGTGAATACAAAACTCTCCTAGGGTGTACACAAACCCTAGCAGCTTCTCTGTGTTTATCACAGCAACTCTCTCTATTTCTATGCTCTCACAAAATTTCACTCAGATGATTATGTTTCGACTTCCACACTTTTACAATTAGGTTACAGAGAGCTGCCTATCAACTAATAACAGAAAGATAAATTACAATAGGAATAGAATTCCTAATTATTAGTTGACAGTTTCCTTCTAGAATTCTCTTTCTTTCCCACAGCATATCTGCAATATATTTATCCTGATCTTCGAAGACTTTCCATTCCTGTGTTCTTCTTCCAAATTTATCCTCAACTGTATAGACTCTGAAATCTTCAGACTCTGATGATCTTCAGACTCTGATCACATGTAGACTCTGATAGATCACAGACTCTGATAGTCTATAGATTCTGATCACCTTCCAGACTCTGATCTTCATGCAGACTCTGGTTTCACTTTCTATAGAAATTCTTCTAAGTACAAGTAACATGAATGTTGACCATCTAGACTCTGATTATTCATTTCAGAGACTAGAAAGACTTATTACAGATAAACTAATCTAGACCCTGTTCTAGTATTTTGTACATCATCAAATGAATATATCCCTAACAATACCATAGAGGTGTTTTCGAGAGGAAGACACAAGTCGTAAAAGCTAGGATCTCCGTTGAGTTCGTGTAATTCAAGACTAGACAAATGTATGATTCCGTTTCACAATAATCTGTCCAGGTTTGTACATGATCTTGCGTTAGGGTTCCGAAATTTTCGTTATATTTACGTTTAATCCGCTGCGTTTTATGCCTCGGAACCCAACAATGACATCAGAGCTACGTGTATAAGGGATTGATTTGGTTATGTGTTTTATGTATTTGATGCATACATGCCTGTTAGACTACTGCTATGCTACTGCCTATTAACTGCCATGCTTCTGCCATGCCTGTTATGATGCCTGTTATGATGCCCGTTAGAGTTCGTGAAAGACAAGACCAGAAAAGGTATAATTCTGTTTCACCATAATCTGTCCAAGCTTATACATGATCCTGAGTTAGGGTTCCGAAATTTTTCGTTATATTTACGTTTAATCCGCTGCGTTTTATGCCTCGGAACCCAACAGCCTCCTTCTTCTAGGATTGACATCAGTGCCTTCAGAGCTTTCGTCATCAGTGGAGTATGGTCCTGAGAAATCACGGATTTCTTCTCAACGTCCATAGTTTTGTGGGGGTTTCAACCCTCGGATGTAAGGATTGGGATAAGCTTGAGAGAGTTCAAGCCTAGGTTGGGCAACAGTGCTACTAAGGATAATAATAGTGGATATTTGTGCGTGAGGAGGAGCAGTAGTAATAAAAGGGGTTTGAATTACCTGAGGGGTCGGATTCATGGATGACTTCCTCGGGATTGGTAGAATGGACGATTTCACTGAATGGGCCTAGCCTTTGAGTGCCGGGGACTTGAATTTCAGCAGGAATAGTGGTGGTAGTGGGGACCTCGGTGGTTTAAGTTCCGTCAAGAGGAATCACATCAGTTGGGTCTCCCGTAGGAGGAATCACCGCGGTTGGGTCTCCTGTGGTAGGGACGATGTCTCCATCAGTTCTTCGTGTTCTTACCATGGTTGATGTTGTGTTCCCACAGACGGCGCCAAATGTTATGGATTAAAAACTATGGTGTATTAATTGCGATGTATGTCGGAGTTTATCTAGCTTTAATGGCTGCACTTGTATTTCGTGACTTAACTTTGTACTCACAAGATGCCTACGTATCTCAATGCGTTTGAGAATCAAACCAGACGTATTTCTTGGAATGAGGGGTTAGACCTTTATATAGACGTAGGAAGTCTAAGAATTATAATAGGATTAGGAACCTTGGCGGACAAGGCACCTCCTTGAAGGATTCTGGATCCTTCTTTGTGATAGAAGTACTTTCTATGTAAGAATATGTTTCCTTGTTGATGGAGGTGATTTGGGTGTTATTCTTTGAAGTAGTTTCCTTGTCGTTTGATATAATTAATTAGATGTATATTTAGTTAATTAATTAATTATTAATTTATTTAATCATTAGGGTTTCAAGCCTTATTAAATGGACATCCCTTTTAGACCAAATCGGGTCTAATTAATGCTGCATTAATTGTATTTTTAGGGCTTACTTTTAGCCCATATCAGTAATGAAATAGATGGCTAAGAAACTAACAAAACTTTTAATTTGATTTAATAATTGTATAACTATCAATCCTATAATAGTGGTAGTGATCACTGAATTAGTAGTGTATAAGGACGTGGAGATTTACTTATTTCAAAATATGTAAAAATTGATGTAAATTTTACCTCAATCTAAGTTCTAATTTTTGTCTATGTTTATTTGATTAGCTCTGATATATTCACACCTTAGTGTTAATTTATCACCCATTAGAGCATAACCAAATGTTAATTTAAATTTTATATTATTTTAATTTTATATATTATTACAGAGTAGTAACTTTTTATCATTTTGTGTATATGTGTACTATTTGGATATTCGCAAAAGTAGGATATAAGAGATCTGACTCCAGATGTGACCTGTCGGTTAAATGATAAACTTGAATGAAAAGAATTTGTTGTCCCGACTTGTATTATGATATAATTTATTATACGTTATCGTGACAAAAAAAATGTGATTGAGTGCCTATTTTAATCGAGATCAAATTCATATTTTAGAAATTTTTATCAAAGATCAATTTATAACGAAAAATATCATTAGAAACAGGACCGAACCAAAAATATTTTCGAAAGGTTTTACCGAAACAGGGGTAATGCAGCCCCTTACCGAAACATGAACGATGCCTCTATTGTATGCACCACTCTTCATCTTTCACTTGTTAAATTGCAATTTCGTAGAATAATCTTACGGAACAGTTCCAGAGATTACTTGGAAACCTAAATAAAAACTCGAAAATACTTTCCAATCCATCACAGGCAACTATTGGCATAAATGTTGCTACGTATGTACTAGTTGGGCAATTGATCTCCAGCTTGTCATATTTTTTCTTTTCAGCACGTCTTTTCTTCTAAAACCATACTTTTGGAACTTTATTAAGGTGGAAAAAGAAATCTCTTCAAAATTTTAAAACCAGTGGATGAAAATGGACGCAGAAAAGCTTTCTACATATATACAAGCATTACATACACATCCATATCCGATGCCCTTATCTACATAACCAACTCATACAAAATGCTACAAATCATAACATTCACTTTATATGTGCTATAAATAAAATTGATATAAGAAACAAGCATCAAGTCAACAAAGGGCAAACCCCAATAATCAAAGAGACCTAGGCAGCTATTAAAGATAAATTACAGTCAAAATTCTCTTTGCATAACTAAACAAATTATGTACAACTATAGAAATAGCATGTTACAAAGATGTCCAAAAGAACTTGTGTTGAAAAGCATGAAATCCTTAAAATCACCCGAGGAATTGTTCAAAGAAATTTCAAGGTACAGCCGGCAACAGAAACTTGTATGGCCAACCAGGAACTATGTTGTTATACGGAACTATATCGCATACATTAATTTTTTGAATAGATCCCCAAACTACAGCATCTACAGATTTATCTTGGAAAATTAGGCCCCTGATGAGAGTGTTATAGGTTAGTACACCACTTAGAAAACCAAGTTTCAAATATCCTCCGACAAAGGAAGACATATGATGAACTCGATTTCCGGGACCCGATACTAAAACATTAATAGAAGTGTGACCTGTCTTGCAAAGATGATTATAAGTAACTCGTATTTTGGATTGAATTTCTTCGAATCCGATGAGATTCTTCAACATAAGTTTTGCTTTCATGGTTTTGAGGACATACGGTAAAAGCAGAGAGAGGCTCTTTCATTACTAAGAAGTAAGAACTGAGGCGGCTATTGAAATTGTTGAATTAGGTGTAGGGTTTGTGGACAAGATGAGCGATGCAAGAGAACTACACTACGTTATATAGGCAAAGCTCACCGCCTCCCTTTTTCCTTTTTCCTTTTTCTTTTTTATGAAATATTAATAATAATAATAATAATAATAATAATCTTTTTATGAATATATAGTCAAAGACGCAAAGAAAGGCCGGTATCAAGATCCAGTTGTGCAAATTTTACTTTTCATTTAAAAATATAAAATACAAATTTATAAACCATACTATGTACAAGTTTTTAATATTTGAATAAATATTTCGTTTATATTATATTTTTATTAATATTCAATATAAGTTTTTATGATATTGAATATTTATATTAATATATGATATATTTTTCTATTTTATGTAAAATGTAAATGATAATTTATTAATTAGAAATTTGATAATAATTAAAAATTAATATAACAATATATAATTTTATTTAACATATATATGTATATTTTTTGATTTTATAAATGTTAACTATAATATATAGAATTCTAGTTAATATATATAATATAATTTGGACATTTATTACAATAAATATATATAATTTGAACTGAAAATAAGATTTTAGTTAATATAAATATATGAGCTTTAAACTCCAAAGGATGATATACTTCAGGTTAAACTAAAATTGAATAATAAAATAAGGTATTTATGTGAAACCAGATGGTGATGATGATATTTCCAAATTTGTCACTCAGCTTTACATATAAAATCATTATAAGCTTAGGTAACTTATCTGAGCTCATCCTTAGGAGCTAAATATATATCTATATCTATACAATATTATATTATTATAATTGAAACATTAAAAATTTTGGTCGTCGGGCTACTGGGTGAACAAAAAAAAAATCTTGACCGTCAAATTTTATATGAACCATAGAAACAATCATAACCATTGAATTTTAATAAAATATAATTTAAAAAAAATATAATCATACATACAACTCTAACCCTCAAATATAATTTTAAAAGAATATAATCATACATACAACTCTAACTCCATTAATCATCATTTTATACATGATAGGATAATAAGATAGAATAATATTATATTATATTTAAATTATATTTTATAAACTTTTTTTACGAATCCTACTTATCCTATAATTTTTATTTAATATATCATTAAACTTCATTAAAGTTTATGATAAACAATATGCATTTTTTTAGTTTCCATCAATTTTAATCGCATAACACAAATTATTTATCAAAACACAAACTCTACTCAAATTAGAAAATTTTTGTTCAAACTAGAACAATCAGTTCCTATTAATACCCGTATGTTCAAATTAGAAGATCGACATCAACACCCTATATACAACTCTAACCCCCGACAATCCTCTTTTTATACAACTCATCATGGATAGAATAATATTATATTATACTTATATTATATTCTATGAATATTAAAATAATAATATTATTTTATTAACATTAATTAAATTTTATCATTATATTATATCTATATTATCTATACTTTTATATTATATTATTTTAAACAAACTTCTATTTTAATTAGAATATATAGTTGTACTCACAATCTACTAACATGTTTCAATTTTTCTCATCGCTCAAATACTTTAATTTATTTAAAACTAGTGAAAAAAATCGCGATTCGCGGTGGCTTCATAATAAATTTTAAATTTATTAAAAAAAATTCCACAAATTTACATTACTGATGAATGAACTGCCTATGATAAAATTCGATACAACAAAATTACATTAAACCAAAATAGTAGTATTAAATTTATAAATATTATAAAATCAAATAATAATTTCAAAATATATGTGTGTATTGTAATTAACAACTTACTAATTTGTTACGATTCTAATATCTTTTTTTTCCTCATCCGCTGCTAATAATATCAATGCCACCAATGTAACAGCCCACGACATCTAGATAAGTATTAGTAACATTATGTAAATATTAAATAATATAATTTTAAATCATATATGTATGTGTGTGACTTATAATATCTTATTTTAGCAAAATACGTGACATATATTAGTGTCATTAACACGTGTTTCAATTATATCGGGATATATGAACTCAAATTCATGTAGTGGTATGTTGATAATTTATTTTTCCAACTTTTTTGGGGCCATTGTACGTGAAAACATTACTTTAAACTCACGTGATAGAGGTTTATATCAGCCAGTACTTGCAACTATTTTTAAGTTTTTAATGCTATATAAAGACCCTTCTTCTAAAATATGTTTGAATCGAAAAAGTAGATGTTTTTGAATTGTTGCATAGATAAGATTTTCCTATCAAAAATTAAGGATCAAAAAGTTTGTATGAATGCATAATTGTAATAAATTAATAAATAACAAAAATTTATTAACCTTCTCATCAATTAAAATCATGTCAAGACTAAATTGATGAAATGTTTGTGTATTGATTGTATCCCACATTCCTGCATACTCTCACTCTTATCATCCAATCGTATCTATTGTTATTCAAAACATTCAAGAGAGTGTAATCCATGATGTATTAGACGATGAATGTAAATAACTCTGTGGTAAATTTGTTGTAATTTATTTTTTTAATACTTGATCTTTAATTTATATAAGTGATGGTCTATTATTTTTTAGATGGAAACACATTCAATTTAGATAAAAGAATAAATTAACTTTTTTGTTATAGATAGTATCTTTTTGAAAAATCAAAATAGTTTTGATTTTTAACAATTTAGTGCATTTTCTAAAATTTCTAATTACCTTACGTATAATAATGTCTTTTTTAAAATTTCAAAACTTATCTTATGGATAATAATAACTTACTTGACTTGAGGAGAAAGTTTAGGAGAATATAACGTAAATTAGATTTTATTAAAATTGGATGGTTAAAATTGTTTCTGTGGTTCACCTAAAATTGGATGGTTAAGATATTTTCTAAAGTTCACCCAGTACCGACGACCAAAACTTTTAATTTTTAGGTTATAATAATATAGTACAAATATATTAAGTTGTTTTACTTTTTATGTGTATAATCTAGAAGTGTTTGTTTTTTGCTAGTTTTATTTTTAAAAATAAGTATGTAAATGTGTATTTTTTTAAAAATAAGTACTTATTTTTTTAAAAAAAATAAAATTTAACCTTAAATTTCTAAAACAAATACTTATTTTTTATAAAAGTATATAAATACATATTTTTTTTTAGAAATAACAAACTTATTTTTTATTTTAAACAATATCAAACGAGACAAATATTTAGTTTATTCATTGTATTTCTACTTCTCTAGTCTCTATTCTTTACCTCAGTCGATTAGTATTATTATTATGTACTACTAGATTTTAACTTGTGTGATACACGAACATTTTTCATATATTTTAATTATTTATTTTAAAATTATTAATATTTTTGTAGTTTTATAAAGTTTTCATATATTATAGTTATAAATTTTTTTAACTTGTTTAAGTTATATATTAATACATTAATTGGATTAAATATAAATAATAAATTATTTAAAATAAATCCGTACAATAAATAAAACATCTATGAAAGGAATAATAAACATAAATAAAATTTTATAAATATTTATAAAAAAAAACATGTACATGAGACGAATTATAAATTATATTATTAATATGTATACATATAAACTTTTGCTCCCAAAGATTTTGAGCATGATTTTTTAAAGCAAATAATGGAAACGAATATTGAACGTTAGATTTTAAAATAACAAAAATAAGAAATCTGAAAGAAGGTCATATGTTAATATTTAAATCACTTTTAAAGGTTGATGGTTCATATTTTAAAATAAATATTTATATTATTAATTTTAAATATATAAACAAATATGTAGAGTTCGAAACTTATCAAACACATATTATTAAAATTTATTCTATTTTGAATTTCTTAATAAATATAATTAATTAATTTAATTTTTTTTAGAAATTATTAGATTTCTAATGGTGCAAAATACAGACCAGACTGGATAAATTCTTCTTGATGAGTTCCTCTTGCCACAAAGAATGTGATTTGCCATATGTTTTCCATCACTACATGTTCCCCATCCATTTTCATATCCATATCCATATTCGTTGTTGTTTCTACATACTACAGTTCTACTCTCAAAAAGCGAATGATAAAAATTGAATTCTCTTCGACAACTCTTATTCCTATTTTCGGCCTTCCCTTCATATTTATTCTTACTCTTATTTTATAATAGGATTAGATTTTAATACATTGTTATATAGATTTGAATATTAAACTTGTATAAATATTAAACATTAAAATCTGAATTATAAACATTAAATTTTAAATATGTTATTAATAGGTATCGAACTCTTGACATTTGGTAGTATTTGATAAGATCCCTCTTCTTCTTATTATATATAGGATATAATTTATAATTTAATCTATAATAATAGACTTTTTAATTAATATTGATATAAAATCTTAAATATAATGTTTTTTTAATTTTCAATTAGAATATACATGCGCCCCTTTAAAAAAATGGCCCTGGCTCCTCACTGCATATTATACTAATTGGGCAATTTCTTTTCAGCATTGCACAAACATGAAACATCTTTTCTTATCAAGTAGGAAAAAGAAAGCTCCTATATGTTTGATTCAAAATTTCAAAACCAGTGGAAGAAAAATGGACACATGCAGAAAAGCTTTCTACAGATATACATAACCAACACATACAAAATGGCACAACTCAAAACATTGACTATAAATACAATTGAGATAAAAAAAAAACAAGTATTCAATCTAACAAAGGGCATTCCCCGTAAACTACAACCAGCTATTATAAACCGTACATTCAAAGAAACCTTGGCAGCTATTAAAGATAGCTAGATAAGTTTCAATCAAAAATCTCTTTGCATAACTAAAGAAATTATGTACAGCCATAGAAGTGTGAACTGTCTTGTACAAAAGCTTAAGCTGAAAAACTGTTAGTCAACACGATTTAAGTGGCGAAGGTCCAAGCTGCACTATTATGGTATTGTAGGTAACTACATCCTATACACAAAATTCGAATTCGATACCCTACCTACACCCTAACGAGAGTTGTGTAGGTAATCACAGCACTTTGAAAATCACGTTTCAAATATCTTCCAACAAAGGAAAACACATGATGAACTCGATTTCTCGGACCCGATACTAAAATATCGATAGAAGTGTGACCTGTCTTGCAAAGACGATTATGAATAACTATATTGGATTGAATTTCTTCGAATCCAATGAGATTCTTGAACAAAGGTTTTGCTTTCATGGCTTGGAGGGAGGGCATACGGAATACGGTAAAAGCAGAGAGAGGCTCTTTCATTACTAAGAAGTAAGAACTGAGGCGGCTATTGAAATTGTTGAATTAGGTGTAGGGTTTGTGGACAAGATGAGCGATGCAAGAGAACTACACTACGTTATATAGGCAAAGCTCACCGCCTCCCTTTTTCTTTTTTCTTTTTTATGAAATATTAATAATAATAATAATAATAATCTTTTTATGAATATATAGTCAAAGACGCAAAGGAAGGCCGGTATCAAGATCCAGTTGTGCAAATTTTACTTTTCATTTAAAAATATAAAATACAATTTTATAAACCATACTATGTACAAGTTCTTAATATTTGAATAAATATTTCGTTTATATTATATTTTTATTAATATTCATTATAAATTTTTATGATATTGAATATTTATATTAATATATGATATATTTTTCTATTTTATGTAAAATGTAAATGATAATTTATTAATTAGAAATTTGATAATAATTAAAAATTAATATAACAATATATAATTTTATTTAACATATATATGTATATTTTTTGATTTTATAAATGTTAACTATAATATATAGAATTCTAGTTAATATATATATAATATAATTTGGACATTTATTACAATAAATATATATAATTTGAACTGAAAATAAGATTTTAATTAATATAAATATATGGGCTTTAAACTCCAAAGGATGATATACTTCAGGTTAAACTAAAATTGAATAATAAAATAGGGTATTTATGTGAAACCAGGGGGTGATGATGATATTTACAAATTTGCCACTCAGCTTTACATATAAAATCATTATAAACTTAGGTAACTTATCTGAGCTCATCCTTAAGAGCTAAATATATATCTATATCTATACTATATTATATTATTATAATCGAAACATTAAAAGTTTTGGTCGTCGGGCTACTAGGTGAACCAAAAAAAGATCTTGACCTTCCAATTTTATATGAACCATAGAAACAATCATAACCATTAAATTTTAATAAAATATAATCATACATACAACTTTAACCCTAAAATATAATTTTAAAAGAATATAATCATACATACAACTCTAACTCCAATAATCATCCTTTTATACATGATATGATAATAAGATATGATAATATTATATTATATTTAAATTATATTCTATAAACTTTTTTACGAATCCTACTTATCCTATAATTTTTATTTAATATATCATTAAACTTCATTAAAGTTTATAATAAACAATATGCATTTTTTTAGTTACCATCTATTTTAATCGTATAACACAAATTATTTATCAAAACACAAACTCTACTCAAATTAGAAGAATTTTATTCAAACTAGAACAATCAGTTCCTATTAATACCCGTATGTTCAAATTAGAAGATCGACATCAACACCCTGTATACAACTCTTATACAACTCATAATGGATAGAATAATATTATATTATACTTATATTATATTCTATGAATATTAAAATAATAATATTTTTTTATTAACATTAATTAAATTTTATCACTATATTATATCTATATTATCTATACTTTTATATTATATTATTTTAAACAAACTTCTATTTTAATTAGAATATATAGTTGTACTCACAATCTACTAAATTACATTAAATTAGAAAAAAATCGCGATTCACGGTGGCTTCATAATAAATTTTAAATTTATTAAAATTTTCCCCACAAATTTACATTACTGATGAGTGAACTGCATATGATAAAATTCGATATAACAAAATTACATTAAACCAAAATAGTGGTATTAAATTTATAAATATTATAAAATCAAATAATAATTTTAAAATATATGTGTGTATTATAATTAACAACTTACTAATTTGTTACGATTCTATTATGATGAGTGAACTGCATATGATGAAATGTTTGTGTATTGATTGTATCCCACATTCCTGCATACTCTCACTCTTATCATCCAATCGTATCTATTGTTATTCAAAACATTCAAGAGAGTGTAATCCATGATGTATTAGACGATGAATGTAAATAACTCTGTGATAAATTTGTTGTAATTTATTTTTTAATACTTGATCTTTAATTTATATAAGTGAAGGTCTATTATTTTTTAGATGGAAACACATTCAATTTGGATAAAAGAATAAATTAATTTTTTTTATTATAGATAGTATCTTTTTGAAAAATCAAAATAGTTTTGATTTTTAACAATTTAGTGCATTTTCTAAAATTTCTAATTACCTTACGTATAATAATGTTTTTTCTAAAATTTCAAAACTTATCTTATGGATAATAATAACTTACTTGACTTGAGGAGAAAGTTTAGGAGAATATAACGTAACTTAGATTTTTCATAATTTAGAGAAAATTTAGGAGAATATAAAATAACTTAGATTTTTTTTATAATTTTTAATATTTACTAATTCAAAAATTCGAGAAAATTAGAAAAATACATTGGGACGATTTGAGAGCGCCACCTAACCGTACCCGTCTTCTCCTTTATATATATTGATTGATTACAATTTTATAATTAAAATTTTTGAATATTAAAATTATATTAAATTTTACCTACATTAAAATATACTTTCTTATTTAAATTTTAATTAAAATATTTCTAATATATTTGTAAATCTTTTTATTAATAAAAATTTCCTAATTAAATTTAAAGAAAAATAAAAAATCTGGTAAGTCCTCTTTTTATACCACTATTTTTATCATCTGTAAGTTTTTTTTATAGGACTTTTTTATGTAATTATGATATAATTATAATTTAATTTTAAAACATATATATTTAACATATAACTCTATCATCGGTGAATCATTTTTTGTACAACAATCTAATAACATATTTCACTTCACTTGTAATATCCCTATTTTTTTAGAATAATAAAATAGATTAATAATAGTAGAAAAAATGATTAAAATTGGATAGAGATTAGGAATTAAAATTAGATTAGAATAATGAGTTTTCGAATATGGGTCAGATTTGATTCTGGTATTTTTGTTTAGGGTTTTAAAATTTTATATATTGATTTAGACCTCCTCATTCTTTCATAATCTTTTCGAGTCACTAATACTAAACAGTTATAAATCTCTCTCGATACAAATCTTGATTTTTTTTCTTCGTCTTTTTATTGAAATTCGTAGGATTTTCCCTGAATTGCCACAACTCTGTCATCTTGTAAAATTCATCGTAAGTCGGAATTCAGTGATTCTAGACTTTTCGGAAAGGCATTTTCGTTCTCTACAACTTTCGTGTGTTTCGAGAAAACATCGTTTAGAAGGTTAAAAAGGCGAAATACAGATATGGACAGAATTGAAGTGATGAAGAAGTTCGACGTGTGAGATGTGACGTTTTCGATTGGGTACTAAGGATTGAATATAGATTTAAATATGTTGTGAAAATATGGTTTGTGAGGTTGAGGTAAGTTTTCGATCGATCTTTCTTGCGTTTTTAAAATTGTGTGTATATTTGATTATAAAAATTTGGGCTAAGTGATTATATTTTGAAGTGACGTTTATTATCCTATATGTGTTGTGTGTGTGTCAACAGTAATTTTGGATCTCTGATTTATGTCATGGTTTGTGAAAATAAGAATAAGAACTTATGACCGAGTCACCGGGTTGTAGTGACAGTTTTCTGAAAATTTAGGACCGTTATCACTGGGTTGTAGTGGTCGTGTCATAGATTATGGGTTTTGAATTATTATTGTTTATGTGGTTATCTATATCGAATAAGAATAAGAATAAGAAAGTGTATCGAAAAGTTACGTGTACAGTTATCGCGTCGAAAATTATGTTTTGTTATATGTATTATTTGTTACTTGACCCAACTAGTTGGATCGATTGGTTACTTGCTGGGTTATGTAACTCATTACTTACAATTTTCATATTGATGTAAGAGGAAGTTGGAGTGCATTGGATTTCGAGAATCTTAGATTTGAAGTAGATTGGTTGCTGACTTGTTATTGTTAGCTGCGTTTTTGTTATAGTTACCTTTGTAATAGAATTTTGAATTAATAAATAGAGTTCAGTATTTTAGATTTTGCAAGATTAATGGTCCGAAAAGGGCGACTGTTACATCACTTCTACTTGAAATTATAACTTATTAATTAAATCTCATGAATATTAAAACTTATTAATTAAATCTCATGAATATTAAAATAATATTATTATTTTATCTATAAATAATTTTTATTATATATTATATTATTATAGCTGATATAATAATAAAATTTAAATTATATATTAAATCATATAAAATAATTAATATATAATTTATGAAAAGTATAAGCTAGTATAATTGAAATCCGAATTATGAAAAGTACAGATTTTGCAGATTAATTATGCTAGAAATTTTAATATACAAAAAGAAATTAATTATTTTAAAAATTAAAAGAGAATCTCCCATAATATTAAGGAGCGTTTGTATGGATATTGAGAATGGGAACGAAGGCAAGGGAGATATGATTTTCTTGCGTAACGAAATGGGACTGATGTTCCCATTGCTAATACTAAATTATTAATCCAAAACAGGAATTGAAGTTCCAATTTAAGCAGACTCATTAACTATGAATCAAACACCACAAGAGTCTTTTGAGTGCATATATTTCCACTACAAACATCTAGTTTGGCACTTAAGATTATGATGTATGGTCCTTCTAATTGCATTTTTCCCCGTCAGGCCATCATATCTTAGTAATCCACTAATCCTACTTTGAAGAATTTTTACATTTTTCATCGTCATGTTTCTTATACTTCAACTTTTTACTTAGGAGAATGTTGTGATTTTCTCTTTATTTTGGTGACACTGTACCTTCCTGTAGCACTGTGCTGAATTTCTATTGAGTTTGCTGTACCTGCTAATACATTCAGTGGTAGATACAATGACTTTCTTTCTTGTTGTTGTTGATATTTGTAATCTGTATTTTCCCAGTTCTATGACTTTGTGTCGGTGACAGACACAGGATCAAACACGGACCCGATCAGTCAATGAAGCCCACAAAGATCAACAAGAAGAAAGCAGGTACTGTTCAACCTCCAAACATCCCCCTTTGCAACTTCCTGAAAATGGCAAAGGAAACATGTACGTTCTGCTGCTACTGGACCATCGGAACAGTGTGATCAGGCAGGTCGCCACTTTTAAAACCCCTCATGAATATTTAGAAGCAAATTTGCAATATATTGGAAGACTAAACTACTCATTCGGGGTTTGACAACATGTAATAACCTATTACCTATAGATTGCTCTGTCTATCACAAGGAAGTATTACAGACTGCTTCAAAGTCATGCATCTCCATATATCTGTAATGATCAACCATATGATGATGGTTCTCATTCTTATGTTCAAGCCAGCTATAACCTGGATTCTTGACAATGCTCTTCTTACTCATCATATCTCTCACATCTTTGACCTCATCCCATCTTCCTAATGAAGAATACATATTGGCCAGAAGAACGTAAGGGGCAGAATTTTTTGGGTCCAAAGAGAAAAGTGCATCTGCTGCTCTTCTTGCCAATCTCACATTATCATGCAGCCTACAAGAACTAAGCAAAACTTCCCATACAATTGGATCATCTTTGCACGGCATCTTATCCACCAGTACCTCAATTTCATGGAACCGACCAGCACGGCCCAGAGTATCTATCATACAGGTATAATGATCAGAAAGCGGCTCTACTCCGTGCTCTGACTGCATTGAGTTGAATATTGTGATTCCATGACCAACCAAACCTGAATGGCTGCAAGCAGTTAAAACAGCAAGAAATGTTATTTCGTCTAGTTTTTCACCAGATTGAATCATTTCATCGTAGAGATCAATAGCCTCGTTGCCACATCCATTCTGTGCATACCCATGTATCATTTCATTCCATGTAATAGTATTTCTAAAGGGCATCGTATCAAAGAATATCCTGGCTTCATGAACTTCACCACATTTAGAGTACATGTCAATCAGAGCGCTTCCTACATATACATCATTAACAACTCCATCTTTTACTATCTGTGCATGAACTTGTCTCCCCTGGGGAACAGATGCTGATTTGGCACAACTACTCAAGATAGTGGCATAAGAAAATTGAGTAGGATACAACCCTTTTCCTAACATTTGTTTAAATAAATTGAATGCTTCCATATCAAGCGAATTCTGTGATAATCCAGCTATCATAGAATTCCAACAGACAATATCCCTGTCCCGCAACCTATCAAATATAGATTTTGCAACATCTGCCTGATTGCATTTTGAATAAAGGCCAATAAGCCCACTACCAACATAAACATCAGTGTGATTCAGACCCTTGATGGAGGTACAATGAACTTCTTTTCCCCATTCGAAAAGCCCCAACCCGGCACATGAATTGAGGATAATAGCCAAAGTAGTCCGATCAGCTTGCACATTCCGAAACTGCATTTCCCTAAAGAGCTTAATAGCCTCCTTAAAATTTTCATTTTGAAAATACCCTGAGAGCATTGCATTCCATGAAGCTAAGCTTGGACATGTCATGTTACTGAATATTTTACGTGCAGTTTCAACATTCCCTGACTTGACACATGCTGCAAGCATATTGACACGAGTGACTTCATCTGCTTCAAAACCATATTTTTTCATCATTTGCATATACTCTAACGCCTTAGCAATTTGATAATCCTGACCATATCCGCCTATCATGACATTCCATGAAACAATACTAACTTCAGGCAAATAAGTAAAAACGGCTTCAGCACTCTCCATATCCCGTGTCTTAGCATACATATCAAGTAAAGAGTTACCCAAGTGAAGGTCTTTCTCAAACCCAAGTCTAATTATGAGCCCATGTATAAGTCGACCATGAGCGTTACCCAATAATTCCTTTGTGTTACCAATCCCACTTCTTGAGAAAACCCCTAAAACACACGATAACGAGATAGAGTCCACACTAATACCAATCCTAAACATCCATCTAAACAATTTGAGTGCCTGCTCAACTTGATCCGTCTCCGCTAAAACCCCCATCATAGCCGTAAAAGACACCTCATTCGGCTCAACCAAATCCTCAAAAGCCTTAACAGCATCACCAATACATCCACACTTAGCATACATACTCAACAAAGCATTACCCACATACACATTCTCATCTAATCCGATCTTAATCGCAACACAATGTTCCCCCCTCCCACACTCCACATCCACCATCATCCCACACGCACTCACAACACTCGCCAGCGTAAAATGGGTAGGCACAAAACCTTCCCATTTCATCCCACAATAAACACCCAACGCTTTCTCCGCCATCCCATTTCGAACCAAAGCACTAATCAACGTGTTCCACGACACAGTATTTCTCTCAGGCATTTCATCAAACAGCACATGTGCATCCTCCAATTTGTTAGATTTACAATAAGCACTCAACATGGCATTACAAGAATAAATATTCTTATGAGGCATTTTATCAAACATGTGGCGTGCAGTGTTGATTTGATTACATTTGTTGTAAAGTTCAATGAGACGATTGGAGAGGAAAGTGTCGGCATAGAGACCCTGACGGAGAATGTGGGCATGGATGAGCTTGCCTGAAATGTGTGATTTTTTGTCAATGCAAGTCTGTAAGAGATTAGCTAAATAACAACTACTTGTGCTTTTGCTCATCATTTATTCACTTTTGTTTGCCCATAATCTTAAAACTTTGTCACGAGTGTGTTTAGGCTGCGCATTCGGCTAATCGAAACCGAAATTTAAATAATCTCCGCAAACTATAGATCCTGAAACATTCTAAAAATGGTACAATAGTTATTTACAACTAGTAAGCTAATTTGAGAATTATACCAACTGGTTTCGTGGTGTAGTTGGTTATCACGTCTGTCTAACACACAGACGGTCCCCGGTTCGAGCCCGGGCGAAGCCATTATTTTTCAAAATCTATTCAAGATTTGAAATGCAAATCAGTAAAAGTTTTAATGATTTAAAATTTATCACCAATATTTTTTGGAAAAAATCGATTACAAAAAAATTATGTACACATTTTTTTCTTACCATAATTGGAATTGTGATTGCGTACATTGTTTGTGATGAACTTTCTAAAAATCCTTAACCTTAGCAAATTATTGTCAACTGTTGGTTGAATACTCAAGGACAACACTGTAGTTCAAGCACGACTCTAACATGATGTTCTGTAGTCCACACTTATGAAAGATATTCACACGTCTAAAATCAAATTCATAAAAATATCATTGCTAAATACTTTTTTATAGGTGGTGAACTCTGATAATTGCTTGTCGGTTTTTAATCTAGCTCTATGCATCAGTTGTCGAATGTGGATTTAACAAATCCCTTGACAAAGATTTGTGCATTAATAAATAAATCACTCAACAAAGATTTGTTTGCAACAAAAAGTAGTGTTTTAGTAAAATTAGCGGAAAAATGCTTCCACAGAGATAAGCTGAAAGCCTAAAAGAAATAATAACTGAAAAATAAAAACTCGAAATCACAAGGAAATCTTTCAATCAATCCCAAGTCAGTCAGTTCAGACCACATTAGAGATGTGGAACGAACAGTTAGGAAGTGGAGGAGTGTTCTAAATCACTACTACTAGTCTACTACATTCAATCAATCCAACTAAAGAATGCAGTTCAAACCACATAAGGGATGTGCAGCAAACAGTTAATGCTAATGCCTCTCCACCTTTGTCATTTGTCACGGAGAAGTAATTTGGCTCCTGATCCTGCTCGAGCGTCTCACAGGAGTCACTATTTCTTCATCTCCAGAGGCCTGAAAGAACAAAACATAAATTCTGTCAAGTTGTGAAGCATTGATCAAGGAAAAAGACCAAAATTAAAATGACTTTGCCGTATACTTACATGTCTCAGGGGAATCCTCTCGTAAGTTGTGAAGCTTCCATAAGAAGGGGATTCTGTCGAGAACTCTGATGAAGATGCCAAGGACTCTCGTTTGTTGTTCGCCCTCGATTTCCTCTCTTGGCTCTGAGCTTTGTTAATTCTTTTCAATGAACCCTTGTTATATGATGAGGTATTCTGAAAACTGCTCATTTCAGATGGACAGGACTCCCCAGACATGTCAGAATTTATTGGCGAATTTTGTAAGGGCAGTGGCGGGGTTTGGCATAAAATCATATTCTTAGTCCGCTTTGGTTCAACTTGAACCACATCATTCACTCCAATGGTGTTTTTCCCTTGCTTAAGATAAGTGAATGCTGAAGCTGCCACTCCAGCAAGAACAAGAAAGGAAATCCCGAATATAGCATAAGCAGATGGTTTATTTTCTACAACTTCTAAGATCGCTGTGTTTGCAAAAAAATCAGAATAAATTTCATCAACATCATACACTGTTTCAAAAGTGCTTTCAGCATCGGGCTTGCTTTCAGAAAATCTATCTGCAGCGCTGGATTTGGTTTCATGAACAAACTCCAGAGGAGTTATAACTTCAGGAGCCTCTACTTCTGATTTAGCTGTAGAAGCCGGTGAATTTAAAACTGATTGACCTTCACTCTCTGTGTTGCTTTGCAGTTCTGTATCAAATTGTTCTAGGTCCAAAACCTCTTCAGTGTTGCTTTCAGAATAGTCCATTTCAGCTTGAATCATTCTTTGTACTTCTGATTCCTCCTCATCGTGCTCATTTGTATCTGCTGATCGATCTTCACTCTCTGTGTTGCTTTGCAGTTCTGTGTCAATTTGTTCTGGGTCCAAGACCTCTTCAGCAACTTCAAAATGGTTCATTTCAGCTTGAATCAACTTTTGTACTTCTGATTCTGATTCCTCTTCATTTTGCTCATTGAAAATGTTTGCTGAATGAGCCTTTTCTTCCAGATAATCCTTCACGGCTTCTTCCTTCACCTTCGGCTTTAACTCATATTCATCATGAATTTCAGCTACCTTCTTCTGACGATTGACCTCAAAGTATCCAACTTGTACAGAATGTTCTTGCGAATCAGTGAGATTGCAGAATTGTACAGAAATAGGTTTATCTACTTCACCAAGACGAGGAATTAACTTAGAAAGGTAAGAGATGGTTTGGGAAGAATACTGCTTGAAATCTCTAGCAAAGCCATGTGCATATTTATTTGCATATATAGCAACATCAGATGACCACTGCTGAATATTTCTTAGTAACCCATCAAATTTTTCTCTTGCAAATACAGCAATTTCAGATGTATCGTACCAGTGTTGCAGATTACCTGCCAACCTATCAATCTTCTTTTTTGCTAATGCAGCAACTTCAGATGATTCGTAAAGCTTATAAAAGCTTACATCCTTAATAACAGGTGAACCAGTGATGGAAACATCCACGACAGAAATAGACACGCAAGCAATCAGGAGCACTAAAACCAGAGAAATGCATTTTGATCTTGTAAAGAACCCTGGTTTAGGTGCTCTCTGGGCTTCAAAATTTTGTTTCAGCATTTGGGTGGTTATGGGAGTACCAGCCGGGGTTGGTTCAGAAAGGAGGAGTGCTTCTTGTTCTTCAGATGTTAATCTTGCAATGGAACCTGGTTTAAGCACTTGGGTGCTTATGGGAGAACCCGTGAGGGTTGGTTCAGAAAGTAGGAGCTCTTCTTCTTCAGATTCTGATATTGTAAAGGAATCTGGTTTAGCTTCAAAAATACGTTTAAGCATCTGGTCGCTTATGGGAGTACCAAGGGGGGTTGGTTCAGAAAGCAAAAGGGCTTCTTCTTCTTCAGATGGTAATGTCTCAGTTGTTGACCCATCCTCAGATTCTTTCTGCGAATCTCCAGATTCGGTTTCTTCAGAGACATCATCCTTACTTTCTTCTAAGTCAAGACCTTCTTTGCATAGATAAGCTTCCATCCGGCAGTTGGGTTTATATCGAAGAAACTGAGGCCTTGGAGAAAGGTAGTTGGTTTTAGGATCATAAGGTGGAAATGATGGGTCAGCATCGAGAGGTGCTATCGCAGGAGAAGAGAAGGGTCTCGGATCCAAACTGGAATCAAGAATGGCAGAATCATAATCTGATTGTTTGTCGGATTTGTTGGGTGTTTCAAAAACTTCATATGGGGCTATAACAGGAGACATGGAGGATGAATTAAAATTGTTGTAGGGACTTGACTCATGGTGGGCAATAGGGAATACTTCATCAGAAAAGGTCACTCTTTTCGATGCTTTGAACACCTCTTTCTTATGGATACCAGCTACATCGCTCGAACCTTCAATAGTGTTCTGGTTGAAGCCTAATTCTGATGTTGTATCAATGTCAGAAACTGAAGACTCTTGACTGTCAGAGAATGAGATTGATGTCCGAATTGGTTCATTCCTCTCCCCTAATATCTTCTTTCTTGGTGATGGAGTGAACTTTGAAGCTGCAGATATTGTGGGGGACATGAAGTTTTTGCTAGATTTTAATGGCGATTTGCATTTCATGGCTTTCAAATTGTGCACTTTTTCATTCTCTTTTTCTTCAAAACCCCTCAAAGAACCTTCTTTACCAACCGGAAGTTTTCGACTAAATTCTGAAACATAGAAAACATTAAGAACAAGTCAGAAGAAAGGACCAAAACTTTAACAAAAAAGAGAGAGAAAACAACATCAAATCCAGAGACAGGGATGCAAGCAGTCCCTGAAAGCCCCAGCAAATTAGTATATACACACTCCTTTTCTTCATAAATCAACGAGTTAGCAAATTTTCAGTTCAAAATCCATAAAAACCCATAGCAAAATCTAAAGACCTATGCGTTAAACCCCCAAAATGTACACAAATATTTTCTCTAAAAATAAAAAATCATTAAAAACGGCAGCTTTATTAACCCCCAAAATATACATATAAAACTATATATCTTTCTTTTATTTTATCTGTTATTTTTTTTTCATTTTATAAAACTGGTCTGTTGGTTACAACTATTCAGATATATTAACTTCAAAAATCAAGGACCATCATCAATATCTTGAAAAAAATAACTCTTGTTCAAAATTTAAAGAACCCCGAATAAGAAAAAAATTTGAAATGCAAACTTTTTCCTCAGATAAAATCCAAAGAATCCCCATAAATAAATCTCAAGAAACCCTCGTGTATAACCCCTAAATTATACATATAAAACCATACATTATACATCTAAAACAAGAATCAACAGTAACCATATATTCAAATCAAAACCCATTCTCATTATCTTTAAACAAACCCCATAATTTATCACCAAATTCTTGAAAAAACAAACCTTTTTTCAGCTCAAAATATCAAGAAATCCCATGTTCTCAACCCCGAAAAAGTACATACAAAACTATACATGTACAACAAGAATCACAACAAGTATTAAAATCACACACACATTTCTTCACCAATCAAAACCCATGATCAAATCTTGAAATAAAAAAGCCTTCTTTACACAAGATTCAAAGAAACCCCAAGAACAAAAGAGTGTGTGACTGTGTGTAAATATACCTGCAGGGCTATTAGCAGGTGTGTTGGGGACAAAACTTCTAGGACTTGTATGAACAGAAGGTCTAGCAAAAGGGTTGCCAGTGAAGCTCCTTCTGATTGAAGAATTGGTCTCAGAAGCTCTTAGATTAGGGTTTGTTGTTGGTCTTGTTAGTACTGGAGATGGGGATCTGGGTCCTGCCATTTTGATCAACGTGTATCTATTTTTGTGATGGCAAGGCTAAGCTGTGAAGTGGGTTAGGAGATTTAAGAATAGAAACTAATCTTGAGAGCAGTAATTGTGGGATTCTTGAAATCAAATTAGGCATTCAATGTTGAAATAGTGTAACGGCTACTAAATAGTCAAACAAATATATGACCGTTGCACTAAAGTTGTCATCTACTTCTTACTTTTCTGAATTTTAAATCTTGTTCATAAATATTTAATACAAAGTTATTCTCATTACATTACATTGTATAAAAAGTAATATGTGGGTTTCAAAATAAGTGTTGCTTTAATTTTGTGTAAAGTTAGAGGTGTAAAAAAAATTCACTTACACATATTAGTTTTTCAATTTTTTAAAATAAAAGTATAATACTTAAATTATTATTAGAAAAAAGAAAAATAAAAAATGATTATACGTAAGAAACCTTTTTTTACACTTTAAACTACGTAAAAAAAGTTAAAAAGACACTTATTTTGGGAAGAAAGGAGTATGTACGAATCGTACAAACGTATTTGTTTCAATATTAATTTACAAATCACGTGATTCATGAATTAAAAAGTAAAAAAATTTAAAATTTAATAACAGTTAAAAAATAATTTAGTTGACTCAAAATGTTAACTTTAAGAGAGAAAATTGAAATATCCAAAAAAATACATATGTATTCACAAATATTTTTTTATATGATAATATATATATATATAAGATATAAATAGATATTATTATTAAAAATTTAGGATCCATATTTACAAAAGGGTTTTATATCAAACTAACCACTCATCTCACAAAAAAATATCAAATAACTACTTAATCTCCACGGTGACTCATTTAAACCACTAAAATGTCAACATATATCATTCCATTTAAAAAATTGACAGTCAATATTAAGATCATGAATTGACTGTTAATATGATGATTGGAAAGGATACGTGGAAAAAAGCAAAAGCAAAAAATAATTAAATACATGTAA
Organism: Oenanthe sinensis; assembly: GCA_028671895.1. Taxonomy (NCBI): domain Eukaryota; kingdom Viridiplantae; phylum Streptophyta; class Magnoliopsida; order Apiales; family Apiaceae; genus Oenanthe; species Oenanthe sinensis. The sequence goes on along the minus strand of JAPMAC010000223.1, from coordinate 79,246 downwards.
TTGATTAAACAATTAAAAGAATAAAAAGTAAATACATTGTTATGACAAAACACATGTATTACAAACCGGGTTATTCGACGTTCATGATGTCCGTAAATGAACATTAATATATACCATAATTGCATACTTAGGTTTTTTTTTTTACTATAAACGAATATGATGATACATTCAAGAGTAATTAAAGAGCTATATGTAAATGAAAAAAATTAAAAAATATAAGAATAAACCCTAATATACAAGTATAAATATAAATTTGATATAAATACTTGACACGTCATCACAGTTTTAACGTTAATCGTTAATTTTAATTTTTTTTAATAAAGTGATATATTTTGATATTTTAGTGACTTAAATGAGTCACCGTGGAGATTATGTAGCTACTTGATATTTTTTGTGAAATGGGTTTGCAAGTTGATATAAAACCCATTTATAAAATATACCTATCATACAAGAAATCTTACGGGGTGGACAAGAATTTTACCGAATTTTAAAAATTCAGATGTATTCTACATAAATTTTTAAAATTTTATTAAAATTTAAGGATATTTAATAAAAAAATTAGTAAAAATTTAATATATTAATTTATGTTTTAAGAAGTCCATAACTTTTGATGGTATTGAATTTGGATTTTATATAATCCATTAAAATTTGATAATATTCAAAATTTGATGATTTTTATATATTTTAATTTATAAAATAGTAGATTTTAATGGATCATATATTTTTTTCTATTTTTGAAATTCATCTAAAATTCATGAAATTTTGAAAGATTTTATATAAATTTATGAAATTTTATATCGACTCCATGAAAATCAGTTTAGAACTTCTCAATACAACCACTTCACAATATACTTCAATAATAAACTTCTCGATATAAACATTCATTGACTTTTCGATAGGACTTTTGTCCTAACTTTTCGATATGACAATTCATTTGACTTCTTGATATTGGAACTTTTCAGTAGAACTTTGTTTTCATATTTTGATTTTGAGGCTTCTTGATATAAAGTTTAGTATTTTGACTTTTCGACATGAAATTTCACGATACTTCATATTTTTCATATAAATTCCTATAGGCTTCTTGATATCACCATTTTTTAGAGTTCACTATCCAATTAATTCTGAACTTCTCGATATTTGTCTTAAAGAATATTTATTCAGTCTGTAACTTTTATTTTTCTGGCCTTATTTCTTTTATTACTTTAACAATTCCTTTAACTTCTAACAAGACAATTATTTTGATTACATGAAGTTAAATTGACTAAAACATTTTACATGTAAAACTAAGTCCTAATTTTGCTATATAATTAATTTTGAGAATGCTATATAATTAAACAAATTATAAAAAACAGTGTATATATATCTTAAATGGTCTACTATCATACAAAGTATACATGATCCTAGTGGTTCAAAAAAATTAATATTTTCCTACGAAACAAGAAGTATGTTGGAAAGATGTCGAACATGTATTCAATATTCTTCGATCTGATTTTGCAATTGTAACTGGACCATTACATTTTTCGAACAATCATGTATTACATGATATTTATGACTACATGTATTATTACGCACAATATGATAATCGAAGATAAACGAAATATGAATGTAACATTCAATGATTCAATACAAACGCTAATAACAACTGTTTGTTGAAATAGTGAAAGATGAGAGTATAAGATTTCAAAATTTTCTTAATCATAAAAAACAAATCAAGAATAAAGAAGTTCATATTGGACTTTGAAATGCACTTATTGATCATTTATGGAAAGAATATGTCAATTTAGAAATTAGTATATGTTTATGATTATTTTATGTACTTTAATTTATAATCATTTATTTTCTTTAATAAAACATAATTTTATTGTTATTTATAATTAATAATTATGAAAATAAATAGGGTTTAAGGTAGGGGTGTGAACGGGTTGGTTTGACTTGATTTTTACCAAAACCCGTTACCAAATCGTATATGTCAGTTAGTTTGGTTTTTACGTATGAACCGTAACTGAACCATCCACACCGATTTTTTTCGGTTCGGTTAACTATTCATCGATTTTGATTTTTTTCATTTTTTTACCTAATTAAAAAGTGTTATATAAATTTACTAATATTAAATTTAAAAATATTATAATATAAAAGAAAATAAATTTAAAATTTATAATAACACAATTTCTATTATCATAAAATTACAATTGAGTTTATATTCAAATTTCGAATTAAACACTACAATAGTACTAGTATTAGAAATAACACATAAACATCAAAATAAATAAATAATAACTTTTATTAATAGCAAAAAAATAAATAATATTGTTATTTTTATTATACCTAAGGTTTTGTACGGTAAATAATGCATTATATATATTTATATGATAATATTTAATTATATATATAATATTATATAAACGGTTCGGTTTTTTGATTCGGTTATAGATTTATAGTTATAAAATCATAACCATTACCAAACCGTTTCGTCGATTCGGTTACTGGTTTTTTTAGTTTCCATCGCTTTCGATTATTTTTAGTTCAATTTTTTGGGTTTTATACAGGTTTCAATTTTTAGGTTTTTTTTGCTCACTCCTAGTTTAAGGTAGCAAAAAAAAATGAATTTTTTTTAGTGTAATTAATGATCGGAGATAAAATAGTATTTTGAAGTAAAAAAGCTAAAAAATATGAAGATGAAATTGCTTTAAAATAGAGTTTTGATTGGATATGATCTTATAAAAATAAGTAAATAATTAATACTCCATCCGTTCCATCCATTTGTTTACGTTTCGGAGAGAGGGTCTGTCACACATTTTAAGGTGCATATAAAGAATAGTTCCGTAACTTATTTTTACAATTTTTTATTTTTGAATAAAAATTGAATGTTTAAATTTTTATTCAGAATTTTTTTTAAAAAATAAGTTATGAAACTATACTTTATATGCACCTTAAAATGCGTGCCAGACTTTCTCTCCGAAATGAGTAATCTCATTCATTAAATATTTGTATATTATTTAATTGTTTTGATTATTATTTATTTGGTGTATTCAAATTATTCTCGGAGATCTTTTAAGATTTTAAAATTTTAGAAGTATTCATTTAAGAATTAAAAATTATCTTAAAATTTTGTTGCATATTATAAAAAATTTGAATCATAATAATTTTTTTGTATTTTTTTGAAATAATAGATTTCAAATGATATTTAACCAAAACATTTTTCTCTTAGATTAATTTACATTTTGTTTTGTCAACTAAAACAGCCTTTAAACGCATACAGAAACACAGAATCCAATCCTGTTGTTCCCTGGCTTCACTTCAGATAAGCTGAAAACCTCTCCATATACTTACAAATCAATTACACAACCATCCACCACCATTACATATATTTATATATATAGCCATGTCTCTATACCTTAGAGCTTTACCATCTTTATCTTTAAAGCTTAAACCTTTTTACCTCAAACCCCCTCTCCCTCTATTTTATCTCAACAAAATCTTTAAACCCATCTCTGTAGCACCCAAAAGAAGCCTTTCAATTGGTGCTGCTGTTACTCCAGACACTTTAGTCCCTGTTCCTAAACAACCCATTGAAGATACCCTTTTATGGGTTAGTAGAACCGGGCTTTGTGGTGATTTGTCTCAAAGTGATGTTGGCAAAAGGGTTTGTCTTTGTGGATGGGTTGCTCTTCATAGGATTCATGGTGGGCTTAGCTTTCTTAATCTTAGAGACCATTCTGGAATCATTCAGGTATACATTTGTTTTTATGTGTATATTTGTATGTAAGTATCATTGATAAAGGAATAGATTTTCAAGATTTGTATGTATATGCTGCAAGATGTTATCTTTCATTGAGTTTTATGTTTATCTAATAGGTGAGTTGAGTTTTCGAATTTGTATTGTGGTGTAAATTATTTGGGAATGTAAGTATTCTGGTTTTGCTGGCATGTACCTGAAAAGTGATTGCAGAAGCTTGCTATTAATGTCGTAGTTGAAATTTATATGAATGACATCGGGATATGATTAGTATGCCTGCTTTATCAGAATTTATATATTGGAGCGTAATCTGGTTTCTTTTACGAGGAAATGATGGCCCTAGTCTATTGGAATTTGGTATTCAGGTTACAACGCTCCCAGACGAGTTTCCTGAAGCACATTCAATAATTAATGGTTTGAGACTGGAGTATGTTGTTAGTGTGGAAGGAGTTGTTCGAAACCGGCCCACTGAGGCAGTAAACAAGAAAATGAAGACTGGCATGATAGAGGTGGATGTTAATCATTACTTGCTTGATCTAATGTTACTTGTTAGTTATTAATAGGCAATTACTCAAGCTAAGTTACTTATAATTTCTATAGGTTGACATTAATTTTTCCTATTATTTTTTATCAATTCTTGTTAGCTTTAGACTGGAATAAAACATGCCAATTAATTATTTTTGGGTTGAGACCGACAGTGACATGATATTTAGGGAATTTGGTAATTCGTACTTGCATAAAAGGGGAAGCATGGAGTTTTACTAAAACCGAAAGTTGCAGTTAAATTAGGCACATGTCTAATAACTGGTTAATTTTCTTGCATTTGCAAGGTATATAATAATGTGTGGTAGTTAGCAATTAGCAATATGTTGCACGTGTATAAAATATTAGTTACCATGTTTTGGATGTGAAAGTGAATATGTAGCCATATAACATTATAACTTGTGAGGTTATTTTCTATAAATTTAGGGCTATAAGCGAACCTAACTGTTCTATAAGTTTGTTCGAGTTCGACTAGTTCTAACTTGATAAGCTCGTTCGATATGTTATCAAACTCGAGTTCGGACAAGAAAATATGTTCGATAATGTTATCGAACATTGTTCGGTTCATTAAGAAATTGCTCGAGTTTGATAATAGAAAGTTCGGTTCGTTAATGAATAAAGGTGTAAAAAAGTCAAACTGTTTGATAAATGTTCGAGTTCGACTCTATTCGAACTCGACAAACTCGGTTCGATATGTTATCGAACTCGAGTTCATACAAGAAAATCTGTTCGATAATATTATCGAACATTGTTTGGTTTAATAAGAAATTGCTCGAGTTCGATAAGAAACCATTCGGGTTGAGTTTGGTTCATTTGCAGCCCTATCTATAATTATTGGAAATGAAGATGCTACAAAGAGGCTTTATCGACATTTAGTCCTAATAAAAGTTAGTACCATGTAATACTTATGTCTGTTATGCAGTCTGATAGTATAAGAAGTTTCAACAATATAGTTTTTGATTCTTATTAATAATGTCTTTCAGTACTGGTATTGTTTATGCTTCAGATTGCTGCAGAGAATGTTCAAATTTTGAACGCTGTAAGATGTAAATTGCCATTTTTGGTTACTACATCTGATGATGCACACGATTCTTTTAAGGAGGAAATTGGCTTGAGGTAACCTGTTAAAATTAATTTTGTTTGGTATTTTAGTTACTTGTGTTCAATATTTTAATTTATATATGTTTATTATAATCCTAACTCTATGTCAAGTAGCCACTGCAGTACGCATGCATGCTTTATGTATACCGTTGATTATAATCTAGTAGTCATTTTTTGTGATTAATTTCCTCATGATATGCAACATAATTTAAGTCGTTAGGATATATGTAGTTATATAGTCCTAAAAGCCTAAATTGCTCAGTAAGTAATAGGGAGAGTTTGCCTTTTCCCTTCTCATCTTAAACAGCTGATTTTGGTGTTGTCAAAAGAATGAGTCTGCATGAGTTGTTGTAATTGAACTAGATGTGTATGTGTGTTGCATACTACCTTGTATTTTGTGTGTTCTATTTTTTTTTTTTTGTGTGTGTTCTTAGTTAAACATAAGCTTCTTAGTAAGTTTATTTCAAATAGTCTTTATATGTTGGCACTTATTGTGGGGGCAGGATTTTAGATATTATATGGAAGTGAATATTTAAGGGAAATGAGGAGGGTAGGGAGGCTCCTAACAATTTGAGAATCAACTAGGAGTGTTTCTTGGAGCAACTGTTTATCAATGATTCAACTCTTAATATAAGAGTCCAAATAGGGAGCCTCTTGGAAATGCTCTAAGAGGTTAAGTTGATAAACCATACTTCCACTCCTTAGATAGGTTTTTGGTTTCATTTGATGCACACCTCTACCATGTTTTATAGATAAAAAGGTCTCAGGAACATGTTGCAGGTACCGATGCCTTGCTTTGCGTCGACCACAAATGAATTACAATATCATGTTGCGACACCGGGTGGTAAAATTTATTCGTAGGTACCTGGAGGATTTACATGGATTTGTGGAGGTATTAGTTGTAAAATCTTGTTAACATATTTTGGTCTATGCTGAATACAGGATGTATCTCTGTTATTCCCTTTTTTGATTCTTACATTATAATGTTACAAGGTAGATTGAGACTCCAATACTGTCTAGATCTACTCCGGAGGGTGCGCGGGACTATCTGGTGCCTTCAAGAGTTCAGGTACAAGACCTGTTCCCTCGATCCACTTTTCTAGTTCAAGTTCCTTACAAGTTACAACCCATGGTTTCTAATGTAATTATGGTCTACTTTTTAGTCCGACTTTCTGAAAAGCCATGTTTCTAATGTAATTATGCAAAGCAGTTTGTTTGTTTTATTATTTTTTATGATATTTTTGGCTCTGTTAGTTTCAGTTATTGCTGTGGTAGTCATTAGCTTTTTACGATGAGGGTTGTAAAAGATAAAATAACTGGTCTATAAGCTCCACCCATCAGTGTTGTTCCTAAAGACATGTAAATATACAAAGAGTTAAGGGATTTACAATTAATTAGGAAGTGGGGCGCAGGAGTGGCAGAATTTCAAAATAACTTTAAATTAAAAAAAAAATTGTATTGTGTTTTTACTTTGATTTAGCTTTGTATATGATTGCTGCACTATTCTCTACCACACTCTTCTCTGTTCTCTACTGCTTCTACTGCCATTTCTGACTATCGACCGTCTTTTAACTATTATGGATGTAATGTCTTTGACTATTTAGTTTAATTTGGGCAAACTCTATGTTTTAGACTTCTAGTAATGCATTATGCCACATATAACATCATCAACATGATCATAACTATAATTGTATACCTTTATCCCCCTGAACTCGAAACACCATATTTTCATAATTGTCGAATCCATGTAGTACCATACTACACCCCACACCTGTATCCTTGTTTATACTGTAATGGACTGATATGTCTTGGTTTAAATATATTATGAATTTTCATCTCATAATTATTTACTTATTTGTTACTTGGACATTATCTTTGTATATTGGACCTCTAATATTGTATCGTTATTATGAAGCCAGGAACTTTCTATGCTTTGCCCCAAAGTCCACAGCTCTTTAAACAAATGCTGATGGTTTCCGGTTTTGATAAGTATTATCAGATAGCAAGGTAATTTGTCGGCAAGGTCTTGGTATTGTTTTTTTTAATTGTTTTGCTTTGTTTCTTGTTCTCTTTCTTGTAAAATCGTTTTGATTCTCAACTTTGTGCCTGAAAGACAATTTTATTGTAAACGAGTTTCTTCCCAGTTCTTTGCTAAGAAGAAATAAGAAAGTCTAGTTTCCAGCAAAATTAGATAACAATAAGAGAATGATTTACAGAGTGATTGCATAGAAAGATGGCCAATTCTATTGAAGTTGGAGGGAAAAATAACTCTTAGAATTATGTGTATTCTATTTCCAGATGTTTCAGGGATGAGGATCTAAGGGCCGATAGGCAACCTGAATTTACACAACTTGACATGGAATTGGCTTTCACTCCTTTGGAGGACATGTTAAAGCTGAATGAGGATTTGATTAGACAGGTTGGTGCTTCTGTTTTTAATTTTTAAAATTTACCCTAAGCGATGCAGCTGAGCTTTCTAATAAAGATAGAGATGAGCTTCTTAAATATTCATATAGTCTTTAATCATTCAGTGTTTGTGAAAGTCTATTCTTGTTATATTAGATTGGTGATTGTAAGTTATGCTGTTGTTATATGCCAATGTGATCGTTGTGGGCTATGATACTAATATGTGTTTTGAATCATATGGGTATCTAGTTGGTTATAGTAGAAGTAGCTTTAGATTTCAGTCCAGGACCAGAATCGGTTTGATATCGTTACAATTAAAATTGGCGGTTCATGTAAACTACGTGGAAGAGTTTTTGTAAGTTGGATTCAGCTTCAATCACAATTGAAATGAACATTTACAAACTGTTCAGGTTGCATGCAAGTAGCCTTTCATAAAGCTTGTTTATAATGTCCATACTCGTCAGAACTTTGAAGATTTACTCAGTATTTAAGTCAAATTGTCCTATAGGTTCTCCAGTAACCCAGTTACAAGCAAGAGCTTAATGTATATTATGGGCTTGTCAGTTTTCACCTTATTGAACCCTATAATAATAATCTTGTTACATAAGATGAAGGAAAAGCCGTCTGTCCATTCAGCTCCAGTGCATTACGGCACATATAGTGGAATAGCACAGTGGGCCTACGATCCCTGCGCAACTTGTTGAAAGCCCAATCTTGTTACCTTCTTGTTTTTCTTTGTGTTTTGTGTGTGTGTATCTTCAATAAAATAATTTATTTTTTCATTGGTAAAAGTGATCTAATATGTTTAGATACTTAAGGTTACATCTAAGGCCTAATGGACACATCTTTGCAGGTTTTTCTAGAGATCAAAGGTGTTCAGCTACCAAATCCTTTCCCAAGGCTGACATATGATGAAGCAATGAGTCGATATGGTTCTGACAAACCAGATATTCGTTTTGATCTTGAATTAAAGGATGTAATGCTCTCTCTCTCCCCCTCCCTCTCTCTCTCCCCCTCCCTCTCGTTAGTGCCAGCTAAAGACATGTGATTCTTTATATAATTTTGGCTAGCAATCACATCAATACACGCTATTATTGACGATATATGTTCCACAACTTTATGGAGATGAGAGTTTTTCCACAATATTATGTGCAATTTTTTTCAAGTTGCAAGTGTTTCATTGACGCTCTATGTTACTCCGACTCTTCTGTTTTACTCGCCGTACCCGTGTCGGACACTTGGACACTCGGACACGACACTCATTTCGTGTCGGATCCTTTGACTAAAATGTGGACACTTTGACCAATTTAAAGATCAAATAAGACTAAAACCTCCAATTCAAAATAAATATTCAAGAAGAAAAAAAAAGCAAGATTGAGATAAAAGCAGAGAAGACACCTAATTTGCAAAATCCTTTACAAAATCATGTTTAATCTAAGTTTTATTGTAACTTTTTGTTAAGATATCTTACCTACCATACTTGTTTATTAATATATCATGGTGTGTCCACGTACCCGTGTCTAAAAATAGGACAGTGTCCCCGTGTCCCCAATTTTCAGATCTTTCATGTCGGACACTCGGATATGTGTCGTGTCCGACACTCCGTACCCGAGTCTGAGTAACATAGTTGACGCCTAAACATTCTGACAAAAAATTACTGAGGAGGGTGAAACCTCCTTGTTTTTAGTGACATTGTTTGAAACTAATATATTGCACAGTTAGACTAGTATTTAATAAATCTAAAACTTGTTCCTGTTGGTTTATAATTAATCTGGTTAAGGGATAAGTTGGTAAATTAATAATTCTACAATTTTGTTTATGCATTATCAGTATCATGCAGGTAATTTGATTCACTAATGTTCAGTATCGACTATACATAAAAAAAGCTGAACAAATCAAAACACGTTTCCAGTATGTCTCACAAGTCACAAGCAAGGTCTGGGGAGGGTCAGATGTAGGGCCTGTATGTTTTACCTTATAAGTAACTTACTTTGAGGTAATCCAAACGAGCCCATACACAAACCTTACCCCACTCCTAGAAATTTGAGGTTTTTTCTTTAAAAGACTACATACGGCTGTGCGCACACCTGCTTTTTCTGTAAAAAACTACATATGTTGATCACCTTATGTGTTTTTCTAAATGAATAGTCATTTCTGAACATTTTCCTAACACTAAGATTCTTAGAGGGTGTTACCTTGTTATTCATGTTTATTTGCTTAAAATGCAGGTCTCCAATTTGTTTTTAGAGTCCCCTTTCAAAGTTTTTGCAGATGCTGTGGCAAGTGGGGGTGTTATTAAAGCATTGTGTGTGCCATCTGGAGGAAAAACTTACTCAAACACTGCTCTTAAGAAAGGTGATTTGTACAGTGAAGCAATCAAATCTGGGGCAAAGGGGTTACCCTACCTGAAAGTTGTGAGTGATGGTAAGTACTTGTTTCCAATAATCCAAGATATATAAAAAAAGTTCATGTAATGTTTAATGTTAGACGTTTGTAATAATTTAGGGGAAGTTGAAGGGATTTCTGCCCTTGTATCAAATATGGACCAAAGTAGAAAGAGGCAGCTACTAGAACGATGTGCTGCGGAATCAGGTGATCTTATCTTGTTTGCAGTGGGCAACCATTCATCAGTTAATAAAACCCTGGACCGCCTGAGGATGTTTTTAGCCCATCAGCTGGGCTTGGTTGACAATGTAAGTTTCTTATTGGAATAAATATTACAAGCATGTCTCTTTCTCTTCCTCCCTCATTGCACATATAGTGTCTAACTCAAATCCTTTTGTAATTATGATATTTAGACCAGGCATTCCATCCTGTGGGTGACTGACTTTCCGATGTTTGAGTGGAACAGTCTAGAAGAGAGGTTTGAGGTTTGTTCTTCATATATATATACAAAGTCATTGTTATTGTTTTGCAAGTTGCGACAGTCATTATTTATTCATTTTGAAGTAGAGGCTATGATACTGCTGTATAATATGTGCCAAGTGCACAATAAGTGCAAGAAGATGAAATTGGTTGAGTATTGAGATAACACAGAGTCTCATTCGTTTAAATGTTTTTTTCCCTCATAATATGAGATGATTAATATAGAAAAAGAGAACAGAGATACCAGCGCATATACTTCAACTGTGCGCAATAAATATTTTTTATTGTCATAAGGCTTTTCCATGCTTGGTTCTTACCACATGTGAGATTTATTTCGATCATGTTTTCTGTCTACTTCATTTTAGTAGGATTATGCAAAGGTCACTGGTGTAATTTTTTTAGTTGTTGGCGACCTAATATAGCGAGGGATTTATTTTGCTAGTTAACCTGTCTCGTAATGGATTTAATATAATTATAAAATTAGATGAAGAATTTACTTGCCAGGGCTTCATTTAATACTCAGGTATTTCGGTCAGTGTATATCTTAAATTTGTAGTAGTGTTGACTGACTTGGAAATTTTGGTCTTTTGCAGGCTTTGCATCATCCTTTTACTGCCCCACACCCTGAAGATATGAAGGATCTTTCCTCTGCTCGTGCCTTGGCTTATGACATGGTCTACAACGGAGTTGAGGTATATGTGTACATAACTACATATAAATTTTCCTACTTATGTCACATGTCTAACATTGGAGAATCGTGCAATGCCTTCAACTGTTTCTTTGAATTATATTTTAGATTGGTGGAGGAAGTTTGAGAATTTATAAGCGTGAAGTCCAAGAAAAGGTCTTAAAAATTATTGGCATTTCACATGAGCAGGTAAGCAATTCATTAACTTGATCTGGTAACGGTTAACTGCTCAAGGTTACAGTGGCTAATTTCTAGGTTATTCCACTGTGTTTCAGTCATATTAATCTTTTTCCTTTTGACGTGGAAATTTAGATTTCTTTAATTCATTCAATTCATATCGGTGAATACAACATACTAGGTCATTAACTAGACAGTTTATATATATATATATATATATATATTATAATTATTCATGCCAGTTCTTTTGGGTGTTAATAAGTGTGCATCCTGGTTTGATAGTTGTGCATCCTGTCATCCTGAGATTCATTGTCGCTTGCATTTTAGAGCATTAAAATTCATTTTGTACAAGTCAACAACCTATTTGCATGCAGGGTGTGAAATATCAATCCCGGGTGAACTCGTATAAGTACCCTTAAGTTAAAGCCTGTATCATTGGTACTAAAAATTGTCACTATGATAATATAACCGCTGTCCTGTTTTATCTACAGGCCGAAGCAAAGTTTGGCTATCTTTTAGAGGCATTGGACATGGGTGCTCCTCCACATGGTTAGGATAATCCTTTAAACTGCAAAAATATATGCATATATCCTTGCAGAATCCATGCATCATATGTTGTATTACATCTTTATATATGGTGAAAATGCAATTTGAGTTCCAGAAAGTCTAGTTTTTCCATTTAACTTATAACATTAGCATATGCAGGTTTCGTAAGGTGAAATAATATTCTCTTTACATTAGAAGGTTTTTTGCAACCCACTTTTCAATTTTGTTACCCGGACTTGGCTGGAAGTGTCCAACATGGATACGTGTTTAAGTGCGGACTTGACAAAATTTTGAAAATTTACATGTTTTTGGCTCAAAATAAGTGTCCAACTGTCCAGACCCATGTCCGGGTGTCAAGTGTTTGACACGGGTTCTTGAGGCAAAATGAAGAGTCGTTAGTGTGTTAATCATTGTTATTTTTTCCAAAACCATACAAAAGGTTTTGTTCAAGGTTGATATGGATCATTTTATTCAACTTGTGATATTTTAGACTGCCTTGTGACGTTTTTAACCATGTGTGTGTTTCTCAACAATCTAGCTCTTAATTGTGCAGGGGGTATTGCTTTTGGATTAGACAGATTAGTGATGCTATTAGCTGGTGCAAATTCGATCCGAGACGTCATAGCTTTTCCAAAGACGACGACTGCTCAGTGTGCCCTCACTTGTGCGCCGTCTGAGGTTGATCCTCAGCAGCTGAAGGATCTTTCATATCAGACCTAGCATTTTTGAATACTGAATTTAGAAAATATTGGGTATACTAGATTATGCATTGCAGGAAGTTTGTGTTTAAATTAAAGCGGGTTTCACATTTGTAATAATATGCCCAGATGGTGAATGAGAGAATAACACGCAGACATGTTAGTTACCGTAAATTGTAGTGTGAAACATTGTAATTTCTTTAACCTCGGTATAATTGGTGAAATTACCAGTTAGAATTTTAGGACCACTTACCCATTTTAAGTTCCACTTGATTGTCATTTTTCGTATTGTGGCTATAAGCCTGATTAGTCAAAAAAAAGAAAAAAAGTTGTAGGTAGTATTGATGTTTGCGTACTAGAAGCTGATTCAGACTTATGTTCCGGATGCGATAGGCAAATATCTGGAGCTTTAACTTTCTTTGTAACCCGTTTGCACTATTATTGCGGATGAAGAAATATGTACCATCTATTGTAATTTATTTAGGTATGTGCTACATTGTGATTGGGATGTATTCCTAGATATAATAATTTTCTTCGAATTGAGATTTTACTTTATGTTTGTCTTGAAACCTTACACATCGTTACTGAATTAGGTGAGAATGAAATAAAATTTGTACTTTTTGTGAAAATAATTAAATATTTGGAGTTTTCACGAGTGAGTCATTTCCCTTCATACCAATTTTTAATTAGAGCTCGATCCAATCAAATTGTAAATGACACAAAACAATCATTTTCTTAACAAATTTCATAGAATACATGTGTTCTTTCGTTTTTTAACACTCATCTATTGCATTAGATCATTTTGTATTAGAAAATACTAGGGTTCCAAAATGGATTTCAAATGTTAATTTGACCAATTTTAATTGTTTGAAAGTTGTAACACTAATAATTGTGAGAAAAGGCCATGTATGGCACTATGACACTATTTGAACTGAAATGTCCAAAATGAAACAAATTGTGGGAATGATCCAAAATAGCACTCCTACACGCGGTTTAGTGTTGCGTTTTGGTTTTATAATATACACGCTGCATCGTGTAGCGTTTAGGTTTATGGTTTTTTTAGAGAATGCCTCTTTCTGTACTTGATTATTGAGTATTTTCTCTATGTTAACCAGTCTTCCAACTCTGCAGAAATATATGCTGGCTGCTGAGCTTGTTACTTGTCAGCCAGTTATTGTTAGTATGCAGGTTAAACAATTTATTCGATTTCAGGGATGCTAAAAACTCAATTTCTGGAAATATAAAGCGATAAAGTTGTCAATGAACATATTGCACATGCACCTTTTTTTGCGGGGACAAGTTATATCTGAGATCATAGTAATGGTCCTATTCATAATGAAAATTGAGAAATATCTATTGTCATATCAAAAGTTGAAAATATCCACATAGAGAAAAACCATTTTATAATAATTTATACTTACCCCGGATGACATTGTTTATCTCCTAAAAAGCATTGACGTGATGTTTGGTTGGAAAAAATAAAATTTGGTCGAAATGGAATGAAATTAGTTCATGCTTTACTAAAACGGCATGTGTTACATCGAAATTTCCATCCTTTTTTAGCTTACCTTATTTGTTACCTCGGATGGCATTGTTTTATCTCCTAAAAAGCACTTATGCATTATTTGGTCGGAAGAATTAAAATTTGGTGGAAATGGAATGAAATTAGATCATGTTCTACTAAAACGGCACGTGTGCATTCTCTCCTGCCCTTGCATCGAAATTTTCATCCTTTTTTAGCTTACCTTGGTTGTTACCACAGTCTACAGTTCAGTCTCCAAATAATATTATCTCAAAAACTTCTTGATTCATCATTATATCTTCCTATAAAAGAGGTGTCATCAGCTATGACTAAAATTGTCAACATATTTGTGAATAATATGCTTTTGATTGAATTTACATGCACCCTCAGATACCATAACCAAGCAATGACTCTTCGTTCCAAACATGAAATTTCTTTTAGGCCATTTGTTTGAATGAAAAATAGATTATACACATTATTTGATAACTAGTTTCGACGTCTTAAGAATCTTATGTAAATCTTGTTTGCCGGTAAGGAAAAAAATTGCTAAATGGTACTTGTAACAACGGATTTTCACGTGAATCACAACAGAAAAAACTTGGCCAAACGGGTTGTACTAAATAATCAGCTTATATAACAGATATTGTCGTACTCGTATCGAAATTTTATGTCAAGTAAACTAATATCCAGTAGGATAAGTTAAATGAGAATGGTGGTGCAACCTGTAGATTAACATAATCGGTTTAGCAAGTCTTTAGTAACAAATTTACTGGCTTAATTTGATATAACATCATTATAATGCTAAATAAGATAATTAATTTCATTAAGAATAAGATTTTTGTAACTCCCGAATCATCGAAATTGTCACAGTAAGAACATGCTTAATTGTCATAACACAAAGAAAGAGCTAATAAATGTTGCCAGCTTTCAGTGTAAATGTCAAGCCTCTTATAAATTGCAAATGATTATCCTCTACACATCACAGCTTCAACATACATAAACATACCTTCATTATCTTTTCTCTTGGTTTTTGTTCTCTGATAGTTAGTTTAGTCATGGCAAAAAAGCCTAGCATTGGTCGCCAAAAGATCAAGATTGCGAAAATAGAGCGTAAAAATCACCTGCAAGTTACCTTCTCAAAACGCCGTTCTGGCCTTTTTAAGAAGGCAAGTGAGCTTTGTACACTTTGCGGAGTTGAGATTGCCATTATAGTCTTTTCTCCAGCTGGAAAAGTGTTCTCCTTTGGACATCCTAATGTCGAAGGTATTATTGATAGATTTCTAAGTCGAAATCCTCCACCTTCAAACTCAAGCACCATCCATCTTGTTGAGGCTCATCGTAGTGTGACTGTTTGCGAACTGAACTTTCATCTCACACAAATTTTCAATGAATTAGAGGTTGAGAGGAAAAGAGGAGAAGCACTTGATGACATGAGACAAGCTAGCCAAAATCAGTTTTGGTGGGAATCTCCGGTTGAAAAGTTAGGTTTTGACGAGCTTCAACAATTGAAGGATTGTATGGAAGTGCTGAAGAAAAATGTGAACAATCAAGCTAACAATATCTTGGTTGAGAATGCAAATTCTAATTTGCCACTTTTTGGTTCTAATGGACACAGGGCATTTGATCAGTATGAAACTAAACCTAATCAGATCAATCCTGCATCTCATGTCCCTGGTTATGGATATGGTAATGGCTATTTTTGATCTAAGCAATTTTGTTGCATATCTGAGCTAGTATCTTGCTAGCCAGTTATGAGTCTCCAATTTATTTGATGCTTTATATGGCTTTGATCAGGGAGAGAGTTCATTTTTCTATCTATTGATTACAATTGTATATTGAATTTGATGAACAATTTTATCTGAAGTTTATTCCAAGGTAATAATGAATATTGTTTTTGGAAACGGTCACCTGCATATATTTAGCTATTCTTGCACTTTTAATAGGTTATTTCTTTTGGAAGTGGTGCAGCATAAATTTTACTAAAATTTTAACATTCAATCTTCTATTATAAAGAAGAGACTCTGTCTCCCCTCGGTTAGTCGACCCCAAGGGTATTCTAAAGTTCCTCCACCCAAATGGAGGCTGTAGCACAGAATCATGCCCGCGCTACCAGTTGGTGCATTATGCAAATGTCATAGTTCCTAATAACAGGTCTGATGTATAAAATGTACCGAGAGATGTTGCATTGATAAACAATCTAGACTTTCAGAGTGCGACACTTTAAAAGTTCTGAGAAATGGTGGAAATTGAATGTGACACTCTACACCCACTCTTCTAAAGATTAACCAGTGTGCAATCTCCATCTCAGAGTAAGTATTAAAGTAGAGACATACATTCCATCTCAGACATCAATATTCCAACTTCATATTTTATACCGCATCAGGCAAATTTATCCACCAACATGGCAACGTCGGCAAATATATGACTCCATAAGTGACTCAATTCTTCACACAAAAGAAAAAAAATCATTTGAACGAGAGAAACTGGTTTTATACTGTCAAATCGCAGTGCCTTCGTAGTCTCATGGCAATACAAACTATTTGCATGTTGAATCATATTCTTTAGGCAGATATTTAAGCTTGTTGAACGAGCTGAAATCCAACCCTATAACCTACTCAGAAGAGAACAATAAAAGCTGGTAATTTTCGAAATGTTACCAATAGAATTATAAGCAATTTTAAGCCTCGCATCATTTCCAACTGCTCATGCAATCGCTCCAGCAATAAACAGTCCCAATATGTAGTAATTTAAGCAATCCGTCAGGATAAAGACACATCAAATTAATCAGGCCCACAAATAAGTGTAAGCAGTTGTTCAATAGCATTTGAAGTTGAATCAAACATCCTCAGGCCTTCCATATTTCCAAGTTCAGGTAACTTTTCAAGTTTCTTGCAACTGTGCAAGCTCAACTCAACCAATTACTGCATACATCACTTTGTGTTGGTCAGTTGGCATGTATAGAAGTAATCAGGGTCCAACTACCCCATAGTTTCTTGGACTAATCTAGTAACTGTAGTTTGATCCATGAGTACTAACTGGACTCTCCAAAATCTGAAATTTTGGCAACATAATGTACTATCCAGTAAAACATTATTTAATTTAACATTATATGGATGACAGGTATGGAAATTGCCAGAGTAAAGATACTCAAGGGAGCTATAGGATTTGAGAGTAATTCTCAACCGATTCTCAAATGACAACTATGATGCGCCTCCATCAATACTGTGGACATCATGGAATAGAAGTATCATTGGATACAAAGTCATATACAAAAAATGGTACCTCACAGTATAAACAACATCACAAAAGTTAAACCACATTTCTATGGTTATCTTGGCTAAGAATCACCACCTCATTGATAACTAATCTGTTTGAATCTCATCCATTATTTTTGACTTTTTTATTGCAGCTATACAGTAATAAGGTAACATTCCTTTGTAAACCATAATGTAACAGCCCTGTCCAAGAATCCTATCCCAACATAGGTGTTGATCGGCTTATTTAGTTCTTTATCTGTAAAATGTTTTGTATCCCTATTTTTTAAATTACTTCATTGACTTAATACGCGACCACCATTTTGATGGTAGAATATGTCCCTTTGCTTAGTATGTTCTTTCATTTAGTGAGATTGGTTATCGCATAGGACATGTAAGGAAAATATACTCAAACAAAGAGAGAAATTCTTCCAGCAAAATGGCGGTGTCTTGTTAGGTCACAAAACATTTTACAGATGAAGATTTACATAAAGCGACCAACACCTATGCTAGGATTCTTGGACAAGATAGCTACGGTATAGTTTACAAGGGAATATTACCTTATTAAGGCGCAGTTGCAATAAAAAAGTCAAAAATAATGAACGCGGGCCAAAAAATAGAGCAATTCATCAATGAGGTGGTGATTCTTACAAAAGTTAACCACAAAAATGTAGTTAAACTTTTGGGATGTTATCTAGAATGTGATGTATCATTGTTTGAATATGAGTTTGTATCTAATGGTACCTTATTGCATAACGCTCACATTATCAGTGGAGGGGCACCATGGTTATCTTTTGAAAATCGATTGAGATTTGCTGTTGAATCATCTGGTGCTCTTGTGTATCTTCACTTGGCAGCTTATATGCTGATCCTCCATCGAAATGTCAACTTAGCTAACATTTTAGTGGATGATCATTGTGTTGCCAAAATTTCAGATTTCTAAGTGTTCAAACTATACACCAAAAGTGATGTAACACTCAACCAATTGCCTGCAAACAATACGCAATATATTCATTATCAAAATTATTTGAATTTGAACTTGTATAATAGAATAATTAACTATACACAATTTTATTTTCCATGTATAACAATAATTGACTCTTCATATATCTACCCTGCAATTCCATGTAACTATTTGGTCCAATTATCTAGAACAAAGAATTTGTTTCAATCGTCTTATTCCGCTTTCAACATCTTGGACCTTACAATCTCTACTTTTAAGAAGCTCAATCAAAAGTTGCTCAAGTAAAGGAGATAGAGGACTACCTCCTTGAATTTTGTTTGACATTCGCACAGCTAATATCAAATCAGTTGGAATGAATTGATTTGTGGTATTTTAGTGTACAAAGGAGCAAACACAATATGATATATAGTGGATAACTAAAGTAGCCATATCAACAATCAAATAATACAACAACAAATAAATAAGTGGGCTTACTCATAAGCATCTGATCCCAGATGGTATCCTGTTAATTTCGCAATCTCAGCAAGAGCAGATTTCCACACCTCCACCATATCCACAGAAAAAAGCTTCTTATGATTCACAAACTTCACCAAAACTCCCTTCCTGGTATCATAAATCCAATGAATCAACATATTAAAGTACAGAAACAACTTGTATTTTACTAGCTCATTAGGCTGCATGGCGAACAAGCAGAGTCCTCTGAGAGAACGACAAACTTCATCGGTGTTTGTTTGATTGCTTTAGTAACTTTCCATGAAATTTCTTGGCCCTTTTTGCTTAATCGAAAGCAAAGTAAAGAGAGAACAAAGAGGAAACGAAGAAGATGAAGAACAATAAGGGCCAGTTGAGGAACATATGAAAATGTATAATGCTTCTCAGTGGATATTGAACTAGCCATTGTGAGACCATTACCTTTATACAACTTTTCTACGTTTCCATCACTATTGTCAGTCATCATTATCTTCACTCGGGTCTGGTAGACATGCAGAACATGTTTGGTTTATTCTTTTTCGAAAATTATTTTTTAGATTTTAATTTAAACTAAGAATATATTTTTTATACTGTTATTGATTCTTCAATAAAGAGAGATTGATTTGTACAAAATCAAACTACAAATTTGAAATAAGAATATAGATAATAAAATTTTGTAAGTCGCATTATGTAAACCTACTGGAAACATGCACAGAGTAGAGCATGGGCATAGAATATGTTAGGTATATATGAGAACATGGAAGAAGGAATGGAAGTAAAAGTCCCATCATGCATCTTAGAGGTTAAGATATTTATGTGCAAAATTGCAAAATTTCGCAGAGAGAGGAGACAAAGAAAAAGATGAACTTGATGTCAAGTAAGTATCAATATCACAATCTTAGTAAGTTGTAGACTAACCAAAAGGTAGCAACATGGGATGCTTGCCCATAGCCCCATATGCAGTTGCTGCCTTGCTGGTACCTTCTCGATCAGTGATGTAAGTATAATTTATACATATTTTATATCAAATTCGATCCCATTTATCCTTATTTTGTAACACTTTTGTTCTATTAGTACGTAATGGTTTTTACGTTGGATGGATGGATGCTAAGTGGTGAAATTCATCTTTTGTTAGGAAATTGTGCAAATAGCAAGGTATAAGGAAGAAGAATGCGTGATGAATGAAGACAAGTAAAAAAGACTCAGGATCCTCAGTTTCTGGTGCAAAGACACGGTTATAACAGCAGCAAGTTCAGGATCTTAGTCACGGATTCAGGGATCCTAAGGGCAGATTCAACACATGTTTGTAGGGGTGACAATTTCTGATCCAACCCGAAAAAATATGAATTTGGATTAGTAAATATTCAACCCGAAACAACCAAGTATAATCTGACACCAACCCGAAATTTGAAAATGACCCGAAAATTAATGAACCCTCTATTTATAACCATAATTTTGAAATACCTTATGTTTAAAATAACTAAATTTAAGTAAAATAAAATAACTTTCACGTGAAATGATGGAGACTCGCTAGTTGTTTCATAATTATTTAATAGTAATAACAACATTTTATACATATCCGGCCTTTTTTACACCTAACAAAGTGGGTACAGTACATATTATACATTTGAACTGTAATTTTCACGTGCAATGAAATAGAAATGAACTATTTTATCTTAAAATTTTTGCAAAAGCAATCAGTCCATATAAATTGGGACAGAGGGAGTATATGATATATGAATATATTTTCAATAACACTAAAAAAAAAGTAGAGGTGGTGAAATCCGAAATGACCCGAAACCCGACATGAACTCGGTAGGTACGAGTCAGAGTTAGTAAAAAATCAACCTGAAACAACCAGGTACAATATGACCCGACATGAATCCGACCCAGAACCCTAAATTGCCAACCTTACATGTCAAAGGGTCCTGAGTTCGAGTTTAGGGTCTTGAGCCAGACGAAAATTACTTGTTTTCAACATATTTATTTTGTTTTAATTATTTTTTCTACACTTTGTAAGGCTTTTAAAATAAATGCCCATCCAAGTATAAAAACATAATTATTATTAGGGTTTAAGGGAGAGCTGTATTATTTAGAGAGAGATATAGAAAGAGAAACTTTGAGAGAAAGATTGGGCAAGGATTGAACGGATTTAATCCAAGCTTTTCAAAATTTCTTCAAGTTGTATTTTTCTTTACACTAAACTCTTGTAATCATGTTTTCGCTTATTAATATATTATTATTTTCTTCATTGATTATAGGTAACTAATTTCCTAATCCGGGAATTAGTTATTATTTATTGGTTCTATATGTTTGCTTGATTATATTGTGACTTCTCTATGTTGCTAATCTATCACTGAAGTCTTAACTCAGTTAAGGGAGTCGCGAACCCTTAATTATATTTTTAGGAATTATAACGAATTGGGATAAGATTTATAATTCTAGTACATGATATGATACACATAGTTCAATTATTAGATTAGGAGATTAATATGCAAATTATAAAACATGTAATTCTTGGTTCTTAATAGTCTATAGTTGTTCTTTGTTTGAGCATGAGAGTGGCTTTCAAGGTATAATTTTAGGCACTATATTGTATCTCAGGAGGGAACAATATAAATCTTAGAAGAATTGTTTTTAGCAAAGTTAGAGATTTTTGTGTTGCAATATATAAGATATTCATTAGACCAATTGAAGAACCCTAATTCTTGGATTGCTTTCCCACATCGTTAATTCTTAGTTTTTAATTATTTTGTAGTTTAGTTTAGTTGATAGTAAAACTCACAATTAATTCTCCAAACCTTCTAAATAACAAGAGATTGTTTATCTGATTTGATATTGAATTCAGTGCTTCCCTGTGAACGAACTTTTACTAAAATATCCAATACTAATACTGTACTAATAGAATGTTTAGTAATTTTAATAGTTTTTTATTGCTGTTATTCTATATATCTATGTATGTATATTTTCTATATCTATTTATATATATATATATATATAAATGGATAATATCCATATATATATACAAATAGATATATTAAGACTAAAAATATATATCCATATATATATATATATACAAATAGATATAAAAAAATATACATACATAAATATATAGAATAATATCTATAAAAATAAAAATAGTTTTTTTAAGAGAGAGAGGTCAAGAGCAGGGTTGTGAATTGGGTTCTGGTTTTGTGTTTTTGGGATGTGGTTGCGCTCAGGGCCTCCTGAATGTTGCTTCAGGGTCCTGAAATAGTAGATGTAGCATCTTACAAAATTCTCTCCTTCCACCTACATTGTCCATAAAACACAATATTATTATACACTTCTTGAAAATCAATCCTACTAATAATGTACAACAAATAAATGTCTTGGATTGCCTTTCAAGAAGCGCTAGTTTAACGTCATTAGCTCAACACATTTCATTTGAATTTAAGCTGGATGATTCGAGAGAAGCCAATTGACTCTCCTTGGAATTTCATCACCAACTAAATATGGCTTAAGTCTGTGTCCATTCACTTTGAAACTATTTGAACCATCACAAGTGATATCCACAACATCATACGGATACACCTTAATAATTTTAAAAGAACTAGATCATCTAGATTTCAATTTTTCGAGAAATAGTTTCAATCTTGAGTTGAATAGTAGAACTTGTTTGCCAATTTCAAACTCCTTGGGCTTGATATGTTTGTCATGCCATTTCTTTGTCTTCTCTTTATAAAGTGCAACACTCTCATAAGACTTCATTCGAAATTCTTCAAGTTAATTCACTAAGCTAGTTGTAGCAACCGGCTTACTCCTGCGGAAGTCGCTTCCATGTTCAGTAACCTAGTTGCCCAATATGCTTTGTGCTCCAATTCTACCGGTAAATGACATGGTTTTCCGAAAACCAGCCTATACGGTGATGTACCAATATGTGTCTTGAAAGTTGTTCTATATGCCCATAGTGCATCATCAAGCTTCTTTGACCAATCTTTTCTAGAACTAGCCACTGTCTTTTCAAGAATTTGCTTCAATTCCCTGTTTGCAATCTCCACTTGCCCATTAGTCTGTGTGTGATATGGTGTAGCAACCTTTTGAGTCACTCCATACTTTCACAAAAGATCTTCAATTATTTTGTTACAAAAGTGAGACCCTCCGTCATTGATTATAACTCTAGAAACCCCAAATCTAGTGAAGACATGTTTTTGCAAAAACTTTTTCACCACTCTCGCATCATTGGTAGGACTAGCAATTGTCTCTACCCACTTGGAGACATAATCAACTCCTACCAAAATAAACTTGTTTCCATAAGACGCTGGAAACGGACCCATGAAGTCTATCCCTTATACATCAAATAACTCCACTGCAAGAATAGGTTGTAGAGGCATCTCATTCCGTCTCGATATATTTCTTGTCCTTCGACATCTATCACAAGTAAAAACAAAACTTCTAGCGTCTTGGTACATTGAAGGCTAATAAAATCCAGACTGTCAAATTTTTGCTACCGTTTTCATGCTACTGATGTGACCCCCGCACTCAAGAGCATGAATGTTTAAGAACATCAGGAATCTCTTCATGCAGCAAACATCTTCTCATCATCCCGTCTGCACATTCTAATTTTAATAAAAACCATTCTTGTAAAATTACTAATCCATTCTTATAAAATTCTCATCATCAATTTTAGTAAAAATCATTACCAATAGAACTAAAGTGTTATAAAATAAGGATAAATGGCATCAAATTTGATATTAAATATGTATAAATTATACTTACATCAATCAATTATACAATGGCTTGCTTTTTTTATTTAAATGTAATAGGAATTATTAGAATTAGGCAGTACATCTGTTTGTGATAAAAAAGTTTTCAATTTCAAGTATTATTTCACTATAAAATTCAAAAATTAGAGGTTGTGAGGAAAAGAGGAACGTGACTCGATAAAATGAGACAAACTAGCCAAAGTTAATTTTGGTGGGATCTCCAGTCGAAAAGCTAGGTTTTGTAAGATTCAACAATTGAGAGATTGCTTGGAGGTGCCGGAGAAAAGTGTGATCATTTAAGCTAGCAGGGGGAGAATGCATATTTTAGTTTGCCATTTTTTGGTTCAAATGGAGAAAGGCTCTTTGATCAGTATGAAACTCTACCAGATTATATCAATCTTGCTTCTCATGTCACTAGTTATGAATATGGTAATGCTATTTTTAATCTTCTTGATCTAATAATTTTGATTTTTATTTGGAAAATGAATCTAACATTTTAACCGTTCACAAATATTGTACCCTGAATTCGATGAACAAATTTATAGCCATTACGACAAAATCACGAAGCATAGTATGAGGATGCTTTCTTGTAAGAGCGGAGCTAATGTCAGGTGAACCAACTTATGTGTTACCTGATCACAAATAAACTACATTACTCTACATGCCTGCAAAATGCTCCGATTGTTCAACTCCATTAATAGATTGTTGTAAATCATTTTAATGAAATTTTCGAATGTCGAAGCAGCAAAGTACTAATTACAAGACTCGTTATATTCCATATATGTATACATGCATCATGCATGTTTGATTCTAGGTGTAAAATAACTATTGATGTTCGTAAATTAAACCCAGGCAGTGTGTCAATGTGTCATTGCCTCGTATGATCATATCAGTGCTTCGTCAACTAAAAAATATCACTACTCGTCGAATAAAAAATATGTTCAAT
This sequence comes from Oenanthe sinensis, assembly GCA_028671895.1. Lineage (NCBI taxonomy): Eukaryota > Viridiplantae > Streptophyta > Magnoliopsida > Apiales > Apiaceae > Oenanthe > Oenanthe sinensis. Next base: position 54,584 of record JAPMAC010000223.1, on the reverse strand, counting down.
TCAAAATCAACTATTTCTTATATGACTTTTGGTCATTTCGGGTGACCCATAATTAATTCAAAATTTACACAAATTTTTAGGTCAATTAAAGCTGATCCGAATTCGAATTTTTTTTACCAAATTTTTATTTTTTAATTTAAAGTTTGACCGAGCCTAAAAGAATAAGTATAAATTCGAGTGGAATCTGATCAACACATTACTCGAATTCATCATTATATATTATTTAAATAATTTATATTAATCTAAAATACGATAACGTATATTTTTTTATTTACAAGAAAATACGATAACATTTAAAAACAATTTAAAAGACCAACCGCTGGAGTAGCAAGGGTCACCCATGACCGCATCGTTTAAGTTGTAGTCGTACTACAAATTAAAATTAGTAGTAAATTGCATAGATTAGGAGTAATAAACAAGAAATAAAAGTTGATGATATCCTTTCAAACATATATAACAATGACCAGTATACAGCTCTATCAAAAATGACAACCAAGATTTTTATTATTAAATTAATTAAATTTATAAATATTACTTACGGCAGGCATGAAAACAACTCATATCTCCTTGCAAAATCACTCATATCCTGCCAACATTTTTCGAGTCAGGCAGGATACAGAGTTTCCGCAATCTCAAAGTTTCGATGTGGGGTTGGTTTATATTATAAACAAATATTATATATACACACTCGAATAAAAGTGGATAATGGTATAAATATATGGTCGGTTGTATCAAATTCTAATAAATCCGAACATATGTTTTCCGCTAATTATATCCTATATATAATTAGAATAACGAAGTATTATTAATTAATAATTAAATAATTATGATTTAATCTACGAATAAAATAATTAACTTAATAATATTTTTAAATATTATTTATTAATATATATAACTAAAAATAGTATTCTTTTTAAAAATATAAATTAAATATTAATATTAAAATTGAATAAATATAAATTTTTTAAAATTAAAATTTTAATTATAAAATTATTATAAATTGTGCATTGGCCTCTAAGCTGGTAATATTTAAGTTACATATGTATCAGATATCACGGATACTAAATTGTGTTACAAATTAATATAATTTTTATGAATATGCTATTTAAAGACATGTCAGAGATTGTGGGGTTAACAATGTAATCAACTAAGGTACTTAGTCTTAATCAATAAAAAAAATTAAATATAATGTACTGTCATATGTATATTAACAGTATATTTAACAGTCACTTAAAACATTATGTTTTAATATAGTACAAATAGGTGACAACAAGTTTGATAGTTACTTCTTGTACAAAAGAATAAAATGATTCATGTGGTAGAAGTTCACAGAGTGTTCATGCACAACATGTTTCAAATCTCCGACGGTAATATCAAATACTCAAGCCTATGACATTATATTCAAGTGACAGCATAAAGGAGCAACTGATAGTAACTATTCTCTCGACATAAACTTAGCGGTAAATGAAGAAGTGAAGACAACAATTTTTACTGACATCAACATTGGCGAAAATAGTTGTTAGTAACTTTGAAAACAATATGTATGGATGAATAATTAAGGTTTGATAGCATAGTATGCGGAGCCATAGATGCCGTCACCATAGAGGAGATAGAAGTTGACAACATACTTCTAGTAAAATTGACAGTTTGTTTCTGGTAGAAGAGTAGACAGTGAAAACACAAGAAATGATTTTGACATTTCTATCTACTCTATCAAGTCTCCTACTGCAATTTGGGAAAAAACAATCAAAAAGACAAAGTGTCCTAAAGGAGTCAAAAAATTCTGTACATCTCATAAACACTTTATCTATAAAGGGAGTGAAATCAAGGTTGAATAGAAAAAACAATGTTTCTATTTCAAGCTTTATTCCAGGACAAATGAAAGATACACATATGATATGTGTTTCGGTATAAATACACACATCTCACAAACACTTTTCACCATGCAACTAAGTTAGAAATACATTTTTCATTCTCTCAAGCTTGGTAACAATAACAAATCTAATTGTTATTGTAACTTAGTAGCTGGAATCATTTCTAATCAAGTTGTAGCAACAAAATTAATGAAACATTAATTTTGAAGTTAAACATCTTGTGTCCTTTAAATTGTTTAGATGTTTGTTTTTATACTTGCTAATATAGTTTTTTATTTGTTGTTAATAAGAAATTAGTAAATATTAGTAAGTTGCATTCAATCCCCCTTCTGCAACACTAATTCTCTTTAACAAGACACTAATTTAAAAAATATATAAAGTACAAGAATGAAATTTTGTAAGTAGTTAGGTAAAAAGGTACATTATAATTATTGAAAAACTTTTATACAAAAATAGTGGAGAAATGAGAGTATGGAGATATAAGAATGTATAATTTTAAAATGTCATGACAGCAGTAATGGCATGGCATGGGTTAACGATGAATATCTTATGAACAAAAATAAAAATATGATCTTATTAAATATTAAACGGGCAAAAATTGTGATTGAGTGATCTATTTATTAATTTTTTTTGCAAAAATATGAAGAACAACAAAAATTATACATATTCTCTATGTACGTTTCAAATCATTTATTTATTTTTAATAGAAAATACTATTTCTGATATGAATTATATCGAAATATAATAATATGGAGTAAGGAGTTTCTTTTATTTAAAAAAATTATTATCTAACCGTTGGACACATAGAAATGATTACAGAAATTTAGATAATACAATTTTAGTGTGTGAATTCGAAAAAATCTTGATTTTAATATGAGAAATGTGAATGTGAAGATGCGTTGGTTTTATAATTCTTGATTGTAAGAGTTAGTTCCAGAGTCCCACCCATTTGTTTACATTTCAAGAGAAGGTCCGACACGTATTTTAAGGTGCATATAAAGTATAATTTCATAACTTATTTTTAAATTTTTTTTCCTCAAAGAAAATTTAAACAAAAAAAATTTAAACATTCAATTTTTATTCAAAAACAAAAAAATGTAAAAATAAGTTACGAAACTATACTTTATATGCACCTTAAGATGCATGACGGATGCTCTCTCCGAAACGTAAACAAATGAGCGGAACAGAGAGAGTATGTAATATGTAATACTGTATATAAAATGAGTAATGTTAGGTATTTCAATTTTTTTCACAATTATTTTTAAATGATGATGCAGTTATTTTTAATTGAGCTATTATAAATGTATATACACAAGGCGGCAAGGGTTCCTTATTTTAAATAGAATTAAATCAATAAAAAAATTTCATATAAATATCATGTGTTAATATTAAATATATATATTTTAAAAATCTTTACATTGCAAGCTGGTTATTATTAGAATCAACATTTGATAAATGTTTTCAAAATTTAACATATAATTTTATCTTCCCTATATATAACATGTAGGGTTGTAAATAAACCGGACTGAACTTGAATTTTTCAAAATAAATTGAATTGAGTCGAGTTTTCTAATTGAACATAAATTGATGTTCAAACTCAATTTGATAATAAATTAGCCGGACACAATTTTGTTCAGGAATAAATCGAATTGAGCTAATCTCGAACCGAATTCGAGCTGTTTGTTAACCATTCATATATTTTTTATTCAACTAAATCCAATTTATAAAATATAAATCACGCGAGACTCACAACTAAATTTTATTGAAAAAAGTTAGAACTTAGAAATGATCAAAAAATTTTAATTACCGCAACAAGTATAATTTTATTTCGTTATTTGTCGTTATTAATTTTTTTTATTAATTAATAAATTCTAGATATTAAGTGTAGTTGGATAGTTTTTTTTCACATTAATTTATAAAACTCATATATACTCCTTTTTTGATTTGTTACTATATAAAATTTGACTCGACTTATTTATCAAACCGAACATATTTTAATATTTAAAATCGTATTCACTAAAAAAATAAATCAAATCGATTCCAAAATAATCGAATCGAATTCAAAATTTGCTTAGCAAGGACTCTATTCGTTTATGGCTCAACGTGTGTATATATTCTTGCAACAAACCAAAAAGAACAAGAAAGAAGAAGAGTTTAGTGAGAAAAATGAATTTGAAAAGACTCATGAGACCCACTCAACCCCATCTATCCATGTATCTATCGATGTATCTAATGTATGTATAGACTATAGTTGGTGAAGACCGGCAACTGTCCAAAACCAATACTAAAAAGAACGAAATAAGTAGATTACAAAACTTACCAAGTCGCTTACAGCTGTCACCTTTACCCTCTCCAGCTAATCAAAAACATTCCTTTTACTTGCAATGTATGTATATCTATCTATCTATCGACTATCATTCTATCTATATATGCAACTAACTGTTTGACAGAGATGCCCAATTGCTGGCAATCTTTTAGTGTGTGTACGTGCACACAGCTCATACCCTCTTCCAGCCTGTCTCTTCCTTAACCTTCATCATCTTTTCTTACATACACACAAGTATATATACACACAGTTGTTGTTAATATTTGTGCAGGTTTCAGAAAAACTTTGAGTGTAAAGTTGTGGTAAAGGGTTCAATGGATCCCTGTCCTTTTGTGAGGATTCTGGTCAAGAATCTTGCTCTTAAATTTTCAATCTTGAAAACAGATACTTTATGTTATTGTAAGATCAAACTCAAGGATTTTCCCACACAAACCTCCAAGATTTGTGTTGTTTTGCAAGAAAATCAGCAGATTGATGACCAGATTCATGCTTCTTTCAACTTGAAAAAGTCAGAGTTTGATAAATTGATGGAGAAATCAGGGGTTACAAAGAGACCCTTTTGTGTTAAGATTGAGATTTTTGTTGGGAAGAGTGAAATTTCATGTGGGTTTGGTGGGGGGAAGAGGTTAGGGAGTGTTTGTTTGGATTTGAAGAGTGTGGAGAATAGGGTTTGTGTGATTCAGAATGGGTGGGTTGAGATTGTTAAAGGGGTTAAGTTGAATTTGAATGCGAGGGTTGAGCCTGACCCGAGATTTGTGTTTCAGTTTGATGGTGAGCCTGAGTGTAGTCCTCAAGTTTTTCAGGTTAATGGGAATGTTAGACAAGCTGTTTTTACTTGTGAGTTTGGTTACAGAAACTCAGGCGGGGAGCGTAATTTGAGAACAAGGTTAGTTCTTTGAATTCTTAGATTTGGTATTTATGTTTGATTGTATGATTTTTTGAAGTTTTTGTAATTGTTGTACTAGATGTAATGTTTGCTATTGATTTGAGTATGGTTGCTAGGACGGTTTTTTGAACTTATAGTTAAATTGAAGATCTTGTTCCTTTTCTTGATAATAGTAGTGTTATTAGTTGACCTTAGTAGATAGTAGAAGTTATGTTAATATGTTTTGTAAAATTGTTGCGAGATCTCTAGAAAATTGAATAGAGAGTGGTTCTAAGTTTTAAAATAGATCTGTTTAGTGATCCATGAATTCTCTTTTATTGGTAGTAGTAGTAGTGGGATCATCTGTATAGCTGTAGTTAGTTTTGTTGTCTTCTAAATTATTGCTAGGAATCCACTTCCAATTGTTGTCTAATCTGAATATTCTGTTATTGTTCAACAGATCAATAGAATCTGAATCCAACAAGTCAGGAAGCTGCTTAACTTCACTGCGCAGTGATAAAGAAATACACCCAAAAGAGCGAAAAGGATGGTCAATTACAATCCATGACCTATCAGGATCACCTGTTGCTTGTGCATCAATGGTGACACCATTTGTTCCATCAAATGGTACTAATCGTGTCTGCCGTTCCAATCCAGGCGCCTGGCTCATCCTTACGCCTGGCCAGGCAACCTGGAAGCCATGGGGCCGTCTTGAGGCATGGCTTGAAAAAGGTGACCAGCTTGGCTACCGGTTTGAGCACTTTCCTGATGGCGGTGTTGATGCTATCACTCTCACTAATTCCAAGCTCAGTACAAAGAACGGTGGAAAATTCATAATTGACAATAGTACTGGTCCCTCTCCAATGAGCACTCCTAGCAGCAGCTTTGATTCCGGGTCCATTTCCAGTTCAGATGTTGGGTCCGGATCATGGGCACACTTATTATATCGAGGGTTTGTGATGTCATCAACGATAATGGGTGGTGGAAAGTGTAGCAAGCCAGAAGTGGAGATCAGTACACATCATGTAACGTGCACGGAAGATGCAGCTGCTTTTGTTGCTTTAGCTGCTGCAATGGATCTAAGTATGGATGCGTGTAGATCGTTCTTAAGTAAGCTACGGAAGGAGTTGAGGCAACCGAGTCAGGATTAATCAATTTCATTTTTGTTTTGAACATAGTTAGGTATTTTAGTTCAGATGTTCTTGGATTTGTTGATTAACTAGCATAAGTTTTTGGCTTGCTAAATTTTTTCAAGTGTACAGTCATTAGACAAGAATTTTGTTTCTGAGTGAAATTTACTAGTTGATTCATCTGATTTTGTATAGTACTATTGTTTAAATATTTTAAATTTTGTAGTAGTTTCTTGAGAAGGATGATCTGTGTTTTGGAATCCTATGATAGCCCACTGTATTGAAAGTGATGCAATTGGTTTTATATGTTGGAACACCCTGGATACCGGTACCTGAGACCTAGCTATTACAGTAAATTTTAAGTCATTAAACAAGTAGCATAACTGACATGTTGAACATGTAATTTTAAACATTGGTGTGGATATGGATGCTTGTACATGGATTTTAAATCAGTGGCCGAGCGTGGGAGAGGGGCCTTATTATATGCATTTTGAAATATACTCCAGGTGGGTCTGATCACAGTTGTGTCCCACAAAATTAAATAAGAGTTGACATTAGAATTATTTGTTTAGTTAGTCGCATCTAATTTGTACATTTAATAGAAATAAAATTTAAGTTATTACGGCTCTGTGGCCAGTATAATGCATCAGCATTCATCACACAATATAATGTGCAATTACAAAAGAAGCTAGTTACAACTTGCAACATTGTTCATCATGAATTTGCAAAACTTGTTTCGATCCAACAGCATTGTAATATCCAGTATTTTTTTTAGAATAATAAAATAAATTAATAATAATAATAAGGGATTTAAATTGGATAGAGATTAGAAATTAAAATCAGATTATAATAATGGGTTTTCGAATATGGGTCGGATTTGAATAACCAAATTGTAGTAGGTTTATAAATTAAGGTTTTAGAACTCTATATATAGATTGAGATCTTCTTATTTTTTTCATATTTTTTTGAGCCACCAAAACTAAACAGTTATAAATCTCTTTCTACAAATCTTTATTTTTTTTCTTCGTCTTTTTATTGAAATTCGTAGAATTTTCCAGCTCTTCAGGGATGGAAGTGCATGGGAGAACAATCGAGGTCTGTACTCTTCTTATCTGCACTTTCTGCTATCTCCTTGCTTTTAACCATGAAAACAAGCTTCTAGCTAATTTTATACAGCCACCTTCTTGTCATTCGTGTGTGCATTTGGTCATTTCTTGATGGAGTATTTGATATAGTTATATATCAAAACAGTGGTCACTGACAAGCGACAACCTTACAACCTTACAGCAGTGAGCGCGTCTCTGGATGTATTTACATATTATTCCTGATTATTGTAATGACAAATTGGACCAGCATTAGCAAAGAGGCACCGATTTTTCTTATGTTCAAATAACTCTTTTATGAACTTGATCAGGCACTTCAATTATGGATGTTGTAAGGAAATGCACATCAACCTAAGCTCCAGGGCACTCTAAAAGTGGAGTGACAATAGACACAAACACAACCCCTCAATATTTACTGGTTTAAGGAGGGACAGCATATCATCACGGTCTCTCAATAGTCATTGAACTCTTACGTTTTAAATTTGTTTTACCCTATAGAACTTGGCTTATCTTTGTCTAAAGGGGACAGCTCTATTGAGCACTGAGTAGTGATTATCAATACTTGTAACTTTTCTACATACAAAAATTTGCACAAATTTGTTATTTCTTGTTTGGTCAAAGACATGTTTAATCGTATTGTATGATGTCTTTTTGTGCCTGTGCTGTTGATCTTTTAAGTCCGTTCATAGTTTCTCATTCCCATCAGTTTTGCATCTTAGTTTTATTATCGATGTAATTTGCAGCCTTTAGCTTAACATAACCATTCTTGCGACTATATTGCAATTTGCAGCCTTAGCTTAACATATATATTCTTGTGACTATATTAGATTTCACAAAGCCCTGGTGTAGCCATCCTTGCATCAAAACAAGATAGTGAGCAACGTTTATGTATATCAGAACTGTTAAGGTGCGCAAGGCTCCATGCATCAACAGGGTTGGGGAAAGACGGGTAAGGCTGTGTACATCGGATATGCCATACTTTGTATAGTTCAATTGTATCCTTTTGGGTACATTGAGATTCATATGACCAAGTGGATTCAACTTAATCTTTACCTGAAATCTGTCACAAGGAGTACAATCAATAATGGAAGGCCATACAGGTATGCAGAGTTAACTTGCCTCAACTGTATCCCCGTTGCACATATGCACCACAATGAGAAGAGTAACATCCAGAAGTCAAGATAACTCGACATATAATATATAGACGAGATGCCATTTCTAAACAGTAGTAACCAATACACAAAAACGATCTGAGTGGTAACTCTTAATATGCCATTTTGTGCAGTAAAGCAAAGAGAAAAACAACATATTACACACATTGAAAACACCTAAAAACTCAACGACATAAGCTATCATTCATCTGCCGCCACCTCACTGCTGCTTGCCTCCATTCTAAGATTTGGTAATGTCTCAAGATCTAATTGAGGCAATTTGTCCTCCATGATAATAGAATCAAAAGTTCCATTTTGAATTTTGCCCGCATTCTCACTGTTTGAAGAGTCCGAGCCTCCATGGTTGCCATATGCCTGAGTACTTAAGTCTGACTTTTCGGTTTGATTTGAATCTTTGTTTTCCCCTATGACGTTAATCTCAGATGCATCTTTTGTTTTAACAGATGCATTGGATGGCGCTGTATGTTCTAATGCAATTTGATCACTGGAGAAATTTGAGAATGCACCTAGATTAGACTCCACATATCCGGTTGAAATGGTATCAGTTGTGTTAGAATCAGATAGACTATTGACCATATCTATGCTAGAAATGTTGGCATGTTCTACAGAGACAGTTTGGATGTTGGAGCCTGCAGCAGAGCCCTTATCTTTGTCAGTGTCATTCTGAGCATGACTTAAATCTAATATGCTGATCTCCGTTCCATTAAGCAGATTGTGCAATTCTGTATCTACCTCTGCGGTATCATTGCTTAATTTTAATTTATCAGTGGACTCCGTTACTGTAATATTATGAAATATGCGTCCCTGGGATGTGGAGTTTAAAACTTCAGAACCCTTCTCTGGATTGACCATTGAAGAAGTCGCATTTCCAGCTGTTTCCTCCTCAAGCACGTTTGAGTCGGTAATGTTTTGACCAATAATGCTTTCTACGGTATTACTGCCTCTATTTTCGTTGCTAAGAGTATTCGTTTGGTTTTGTGTGCTACTAGATTCACTTTCAGAACTAAAAGTTTGGCCTTCATTCAGCACTGGAAGCATCATCGGCCTTGTACTGTTCTTCACGTGCTTCGTGAGTATTCTTAGTAACTCTATCATTATCAAGGTTATCTTCAGAACTCTCAGTTTCAATTTTACTGTCTTTATCTGCAAATACGTTTTCTCTACTTTTCTTTTCATCAACCTCATCATCTCCACCTCCTTTAACTTCATCCTCTTTCTCTTCTGCCTTGATGTCTACTTCTGTATCTTCATCTGCTTCTTCATCATGCTTCTCGTACTTCTTACTTGGTTCCTTCACTTGAGGGTGTGGATATTTTCTTCCTAGTTTCAAGATTTCATTATTTTCCCGTATATGTTGTGAGTTCCTTGCATCATTGTTCTCAAAATCCTTCTTCTTGTCATACGAGTGCTTGACCTGGTAAATCAACCAAAAGCAGATAGCAACCAACAAAATGATTTGCATTGCATGCTTCACCTTGAAGCCTTTATTCCTCTGGTTTCTACTTGAAGATTGCCTGTACATATTTAAACTTCCAGTTTCCTTGAACCTCCCTCAGATCAACAGATCACTGCTGAAACACAACACATGCATTAAATGCAAAATGAGTTAATCGCAATATCAACAAATCTACAATTTCAGTGGCCTAATTGCATATTGTTCAAATCAACCCCAATGATTTTACAGCTGGTAAAATCATGTATATAGGTCATGCTCATTACATTTAATGGCTCTTCATATCAAACAAATAGGAATATGTAACATGATTAAAAAAGTGCCCTATTCGACAAAACAGCCTTAAATTCTAATCAAGAAAAGGTAGAACTCCTATCTTAAACCCCTTAACTACATAAGATATAAGCTATATCATAACAAAGTAGTAGGGTCGCTAAAGATTATAGCCAAGTAAGATGAATAGGCTCTAACAAAGGTCATACACTCATACCCCTATACAAACAAAAACATTGTATCGAACTTGATACATATAAAAAAGGTGGTACCGAGTATACAAGGCTCCCACAAGGCCACAACAACAGGGCATGAGGACAGGGGCGTAGCAAACATTTCCGGGCCCTTGTGCAAAATTTTAAAATTGGGCCTTTCATATATACTTCGATATATATTAAAATCATTAAACTATATTTTTTAAATAAAATAAATTATCGAAAAATATTATAAACAAAAAATAAAGACTAACAAATTCGCTTAAAAAGAAATGCTCATCTTGTATGTTTTATGACAAAATATCTATAACACTTCTATGTTCAAAAGATCACTTTCAATTGCTATCAAAGCAAGTCCATATAAACCGATATAAATTTGGGGGCCCTAAGTTTTTGGGGGCCCTGTGCGGTCGCGGTTGCTCACCCCGTGCTACCCAGATACGCCCCTGCATGAGGAAGGTCCACATAAGCAACCTTAACTTTATATCTATAAGGGTTCTAATCCAAGGCCTAAGGGATCCCAAGCAGAGACTAGAGACTTGACCATCGCGTCAAATCTTCGAACTAGATACATATCCAGATTCCAGACCCATAATATGTATAAAAAAACAAATATAGTACAGTCTATTCTAATCAAAAAAAGAAAAAAAAGAAAGAAGAAGTTCTAATCTTTCTCCAACCTATGAATGCCCTCACCACAGGGAAGAAAGCAAAGGGGCATGTATATATACACAATAGCAATCACAATGAGCACAAAAATATCAAAACACCACAAGCAAGCCAACCCTAGAACACCCCAGGAAGCCATTACAATCAATTCAGAAATATACAAAGCTTAACAAATTACCCACAAGATAGACACAAAAAAGATGAATTTGTTCACACATAAATAAAACCCCCACCTTAAAATGAGTCGATAAACACCTAAAAGCCAACCCACAGCACTTTTATTCCAATATTATTCAAATACAAGAATAAATACATGCAAACAATGTACAAGAAAAATAATGAAACTGTATGAAGATTAAAAGATTAAAATTAAGAACAAAAAAGAAAAGAACATACCTTGAGTGAGAGAGAGAGAGAGAGAGACAGTCAAAGGGGAGTTGTTTAGTTGTGGACTATGACTATGCGTAGAAAAAGTGAAGTTTCTCGGCTGAAACCGAAAATAGGTGAAGAGGGAGAGAGATATGGGAATCGCCACACGTTTAATGCTAGCGGCCTGTACGTAGAGAGTCCCCTCCCCTCCCTCTCAAGTACCTTTTCTTACGAAAATACCCGTTCCTCCCCTAATTGATAAGTGTCTTATTTGTTTTCAAAAAATAAAATAAGTGTCTTATTTTGGCTTTCGTTATTAAATTAACTGAATATTATATATAATATATATTTAAAAAAAAATTTAAAAATTATATTATTATAAAATACATCTAATTTAGTTTAAAATGTATTTTTTAATTTTAAAAAATTATAAAAATACAGTACTTTTTAGTTTATGATTAAAATTTAGTCAATTTAATCCTTAAGAAGTTTAAGACACTCAGAGCTCATTTGTTAAATCTGAATTATTATTTATGAATGATTAATATTATGAATAAATAAGAATTGAATACAAAATAAATAAGATTATTTGGTAACTAATTTCTGTTAACTATCTGAATGAGAGTATTTATCAATTTTATTATATAGAAAATGAAAATTTGACATTAATTTGTAAAAGTAATTAAATTATATGTAATGATACTAATGATTAATGAAAGATAATGATACTAATTTTAAAATTATTACATATTATAAAAGTTTTGGAACACATAATAATAAATATAAAAAATATTTATATTAATATAATATAATGGATATTTTTTTTAAATTATAAATTTAATTTATATTATAAAGTTACATGAATAATATAACGATTGCAACACTATATTACAAATTTGCAATGTCATCTACTCATCTTAGCGCTTCGGCCAACAATTTCTATTTCGACCATTAAGAAGAAAACTAACCATTAACAAGAATTTATATATTGTCCCAACAATCTTATCGAACTTAACCAATCAAATAAGTCTGTTAATAAGAATTAAGAAGAAAACAAATGACCCTTACTCCCTCCTCTCTCCCTCATTAATTCAAGACATCAAGTGAATGAATCTCTTGAAATTGGTTCATTGACAGTTTAATATAGGTGTTAAAAGTCAAATATCATTTAAAATGAAATCAATGTACTACTAATATTTATGTTAGGAATATATTAATTTGATGATGTACAAAATACTAGAACAGGATTTAGCACAGTCTATCTGCAAGAATCAATCAACGGATATCTATCTGCAAGAAGCAATCGACTGATAAATATCGATCGATAAGTCATCAACTGATAATAAGCCATCGACTGATAAAGCCAATCGAGAAGTCATCGATCGAGAACTCAAGTCATCAACTGATATTTATCAATCGAGAACTCAAGTCATCAACTGATATTTATCAATCGAGAACTCAAGTCATCAACTGATATTTATCGATCGAGAACTCGACAACATATATTTCCTGATCGAGAACTCATCAACGGATATATAGTCATCAACGGATATTTATTGATCGAGAAGTCATCAACGGATATTTACCAATCGAGAAGTCTCACAAGTACTCGATTGATTAGCTCACAGCCTGACTTCTCGAAGCTTAAAGGAGATGAGTATTCGGTTGATTCAAACAGCTAGTTTAAAGGAAAGTCTTCGAAGATCAAAACAAATTTATTGCAGATATGCTATGGGAAGGAAAGGGAAAATTAAGGAAGTTGTCGGTCAGAGTTTACTCTATCAGAGAATACTTAGTTTACTCTAACAGAGAATGCTCTATCAGAGATTATCAACCGACAGAGTTTATCGGAAAAGGAAACAGACAAATCAGAGTCTGATTTGGATAGTAAGAAGGAATTCAAGTGCAAGTCTAATTACCTTATTAAATCTATTCTTATCATAATCTGTTTTGTAATTGTATTTGTAGCTGTGTCTATATAAACACAGAGATAGGTTATAATTCAATGTCGAATTATATCGAATTAAGAATTTATATAAAAGCAATATCTTGTAACCTAGCAGCTCTTAAGAACTTTATATCTTGAGAGAGTTTTGTATTCAAGTTCATTATTAATACAAAACAGTATTCCATTCAACATACTTGTGTTCATAATCGATTTACAGGCACTATTACATTCAACCCCCCTTCTGTAATAGATTGATTATTCTGGGAAACAATTGGTATCAAAGCTTGCAGTAAATTTCAAATCAAAAGATCAAATAATCATGTCTGGAAGCAAGTATGAGAGCATCAGAATTCCAATATTGAAGAAGGCTGAATACCCTACATGGAGGGTGAAGATGATGATGTTCTTAGAAGCAACTGATCCTGATTACTTAGATAGAATCCATACAGGTCAGTACCTACCAACCAAACTGGTGCCTTCTACAATTGTGGAAGGAAGACAAATCCCTGAGTATTACACCCTGAAGGACAAGAAAGAATGGACTAATGAAGAAAAACAGGAAGTCTTGAAAGATGCAAAGGTAAGAAATATTCTGCATAACAGTCTTGACTCTGTAATGTCTAACAGGGTAATAGCTTGCAAAACTGCCAAAGAAATCTGGGATGCACTGGAGGTTCAATGTCAAGGAACCAAGGAGATAAAGAAAAATAGAAGATCTGTTATAATCCAAGAGTATGAATACTTTGAGGCTAAGCAGAATGAGTCCCTCACAGATATCTATGACAGATTTCTAACTCTGTTAAACAACTTGGCTTTGGTGGATAAAGTATATGACAATGAAGATTCAAACACCAAATTTCTGAGGGTTCTTCCAGAAGAATGGGATCTGCAGACATCCTTGATTAGAGACAGGGCTGATTTGGATGAGATGTCCTTAGATGAAGTTTATGGCAAATTGAAAACTCATGATCTGGAGTTACAGCAAAGAAGAAACAGAAAGAGTAACAAGGCAAGACCTATTGCTTTGAATGTTGAAGCAAAAATTGAAGAACCAAAGGAAAAGGTGCTTAAGGCTTCAACAAGGAAAGGGAAAGAAGTAGTACTCCAAGATAGCAGTGAATCAGAGTTTGAGGCAAACTCTGATGTAAACTCTGATAATTCTTCAGACTCTGACATGATGGAGATGTTTGCTATGTTTGTCAAAAGCTTCAAGAAATACAGAAAATTTAGGAAGCAAGGAAACTATCAGAAGAAGCATAGTGAGTCAGACAAGAAAGACAGATTCAGAAGAAGAGAAGATAGAGATGGAAAATCAAAAACTCTTGATAAATCAAAAGTCAAGTGTTACAAGTGCAACAAGATGGGACATTTTGCTACTGAGTGCAGAAGCAAGGAATCTGGGAAAGCTCTCATCACATCAAAGAAAGATTGGATGGACTCCTCAGACTCTGAAGAAGAAACTAATTATGCTCTCATGACAAACTCTGATTCTCCCATCTTAAACTCTGACAAGGTACCAAACTCTGTTTTCAATTTTGATACTGAAGATATTCATGAATTAAAGTCTTTTCTTAGAAATTTGCATGTTAGCTTTAAGTCACAGTCTCTTGAGAATGAAAGATTAAAATCTGAAATACAAACTCTGAATGCTAGGAATGACTTTCTTGAAACTGAACTTGTACACATGCTTAGCTTTAAGAAAGACTGTGAGAATGCTATACACATGCAAACTCAGTTGGAAATACAAGTCACATATTTGAAATCTGAGATAGCTAAGGAAAAAGAGACCTTCAGAGTTTGGACAAACTCTGGTAAGAAGGACCAACAAATGCTTTCTGAAAAGAATTGGACATATGCCCTAGGTTATGAATCTGATAAAGAAATTCACACTAATTCACACACAAAAGGAACATTGAGTGAACCTGTGAAGTTTGTTAGAGCTAGTGATAATAAGAAAACTCTCCCTGAATGCTCTAAAAACAATAGTGTGCTAGACTCTAAAAAGGTGAATGCAGGGTTACTTTCTCAGAAGCAACTTAAAGAAAAGTTGAAGGCAGTCACTAAGAAATCTAAAAAGGTGAAAAGAAATAGGAATGGTAAAGTAGGAATTACTAAGGAGAATAATTACATGAATATCCCTGATGCTCCTAGGAAAACCTGTTTTACTTGTGGTAATTCTATTCACCTTGCTATTGATTGCAAACACAAGAAAAAGAAAGAACCTGAAAGACCTAGGTTTGAGGCTAGAAAACAAACAAGAAACAATCCCTATTTTCATTGTGGTAGTTTATGGCATACCATTTATACATGCAAAGATTATCATAATTTGTATTACAATTCTTACAAACCACAGCCTCGAATAAGTAATTCTCCAAAACATACTGTCAAGCAAATATATGTGATAAAGTCTGATAAAAGGAGTGTAAACTCTGACAGTACAAAATCTGTGAATGCAAACTCTGATCATGTAAACTCTGTTAACACAAACTCTGACAAAAGAACTTCTGCTGCAAAAGTTAACAAGTTTTCAAAGAAAGGACCCAAACTAGTTTGGGTCCCCATAACTACTAATTAAATTACATTTACTGATTGCAGGGAAATAGGAAGAACATTCTAGTGATTGATAGTGGATGTTCTGCACATATGACTGGAAATAAATCCCTGCTTTCAGAGTTTGAGGAGAAGGCTGGCCCAGCAGTATCTTATGGAGATGGCAACATAGGACGAACACTGGGATATGGCAACATTGTGATTGGAAATGTCATCATTGAAAAAGTAGCTCTGGTTGAAGGACTCAAACATAATCTGCTCAGTGTGAGTCAAATGACAGACAGAGGTTTCTCTGTGGAATTTCATGGAACTCATTGTGAAGTGAAAAGCAAGAAGAATGGAAAAGTAGTTCTTATTGGCCACAGACATAATAACCTATTTGAAGCTAGCTTGGATGTTAATTCTAATGGTCCCTTAACCTGTCTACTTGGAAAGGCATCACCAATGGAAAGCTGGAATTGGCACAAAAAGTTGTGTCACTTGAACTTTGGAAACATTAATGAG
The DNA here is from genome assembly GCA_028671895.1 of Oenanthe sinensis. Classification (NCBI taxonomy): domain Eukaryota; kingdom Viridiplantae; phylum Streptophyta; class Magnoliopsida; order Apiales; family Apiaceae; genus Oenanthe; species Oenanthe sinensis. The sequence goes on along the minus strand of JAPMAC010000223.1, from coordinate 38,133 downwards.
TTAGTGAAGAAGGACCTAGTTAGAGGTCTTCTAAAAGTTCAATTTCATCCTGATGGACTCTGTGATTCATGTCAAAAGGCCAAACAAAGGAAGACATCTTTCAAGAGCAAAACTGAAAACTCTATTGATCAACCTTTTCATCTATTGCATCTTGACTTATTTGGTCCAGTTAACATCATGTCCATTGGAAAGAAGAAATACACTCTGGTAATAGTTGATGATTTCACTAGATTTACTTGGGTGTACTTTTTGCACAAGAAGGATGAAACTGTAGAAACAATCATTGATCATATTGCAATGATTGAAAATGGATCAACTCACAAAGTAAAGAATTTAAGGAGTGACAATGGAACAGAGTTTAAGAACTCAACAATGGAGGAATTCTGCTCAACAAAAGGTATTACTCAACAATTCTCAGCACCTGGCACACCTCAACAAAATGGTGTAGTTGAAAGAAAGAACATAACTTTAATAGAAGCTGCCAGAACAATGCTAGAAGGAGCAAAACTACCTACTTATTTTTGGGCAGAAGCTGTGAACACTGCATGCATCACTCAGAATTGTTCTTTAATAAACAAACATGGAATGACTCCATATGAATCTTTGAAAGGAAGAAAGCCAAATGTCAAGTACTTTCACATCTTTGGATGCAAGTGTTTTATTCTCAAAACACATCCTGAACAATTGAAGAAGTTTGAACTTAAAGCAGATGAAGGAATTTTTATTGGATATGCAACAACTTCTAAAACCTCTTCAAGGGCATTCAAAGTATTCAACTTAAGGACAATGACAGTCATTGAATCAATTAATGTCTCCTTTGATGAAGGGAAGATAGATGGGTTACATGATAAAGATGCACAGGAAACTCTGAGATTTGAGAATGAACTGTAGAAAATAAACTCTAACGAGATAAACACTGATCAACCAAATCCTGGAGAAGCAAACTCTGATTCTTTAAACTCTGATTCAGAAATGATTGAAATAGAAATTGAAGAAACTGCACATGTTGAGGGGGAGCAACATCAATCAAATACTGACATTGGAGATTCAACTATTGAAATATCAGAGTCTGACCAAACTCTGAACAACACAAACTCTGAAACCCTAAACTCTGATCATTCAAACTCTGAGACCACAAACACTGATACCTCAATCTCTGATAATTCAAACTCTGAGTACATAAACTCTGAGACATCAAATACTGATGGAAACACATCTTCAGGGGGAGGATCATCATTTACAGAAGGATCATTCTATGAAGGCACAGATCATGGGGGAGCATCTAGTTCAAGGAACTTTCCACATCCAAGGAAATGGACCAAAGATCACACACCTGATTTAATTATAGGTGATCTGGAAAGTGGAATAAAAACAAGAAAATCTACTCAAAATGAATGGCTATTTCATAGTTTTCTTTCACAAACAGAACCAAAGAAGGTTGAAGATGCTTTGAAAGATGCAGATTGGATTACTGCAATGCAGGAAGAATTGAATGAGTTTGAAAGGAATGAAGTTTGGACCCTAGTCCCAAGGCCAAAGAACAGATCTATTGTTGGCACAAAATGGGTATTCAGGAACAAGACAGACTCTGATGGAATAATTACAAGAAACAAGGCAAGACTGGTAGCCAAAGGTTATTCTCAACAGGAGGAGATTGATTATGATGAAACCTATGCACCTGTAGCTAGACTTGAGGCAATCAGAATTTTTCTTGCTTATGCTGCTCATAAGAAATTCAAGGTCTACCAGATGGATGTTAAAAGTGCATTTTTAAATGGTGAACTTGAAGAAGAAGTCTATGTTGAACAACCACCTGGCTTTGTCAATACAAAATATCCAAGTCATGTCTACAGACTGGATAAAGCTCTATATGGACTAAAGCAAGCACCAAGGGCCTGGTATGAAACTCTGGCTCTATTCTTACTTGAAAATGGTTTCACTAGAGGAACAATTGATAAAACCTTGTTTTACAGAACTCAAGGTAAGGATTTATTATTGGTTCAAATATATGTTGATGATATTATATTTGGTTCCACTAATGAGAAACTCTGTGAAAGATTTTCAAAGTTAATGCAGTCCAGGTATCAAATGAGCATGATGGGAGAATTGAGTTATTTTCTAGGTTTACAAGTGAAACAGACTGAGGAAGGCATTTTCATTAATCAGTCCAAATATACAAAGAATCTACTCACTAAATTTCAAATGCAAGATTCTGCATCTGCTACAACTCCCATGGCTACTGCAACAAAACTTGATCAAGACACTGGAGAACCTGTTAATATTACTGCATACAGAGGAATGATTGGTTCTCTACTTTATTTGACTGCAAGTAGACCAGACATCATGTTTGCCACATGTCTATGTGCTAGATTTCAAGCAAATCCAAGAGCACCTCATTTGATTGCTGTGAAAAGGATTTTCAGATATCTCAAGAGCACTGCTAATCTTGGCTTATGGTATCCTAGAGAATCTGATTTCAAATTAATAGGCTATTCAGATGCTGACTTTGCAGGATGCAAGATTGACAGGAAAAGCACAAGTGGCAGTTGTCAATTTTTAGGTGGAAGACTTGTGTCATGGCAAAGCAAGAAACAGAAATCGATTTCAACATCAACAGCAGAGGCTGAATATATTGCTGCTGGAAGCTGTTGTGCACAGATCTTATGGATGAGAAATCAATTGCTAGACTATGGTTTGAAATTTTCAAATATTCCTATTTATTGTGATAACCAAAGTGCTATTGCAATGTCAGGAAATCCAGTTCAACATTCTCTAACAAAGCACATCAGTATCAGATATCACTTCATAAGGGAACATGTGGAGGAAGGCACAATTGAATTACATTTTGTTCCTACAGATCAACAATTAGCAGATATATTCACCAAGCCTTTGCCTGAAGCAACATTTAACAGACTGGTTTCTGAATTAGGGATGGTGACAAGTGGCTCAACTTAGCAAGTTTCAGACACTCAGAGTATATGTCAGAGTATGGGGAATACAAACAGCAAAGAAGGATATTCTCTGACATTAAGAGAATTGATGACAAGAAGAAGAGTCTACCTGCCATGACATATCAACAGGTAATTCAGGTAAAACTCTCCACCTACAAACCTTCTATCTACAATGCTTCATTTTTTTTGGTGAAATGGTGCAGGAACAAGTTTTGGAGAATCCCCATGCACCTACCCAAGTAGCCAAATCACCTTCCACTAAACAATCTAAGAAATCACTATCTAGAAAACCAACCTCTGGTGTCTCTCAAAAGGCACCAGTTGCAAAAAGAAGGAGATTGGTACAAACTAGGCTTATAGATGATCAAAGTGATGAGAAGCTCAAACCTCTAGAGAGACAGGTTATTGAAGGACTTTCTTTGTTAAAGGAAAGTAATGATGCACCTGAATCTAACTTTCAAGCCAAGTCTGTAGACTCTCAAAAGGCTACAGACTCTGAAAAACCTAGGGAAGCACCTCATGATTTTCATATTGAGTCTCCTGAGAAATCTTTTGCTAAGAAGTACAGAAGGTTAAGGAAGGCTTATTCTGCACACACACACAAGCATGTTATTATTACTAACCCTGTTTTGCAGAAAATAGATGCTCCCAAAGCTCCTGCAGAGCCAGACTCTGAAATCAAGAAAATACCTGAACCAGAGTCTAATGTTGAGTCAGAGTCTAGACTGCCTTTAGACTCTGATCATGACACATTTCGGGAAGGAATGCCATTGGATGCAGCCTCAAGTCTAATTGATGAGATCATTATTCCAAGTGATGAGGTACTGCTATTCCTATATCCTTTGGTGGAATCAGTTGAAGATCCAGGGCAATATCAGACTAAATCTCAAGTCTTGGATTTTCTTACAACCTATGAAGCCCTAAGGAAGAGAATGGAACAGGAGCTACAAATGTCTGCACAGGATGTGGTCAAAAATCTATACAGCTACCTATTCAACTCTTCATTACAAGTACAAGCAGCTGGGCTCATAGAAGGCAAGACAAATGAAGTTCTCAAAGCACTAGGTGTGCCAGACTCTGAACAGCAAATTTCAAAGAAGCCTAAAAGGCTTAAGGTCCACATAAGGAGGGAATCAGAGTATGTTGCCGAGTTAGAAACTGAGATTGAGCAACCAGTTTTTGACTATGAAGCAATTTGGGATAATGAAATTACCTACATGACAGCCATTTAATGGATTTCTCATGTTCAACCTCTGTCAAGACAGGTGGTTGACTTTCTAGTCCACATTGTAGGAAAGGTGGCCAACGAATACATCTATACAACCTATGAAGGTAGATTGGATCAACTCAAGGGCTCATATTATTAGAAGATTGCAAGGGAACTGCAGGACTCCTTTAACATGACTCTTTCCCAGGCCATTAATGTCACCCATGCAAGGACTTTTCTAAATAAACACTTGGATGCATTGACTATGGAAGAACCACAGGAGGTAGCAGGTAGTGCAAGGTAGTTGGAGGATGGGACTAGTGCACCAGTGGTGACTAGTGATAAAGATGCTCAGTCTGCCTCACCCACACAAGAACCACCTAGTCAGAGGTTGGGTGATAGTGGGGCAGGGGAGTATGCTGTTAGGCCCTCCTTGACAACTCACCAAAAAGCTGATGAGAACCCCAATGATATGGGAGGACAAACTCTGATTGATGCTCATGAAGAAATTTCCAAATCTATTCTATCAGAGTCTATCCACCTTGAGGGGGAGTCTCATGCACCAACAGTCAAAGATGGTGACACTCAGACTCTGGTTTCTAATGAAGTCATACTGAAGCAGTCAAAGTCTAGAGTAGACCCTGAGACTGGAATACTGGAGCCAACAGACTCTGAAAAGAAAAAAGATGATTGTAAGGGTTCAGACTCTGTTGCTGCTCACCCCTTGGTGGAAACCCCTAGCATTCAGACATTTGAAGGGTTTCCCCTCCATCAAGGAGGTTCAGGTATTGTAGCACATAATTCTTCTCTCAACCCCTCTTCTGTAGGATTTTTGAGTGCACCTTCCAAATTGAGTGAAAAAATAATAATAATAATAATTGAGAGGCTGGCACTGGACCAGGCAAAAGGAGAGGTAGATACGGCTGTAGAGAAGCCTGAGTGAGAATGAGAGAGTGGGTGCCCAACCCCACTGTGAGGATGAGAGATTAGGGTATCCTGAACCTAGCTTTACTTATTGGGATCAAGATTTTCCACAGAGTTGGTCCAATGAGTTGAAGCAGGGGATGGATGAAAATTCATTTTTGTTGTTTGACAGAATTCACTCCCTTCACTTATTCACAGAAGTAGCTTTCAAGGATGCTATTGCTGATATTACTACCACTCAAGCTTCTCTCCAAACAACAGTCTCTGACTTAACCACAAAGGTTGATTCAGTAGTTGCAGCACAGTTCACTTTCTCCACAGTCTTAGCACAGATTCTTTTGGTTGTCACAGGTGGTGATGATGTCAAAAAGGGGGAGAAGAAAAGTGATTCAAGAAAGGTGATTCCTCCAGGAGAAACAAATAAGAAATGATTATTTTATACTGTTCTAGATTAATTATTTCATTTTTTAGTTTTGACATCATCAAATCTTGATTTATGCTTCATTGTTTATAAAGCATAAATAGGGGGAGATTGTTAGGAATATATTAATTTGATGATGTACAAAATACTAGAACAGGATTTAGCACAGTCTATCTGCAAGAATCAATCAACGGATGCAAGAATCAATCAACGGATATCTATCTGCAAGAAGCAATCGACTGATAAATATCGATCGATAAGTCATCAACTGATAATAAGCCATCGACTGATAAAGCCAATCGAGAAGTCATCAATCGAGAACTCAAGTCATCAACTGATATTTATCAATCGAGAACTCAAGTCATCAACTGATATTTATCAATCGAGAACTCAAGTCATCAACTGATATTTATCAATCGAGAACTCGACAACATATATTTCCTGATCGAGAACTCATCAACGGATATATAGTCATCAACGGATATTTATTGATCGAGAAGTCATCAACGGATATTTACCAATCGAGAAGTCTCACAAGTACTCGATTGATTAGCTCACAGCCTGACTTCTCGAAGCTTAAAGGAGATGAGTATTCGGTTGATTCAAACAGCTAGTTTAAAGGAAAGTCTTCGAAGATCAAAACAAATTTATTGCAGATATGCTATGGGAAGGAAAGGGAAAATTAAGGAAGCTGTCGGTCAGAGTTTACTCTATCAGAGAATACTCGATCAGAGTTTACTCTAACAGAGAATGCTCTATCAGAGATTATCAACCGATAGAGTTTATCAGAAAAGGAAACAGACAAATCAGAGTCTGATTTGGATAGTAAGAAGGAATTCAAGTGCAAGTCTAATTACCTTATTAAATCTATTCTTATCATAATCTGTTTTGTAATTGTATTTGTAGATGTGTCTATATAAACACAGAGATATGTTATAATTCAATGTCGAATTATATCGAATTAAGAATTTATATAAAAGCAATATCTTGTAACCTAGCAGCTCTTAAGAACTTTATATCTTGAGAGAGTTTTGTATTCAAGTTCATTATTAATACAAAACAGTATTTCATTCAACATACTTGTGTTCATAATCGATTTACAGGCACTATTACATTCAACCCCCCTTCTGTAATAGATTGATTATTCTGGGAAACATTATAATTAAACATGTAATGACTACTTCTATAATATTCAAAAGAAATATATACATTTAATTTTTGTATTATTTTTTTAAAAGAAATGGATTTCCTTTCTTACTCAATAGAAAACATGAATTAAAATAAATAATTTTTTAATTACATTTGAATGAGAAATTTATTGATATGAATTTTTAACTATTCGTCTCATAATATATAATAAAAAAGAAGAAGAAATAAAATAAGTTAATTTTTTGAAATATCAAGTGAAAAACCAAAGAAGTAATAAATGCAACACAAATAATTAATAATTGTTATATAAATAAGGAGATTCAGTTAGAAAATTTATATATTCTTAATTTTCATTTTTATATATTAAATATATGCCTGCTTTTAGAAAATATAATTGTTATATAAAAAAATTTAGCAATAATATTTTTTTAAAAGACACATGAAATTTTATGAAAACGGATTAAGATAAAATTTAAAGGATCAAACTTTTATAGTCTATTGATTTATTAAATTTATAATTTATAACTTAAAAATTAATATATTATTTTTTAGTTAATATAATATATAAAACTTTTATGAAAATAAATAATTACTTTCACAATATGACATTATAATAAGTTATAAGGAAGTAAATAATTTTTTTATCTAATAACATAAATATTATGGCTTATAAAATTATATTATTATATTATATAATTGTATAAAAAGTTATTATATAAAATGACAAAAATAAAATAAAAGTTTACACGATGTGCTGTTAAACGAAAAACAAATAAATTGAATAAAAAATTAAACATAAATGGATAAATCATTTACTCCACTATTTATTTAATACAGTTTGAGAAATCAGGAACATAAATAGGTGTATTACATCCTTCAGTATTTACATGTTGCACAAAAAAAATAAGTTAGGAATATATTAATATAATTATTGGTTTATTATACACAAAAATTCTTTACTGCATCTAGAATTATGATCACAAAACTTTCAAAATTTTATTAGTCATTGATTCAAATTTTGTTCTTATTTCAAAGTGAAACTTGTTTTTTCCGTTTAGATTTTTGGAGGGTACAAACAAGGGCGGTCCGGTCCTCATGATTCATACGCCCAGTGCGTAGTTAACTTTTTGGGTCCTTTTAATTGTTTTATTAGAATACAAATAAAATAATTTATGTTAATAGATTTAAAAATTATTCAATTATAATGTCAGTATACTTGTCCTTCATAATAAATTATTATTATGATCAAATAAAAAATAGCATCTATTAACTAAAATAGTTTTGGGCTTTTTTCAGAAATACCCAAACATATAATTTTTTTTTCAAAAATACGGTGCAACCTCATCTGCAACCTTTTTTCACCTGTGGCGCCAGTGTTGCAACCTCATCTGCAACTGTTTTTCACCCGTGGCGCTAGTGTTGCAACCTCATCTGCAACTCAAACCGTATTTTTTAAAAAAAACCTTAAAAAGTTAGGTAGTTTTGTAAAAATCCCAATAGTTTTTTGGAAATATTTTTTAAATTAGTTTAACGAAGCTGAAGCACGACGGCTAAAATCTTCAAATCAAGCATAACTAGGAATCAAATTGTAAAAATGATAAAATAAAAAAGGACATAATCGGGGTACAAAAATAAAATGAAGTTGAAATGATTAAAAAAAATAGAATAAAAAAGAAATTATGTACAAAGAAAATTTCAAAATCAGAAATGACACTTTAAACAAAAAAAACTATTGGACCAATTTCATAAAACCAAAATTAAAATAAAAAATTTCAATAAAAAATAATTAATTACTGCACAATTACTTTAAAATTCAAAGCATTAATTAAGAGAAAATAGAAGATTCAATATAGACTGAATATTTAACTATAATTAGAAGAAGAAGAAATTTTAAAATTGAAAATTTTAAAATATTAAAATAGAATCGAGATAGGTTTTAATTATATAAATTTCAAAAGGCCGCGGAGTTTCGCTCAATATATACATGTCATGTATATGAACATATAAAACCTGAAATTTCTTTTGGGCCACCGGCGTTAGTGGGTGGGTGCAAATAAATTTTGACACTCAAAGCACAAAAGTGAGAGTTTTTTATAAAAAAAAGAAAAGAAAAGTTAGCAGACAAGTCGTATTAAACAAAATGAATAATTCCTAATGAGATTGAATGTTGGGCTCGTTGAACAGTATTTCTTTTTGCTGGATCCATATAATACTTGCGGTAATCACCGCTTCACATCAGAAATTATAATTACAAGATACGATTTTTGAGGCTTTGAGGCCCATAGGAAAAATGCATGAGGATTGCTGAGATTGTTTAGTAGGCTCGACGAACTACAAGCAGATGGGAAATAAAATACTTCTTCCGTTTTAAAACAAATGTTTTTTTTAATTTTTTATATTTATTTTTAGATACATAAAAAAGATAGTTTTCTTATTTATATCAAATAATTTATTTCTCTGAATAAAAATTTAATATTGAAAATTTTATTTAGAAAAAAACAATTTTAAAAATAAAATATGATTTTTTTTTATTTTCCTCAGAATACGTGTAAAAAAAATCGAAACGACTTATATTTTAGAATTGAGGGAGTACAACGTAATTCGGATAGCAATCACATACAAAACAATTGAAAATTATAAATTATAAGTTGTCAAATACATAACATTCACTCTCTCAAACAAGAGTTTAATGTGATCGAGTCTCAATTGAAATCAACCTAAGAATGAATACTTAAATTTCTTTTTCTTTTTTTATAATTAATTTATATTAGCTTATAACTCGTGCAAGCACGGGTAAAATTAATAAATTATATATTAATTATTTTATATGATTGAAATATGTAATTTAATTTTTTTTATTATATCGGCTATGATAATATAATATATAATAAAAATTATTTATAGATAAAATAATAATATTATTTTAATATTCATGAGATTTAATTAATAAGTTTTAATATTCATGAGATTTAATTAATAAGTTGTAATTTCAAGTATAAATGAAGTGAGATATGTTATTAGATTGTTGTACAAAAAATGACGCACCGACGATAGAGTTAAATGTAAAATATATATTTTTTAAAATTAAATTATAATTATATCATAATTACATAAAAAAAAGAAGTATAAAAACAAAACTTACGGACGATAAAAAAGATTGTATAAAAAGAAGACTTATCGGACGGACGACTAACTGACCAAACTTCTTATTTTTCTTTAAATTTAATTAGGAAATTTTTATTGATAAAAAGAGTTATAAATATATTAGAAATATTTTAATTAAAATTTAAATAAAAGAGTATATTTTAATGTAGGTAAAATAGAATATAATTTAAATATTCAAAAATTTTAATTATAAAATTAAAATTTTAAATAAATTAAAGAGTTTGAGCGATGATGAAAATTGAAACATGCTAGTAGATTGTGAGTACAACTATATATTCTAATTAAAAGAGAAGTTTTTTTTTAAATAATATAATATAAAAATATAGATAACATAGATATAACATAGTGATAAAATTTAATTAATATTAATAAAATAATATTATTATTTTAATATTCATAAAATTAAATATTCATAGAATATAATTTAAATATAATATAATATTATTTTATCTGTGATGAGTTGTATAAAAAGAGGACTATCGGGGTTAGAGTTGTATACAGGGTGTTGATGTCGGTCTTCTGATTTGAACATACGGGTATTGATGTGAACTGGTTATTCTAGTTTGAGCAAAGTTCTTCTAATTTGAGTAGAGCTTGTGTTTTGATAAATAATTTGTGTTATGAAATTAAAATAGAGAAATAGATGGAAACTAAAAAATGCATATTGTTTATCATAAATTTTAATGATATATTAAATAAAAATTATAGGATAAACTTTAATGATATATTAAATAAAAACTATATGATAAGTAGGATTCGTAAAAAAATATAAAATATAATTTCAATATAATATAATATTATCATATCTTATTATCTTATCTTGTATAAAAGGAGAAGTACTGGGATTAGAGTTGTATCTATGATTATATTTTTAAAAAAATATATTTTATTCAAATTCAATGGTTAAGTTTGTTTTTATGGTTCACATAAAATTGGACGGTCAAGATCTTTTATATGGTTCACCCAGTACCATATCGAAGACCAAAATTTTTAATCTTTCAGTTATAATAATATAGTATACATATTTTTTATATAGATAATGGAGGAAAGTGAAGGGTTTCGGGCATGAAAATGCAGCGGATATAACGTAAAACAATAAAAAAAAATGAAACCCTATCGCAGGATCTATGTATAACTTTGGATGATTATGGTGTAGAAGTCTGTACCTTAACAAAGCTTTCCGTATGCTGTTTAATGGAGGTCCAGAAAAGATGAATCACAACCGCTCTTTGTTGTAAAGATCTGGTCTCCAAAGAAATCCACACGAACGCCCGATCGTCCTACGATCATCGGAGTCGGTACTAGCCGAATTGTTTGTCTCTCTCTCTCTCTTTCTCTAGCCTCTCTTGATGTTGAGCAACTAGGGTTTTTCTCTAAAACGAAATCTGATGATTAAACCCTAATACTATACATCATTATGTATATATAGGGGAGAGAGATATTTTGGGCATAACCCTAATCCATGTGGTTTCCAAAACCCATTATGATTTTGGATTATTATTATTATTAAATCCGAATTCTAATATAATTAATCAAGTCCCACTTAATTAATTCAATGATTAAATTCTAATTAATAATAATTCTTATTAAATCCGAATTCTAATATAATTAATCAAGTCCCACTTAATTAATTCAATAATTAAATTCGAATTAATAATAATTCTTATTAAATTCGAATTCTAATATAATTAATCAAGTCCCACTTAATTAATTCAATAATTAAATTCGAATTAATAATAATAATATATCTAAATTCGTAATTTAAATAAACCTCCGTTTTGACGTTCTTTGTGTGTGACCTTTTATGTTATTATTACGTTGGCAATAATTTTAATATTCAATAATAAAATTATAAACAATGAGCGGCATCTAATAATACATCATTGCTACCCAAGTAACAATAATAATTGGTGATTCAATTAAACCTTTCGTGAATAATGTTCCATATAATATAATCCCTTTAACCTTATATTATAGATCAAACTCGAGGCATGTATAGTGTCATCCTCTTCAACGTTTAATCTTGGTTTCCTTGATTAATGAGTAGACTATTTAAACAAATCAATATTTGAGCATGACCATGCATTTCATAGTTTCACTCAATCAAGAGGCCAATAATATAACTCATAGAATTGGAGGGTTAAATCATATATCTATCATTCATATTCCTCATACGATTCATAGCGTACCCAATGTCCACTTTTTTATCATTACCCGATTAAAGGTAACTTTGAGTGTAATCGTATATTAATTCTCGTATAGAAATATAATAATTTCAAGTTAGAGGATCATTACATCATTATCACTGTAAGATTTCTTATGACACTTATTAACATGTAGAATCTCACGGCGGGTCTTTCCAGTGTCATGTATTGATACATACACTTATGTTCTTGACTTTAGTATCACCATACCTAGAATCCGTTCCTGCAGTGCCCATGTTTTGAGTTTGTTTTCCCAATATGCCCACCTTTCTCTACAACTTCTCAAACTACCCATATTTTTGTTGTCTCTCTCCTCCACATCTGCCTTGCTTGTAAACTTTGCTTGCTCGTGAACTTTGTTCTGTTTTTATTAAAACAATTCACTTATATTATTATTTTTATTAATATATTAAATAATAATAATAAATCATTAAAATATAATATAATTAAACTTAAATATTATACATTGAAATAAAAATACGTCACATACATTTAAAATAAAATATATTACATAAACATTCAAATAAAATACATTCCATTGAAAATAAAATACATTACTGAATTATTAAATACTAATGATCATATTAAGGACATCATGAACTACGTCTTGTATGTCCTTCTTGTCCGCATCGTCCACAAACTATCACTTTTCGAGGGTTGTCCATTTCAGTTCGAATACGTGAGGTTTGACCCCTTTGACCGCGCTTATTTTTTACCTTTTTCATACCTTCATCAGCAATAAGAACACCGTACATTTCCCAATTATTTGCCTGTGGAAATGTCCAATACGCTTGATTAGGAATTGGGTTAAACTCGTATTTCCACATATCACAAAGTTTTGATAGATTGTGATAGGATTCAATGTAGTGCTGCCAATCAAGGTTGCATGCCAAACAACCTGCCACAATATGTGAACATGGAAAATGATATCTGCTCCATTTTCCACAAGAACAAAAACCCTTACATACATCCACATTATGCCTGTTACCGCCTTTCCAAGATCCTTTTTAGTTCTATATTGTGTAGTAATAACTTCGAAGACTCCCCTTTGTTCATTGTAAGAAATAACCTTATGTGCCGATGCTTTTGCTCAACAATTTCAAATAATTCCCTTGATTTTTTGAAATAAGTTTGACCATTTTGAAGGTCCTCTAAAGTTTGTGTTCGTCTTTGTGCAACTAATTTCACAGATCGATAATATATATACTCCACCATAGCTGTGACTGGTAGGAATCGAGCAGAACATAAGAGTCTGTTGAAACTTTCAATCATGTTTGTTGTTGCTTGGCCATAACGATAACCTCCATCATGAGACATAGTCCACATCTCTAATGGAATCTTTTGTAACCATCTTTCTGCGTGGGGATTAAGCTCCTTAATTTGCCTCATTGCTGCCTTAAATTTTCACAATTGAGAAGTATTTCCAACTACCCAACATAATATCTTCAAATGTGCACTTGGAAAAACTGAACAAAAATTGCTACGTACATGCAACAAACAAAATCGATGTATACCCCACTCACCAGTGAAGCCACTTTCTTCCCTTTTCATGGCTTCAATAATTCCAGCATGTCTGTCAGAAATAATACATACACCTCTTCTATTTTGGCAGACGTATCTTCGAAGATCATACAAAAACCAAGACCAATCAATAGTTTTATCTTCATGAACTAAACCGTAGGCAATGGGATATTGTTGATTATTTGAATCAGTTCCCATTGTAACCAATAACTTCCCATTGTATCTTCCTTTCAAAAAGGTAGCATCAATACTGATAACAGGTCGGGCATGCTGCCATCCGTCAATCATTGGCTTGAATGCCCACCAAACACGTTTGCAAACAGATGTGTTGGGTTTTTTAACATCAATATCAGCATTAATGAATGCAATTGTACCTGGATTAAAATGTAACAAAACACTAAGAAATGTTGGAAGTTTAGTATAAGAAATCATCCAATCACCATAAACATCTGATATTGCCTTTTGTTTTCCCATCCACGCATTTTTATAACTAACATGATAGTTATACATGGATGTAATTTGACTCTGAATGATATTCACCTTTAGATGTGGGCTCTCTGTAATCTAATTAACAAAAAGATGAAAAAAATAATTAATAATATATTATAAAGTGAACACCAATATAAATATAATAAAGTTATAATCATACTTACTTGTCGTTTTATTACATTTGCAATCATCCTTGATGTAAGTTTCTTGTGATCTCGCTGAAGTGTTCTAAAAACACAATTATATTTAGCAGGCAGTTTAGTGGTCACGAATAAACTAGATCGCATTGATTTCATGACTCGGATCCTCCACGGACAATCTTCCACAACACATTTTGCCTCATATCTCTTTGTATCACTTTTAACAACATGATAATTTCAAGAATTTTTTATGTGATTTTCTTTTATAGCACTTACAACACTTTGCTTATCTGGAAAACATTGACCCTCAAATAAGTCATCATCAAGTGAGTTAATATTTGAACAATTACCTAAATTATTATTAATCTCTTTAGTCCTGAACCAGGCAGCAGTTGGAATATGTTCATCATTGTCGGTGCTATGATCTGAGTCATCTTCTTCGTCATTTTCTATTTCACCACATTCAGATTCATCCGCTTCCGACTCAAAATGAAAATTTTGATCATCATTAACTCCACTTAAATTATATATTGTATTTGATCTTGCAATTTCGTTAAGCAGAGTAGAATTATCCATCTGTTATAAAAAAACAAGTATTAATAATAAATAATAAAAAAAAAGAACAAACAAAGTTCACGGGCAAGCAAAGTTTACTAGCAAGGCTGATGTGGAGGAAAGAGACAACAAAAAGATGGGTAGTTTGAGAAGTTGTACAGAAAGGTGGGCATATTGGGAAAACAAACCCAAAACATAGGCACTGCAAGAACGGATTCCCATACCTATGACCAATGAGATGTGGTCATCTGTCAACAAACATACTAGTCTTATTGCATTATTATTGTCCTTAAATAATAATACTTGACTAGGAAATTTTAGGAATAAAATACTATTCATATAATCTCATTTTTAAGTCACATACTTAAAGATATATATTACTTATTAATATTCTAAGGACATTTATTATTCTTTCAATTTATGACGCAGTAAATAAAGTCATAATAAATATTAATTAAATAATTACATAACATAATTCTTAATTATTTTCAATAAAACATTAAAAGTATTGTCTCTAGGACACCAATACTAATACAAAGTCGAGTTACAAGCTTTCATGGGTAATCATAGGTTCAAGATATGAGAGACAAACAAAGTTTCTAAATAGAAATTAAAATGCTATAAAATAACAAACTATGCAGGAGCAATCTGTGGTGACAGCCTCCTTTTTCTGACTGAACCAACGCCCAAATAACTCATTTCGGTCACTTGGTAGTCCCCTTTGCATTGAGGCTCAAGATGCTCCACTAGTGGCTCCGGAATTTCTGATCCTTGATCATCAACCATAACTTGATAAACCTCTGTGCTACCCTGAGTTTGAGATGTTGTCTTCCTACCAATAACTTTGTCCATACTAAGATTTGTTCCTGGCACAAAGTCATCTGATTCAACAACATATACAACCTCTTTACCTTTCTCTGCTGATGAAATTCGTCGTTGGTAGACCATGATTTACTTAGTTTCTCATTTTCTTCTTCCATCAGATTCAGTATAAGGATTAAATATAATCCCGATGTGATTATCACCATTCCTAACCAGGGGCAGAATATCTAGAAACCATTCTGATATGGGTAAAAATAGCCCTGAAAGAAATAATAAATATAGCATTTATTAGGCCTGGCATGGTCCAAAGGTTTTAGGCTCTCGAAACAAACTAGGAATGTAATAGCTGGATTATTGGGTCCAGTCCGCGAAGCTCCGTGGAAGCCATAGGCCTAGTAAGCCCTTTTTAATAATTAATTTCGTAATTATTTAATAAAGGCCCAGAAAAGGCCCAAAAAGTCTACTGAAGGCCTTCATCCTAGAAGGATCTAGGAGCCCAAACGTGGGAGGAGCCCGACAATGACTCTCATTCCTATAAGGTTTTGGATACCCCTACTGCTAGGAGACTTGGCCCCCAAGTCTCCTAACCCTAATTTGATTCCAAGGCCTCCATGCGCCTATATAAAGGGCCTAACCCCTCAACATTAGAACTACGTTTTTGGCTTGATTCTCATATGAACAGAGATACGTAGGCAGTTAACGAGGACCTGAGCTAAGTCACGAAATGTTAGTGCAGCCATTAAAGCTTGAAGTTCTTTCAAACCCTAGCATTAATTACGTATTAAAGACACCTCACCTCGTTTTTGATCCGTAACATTTGGCGCCGTCTGTGGGAACGATAACAACCATGGCAAGAACACGTAGGACTGCGAGCACCCTCGAAGGAGAAACCCCTGAAGTCAATGTCGACATCAACGACTCCCCCCCGTGACACACGAGCAAGGAACTACTACTCCTATCACCTCTGTTGAGGACCCTGAAACAAGTACTCGACGAATTGGACCTTTAAGCGTCGTTGTTCATCCCTCCAACCCCGACGTGACCATCCATGCTTCGATTCCTCCACTCCAGGTAATTCCTCCCCTTCATACAACTTTTATTGCTCCTCCCACTTTGCAGATATCGTCTGCCACAACACCCAATCCTCGTGACGGGCTCACAAGAAACTACGAACCACCTTATGAACAAGGGCTGCTGCCCCACTATGCCTCGCGACCTAGAGAACGCGATTTTTCTGGGCCTTACTCTACTGACGATGAGGAGTCCTCCGACGAGGATATAAACCCTCGGAGAAGGAGACCTGACAAGGAGCCCCTTAGAGAACGGATTGCCCAGCCCCGAGGGCCTCCAAACACTGACTCTACAAGTCTGAAAGAAAGGATACGAGCCCATGAGGCTAAAGCACAGCGACTAAGGAAGGACTTAGAAAGGGCACTAGCTAGACAACAACGTCCCAGAATTGAAAGTACTGGAGGGTCGATAAGACACGCACCTGTGATAAATTTGGATGAGCCACCGGCTGGGAGGCAAACTAGGACAAATCTTATTAGGGCTGATCCCCAAGACCTGCTACCCTTGGGGGATCCAGACGATCCTACACCCCCTTTTACTGAAAATATCATGAATGAAAAGATTTCAAGGAAATTTAAGATGCCCACCATTAAAGCTTATGATGCTACCGGGGATCCCTCGAATCATGTTCTCACATTCTCTAATGCACTGTTGCTCCAACCTGTAAACGATGCTATCAAGTGTAGGGTGTTCCCCCAAACCCTGAGTGGTATGGCTCAACGGTGGTTCAGTCGTTTACCACCAAACTCTGTTGGGTCGTTTAAGGATCTGAGCAGGGCCTTCATTGGACAGTTCATCAGTAGCAAGACACACGAGAAAAGCTCGGCTTCATTAATGAATATGCACCAGGGAAAGAATGAGTCCTTAAGGGATTATATGAACAGATTTACGAAGGAAGCCTTGAAGGTCCCAGATTTAGACCAAAAGGTAGCCATGATAGCTCTGCAACAAGGAACTTCTGATGAAAATTTTAGAAGGTCATTAGCCAAGAGAGCCCCCAAGAGTATGAACGAACTCCAAGAGAGGGCTGGAAAGTATATCAAGGCTGAGGAAAGTATGAGGAAAGCCCAAGGGTTTCAAACCCCGATCACCTATTCTAAGAAAAGATCTAATGATGTGGAGTATGTTGTTGATACCAAGTATGCAAAAAATAGTGAGGTCGATGACTCCAAGAGAAAAGGAGGAGCTAGGTTTACCGAGTATGCGAGGCTAAACACCCCTCGTAGCCAAATATTAATGGATATTGAGAAGGGCAAGGACCTTCGATGGCCGAAGCCACTAAGAACTGATCCTGAAAAAAGAAATAAGAATGCGTATTGCAGGTTTCATAGGGACACAGGGCACGACACTGATGATTGTCACCAATTAAAAGATGAGATTGAGTTTCTAATCAGAAGAGGAAAGCTGGAGAAATATACTAAGGACGGTACTAGAAATGATAGGGAGTACAATGACAAACGAAGGGACTCAGACCCCAAGGAAAGAAATAAACAGCCCCAAGGGCCTGTGATCAATATGATCTCAGGAGGACCAACCGTGGCAGGTAACTCCCGATATTCAAGAAAGGCTTATGCCCGGGAGGTGATGAGCATAGTAGGAGAGCCTCCCAAAAGGGCAAGGACTGAGGTCTCATTGTCTTTTAATGACTCAGATCTGGAAGGGGTGAGATTCCCCCACGATGATCCCTTGGTAATCACTCCCACCATAGGGAATTCTCCAGTGAAAAGAGTCTTGGTGGACAGCGGTTCATCTGTTGACATTCTGTTTTATGATGCTTATGTGAGAATGGGGTACAATGATTCACAGCTAACCCCTTCCAACATGCCTATATATGGATTTAATGGAGTAGAGTCTCAGATTGAAGGGATTACACAACTGCCTATGACTATGGGTGAAGAGCCTCGACTGTCCACTCAAATGCTGAACTTCCTGGTTATAAAAGCAAGCACTACTTATAATGCGATCCTTGGGAGGACCGGGTTGCATGCCTTCAAAGCAGTTGCTTCTACATACCACTTGAAACTCAAATTCCCGACTAGGCATGGTGTGGGAGAAGAAAAAGGTGATCAGAAGATGGCCAGAAGTTATTATGTGGCCGCCTTGAAACCTGATGGCACTGGGGGGGGGGAGGTTCTCCCCATTGAAGATATGGATGTTAGAGATCATGAGGAAAGAAGGGGGAAGCCCGCAGAGGATTTGGAGTCCATTCCCTTGGACCTTCTAGATCCTGAGAAGGTGACTTATGTTGGGGCTTCACTCCCCAAGGACTTGAAACAACAGATGGTACAGTTCCTACAAGATAACAGAGATATCTTTGCTTGGATAGCAGCCGACATGCCAGGGATAGACCCCGAACTCATAACGCATCATTTGAATGTGAATCCTAGTAGGACACCAGTCAAGCAGAAGAAAAGAAATTTTGCTCCTGAGAGGCAAGAAGCCATTAAGGCAGAGGTAGAAAAGTTGTTGGAAGCTGGATTTATTGAAGAAATTCAGTTCCCTGAGTGGCTGGCTAACCCTATGATGGTCAAGAAAAGCAATGGAAAGTGGAGGATGTGTGTGGACTTCACTGATCTGAATGATGCCTGTCCTAAGGACTATTTCCCCTTGCCACGGATAAACATGTTGATAGATGCCACCGCCGGGCACGAAATGCTTAGCTTCATGGATGGTTTCAGTGGTTACAACCAAATCAAGATGCACCCCGGAGACATCCCCAAGGTATCATTCGTCACTGATTTTGGTGTTTTTTGTTATCTAGTTATGGCTTTTGGACTTAAGAATGCAGGAGCCACGTATCAAAGGCTTGTAAATAAAATTTTCAAGCACCTTATCGGCAAGACCATGGAAGTCTACGTTGATGACATGTTAGTCAAAAGCCTAGACATGGCCGATCATCTTGCGCATCTGAATGAGGCATTTGAAGTTTTGAGAACCCACAAGATGATGTTGAACCAAATCAAGTGTGCCTTTGGTGTAGGGTCCGGAAAATTTCTAGGCCTGATGGTCTCAAAAAGAGGCATTGAGGCCAACCCTGAGAAGATTCAAGCAATTTTAGACATGGAGCCCCCCAAGACTATAAAAGAAGTCCAAAAGCTCACTGAAAGGGTGGCGGCCTTAGGGCGATTCATATCCAAATCTGGAGAGAAGTGTCTGCCATTCTTCATGGCCCTCAAAAAGGTTAAAAACTTTGAATGGAACGACGAAAGTCATGCAGCATTTGAAGAATTAAAGAGGTATATGGCTGAGCCACCTTTGCTTGCTAAACCAAAACCTGAAGAAGTATTATTCATATACCATGCTGTCTCGAGCTTAGCCCTGAGTGCAGTTCTCGTAAAAGAAGAGGATAAAGCTCAGAAGCCCGTTTATTATGTCAGCAAGATTCTACATGGTGCAGAGTTGAACTACTCAAAAGTCGAGAAATTCGCCTTAGCATTAATAATGGTCTCGAGGAAGTTACGCCCATACTTTCAAGCGCATGTTATTGAAGTCCTGACAGACCAACCCCTAAGAAATATACTGCATAGCCCCAAGGCTAGTGGAAGGCTAATCAAATGGGCTGTTGAACTTGGAGAATTCGAAATCAGATACAAGCCAAGGACGGCCATCAAAGCCCAGGCTCTAGCTGACTTCGTGGTTGAATGTACCATTCCAAACCAAGAAGTCGGGGGGCAAGGAGAGGATAAAGAAGGTAAAGGAGAGGAGAAAAAAGAGGAAGAACTCAAAGAATACTGGGTGCTCTTTTTTGACGGAGCTTCAAAAACAAAAACTAGTGGAGCTGGCCTAGTTTTACAAAGCCCGGATGGCTTCATTGTCGAATATGCAATCAAATTGGACTTTCAAACTACAAACAACGAGGCAGAATACGAAGCTCTGATAGCTGGACTTGGTCTGGCCAGAACCCTGAAGGTGAAAAACATGAAAGTGTGTGGTGACTCAAGGTTAGTAATCTCTCAAGTAAATGGGGAGTTCGAGACCCGTGACCTGACTATGGCCAAATATTTGAGAATCGTTAAAGCTCAAGCCATACAGTTCGAAGAATGTCACTTTGAGTACATCCCGAGAGAGAAAAATATGAAGGCCGATGCCTTGTCCAAATTTGCATCATCAGAAATTGAAAGTTACTCGGCCAGTGTTTATTTTCAAGTCTTGAAGACCCCAAACATTGATGCAAAACTAATAGCTCCTATTGAGCCGGGAACATGTTGGATGGATCCCATCAAACTCTACTTAGAAACAGGAAAAACACCTGCCGACCCCATGGAGGCTCGCAAGCTGTCGGTTAGGGCCTTGAGGTATGCCCTCATAAAAGGAATACTCTACAAAAAATCATATGTGATACCTTATTTGAAATGCCTGAGACCCAACGAGGCTGAAGCTGCCCTAAAAGAAGTTCATGACGGTGTATGTGGCCAACACCTTGGAAGCAGGGCCTTGGCTCATAAAGTTATAAGGCTGGGATTCTATTGGCCTGAGATGCTTAAAGATGCCAAAGCTTATGTTAAGAAATGCGATCGCTGCCAAAGGTTTGCACCTATTGTCAGGCAGCCACCTGAGATGCTGACATCAATTAACTCTCCAATCCCCTTTGCAATGTGGGGAATGGATATATTAGGCCTGTTTCCTATGGCCAACGCGCAAAGAAAGTTTCTCATTGTTGCCATTGATTACTTTACTAAGTGGATAGAAGCCAAGCCCTTGGCCAAGATTGACACTAAGAACGTGACTCAGTTTTTCTGGGAGAATGTTATATGCAGATATGGGCTACCCCGAATCCTAGTGACGGACAATGGAACTCAGTTCAACAATAAGGACTTTATGGGGTACTACGGAAATTATAACATTGAACTACGCTTTACTTCAGTAGCTCATCCACAATCAAATGGGCAAGCAGAGGTTGCTAACAGGATAATCCTTGATGGACTCAAAAAGAGGATCGAACGCTCCCAAGGGACTTGGGTCGATGAATTACTCCCAATCTTGTGGGCATACAGAACTACTTGCAGAACTTCAACAGGGGCTACTCCATTTCAACTAGCTTACGGGGCTGAGGCAGTGGTGCCCGTCGAAATTACTCGGACATCACCAAGAATACAGGAGTTTCAAGTATCAACCAATGAAGAAGGCATGAAGCTGGCTCTGGATCTAATAGATGAACGCGCGATGAAGCTAATGCCAGAATAGTAGAAAGCCAGAAGAAAGCTTCGTTCTACTACAACCTAAGAGTCAAAGAAAGGTTCTTCCGCGAAGGAGATTTAGTCCTGCGAAAGATCGAGGCATCTGGAGTCGGTCCCAAGGGCAAGTTAGCCCCAAACTGGGAAGGACCGTACCAGGTGAAGGAAGTTACCGGGCAAGGAGCATACAAACTCCAAACCCTCGAAGGGATTGAAGTCCCTAGGAGCTGGAATGCGGCTAACTTAAGGATTTATAAAGTTTAGGATTTTGACTTTGATTCTAAAGAACTTTCAGATATTATTTTATTGTTTATTAGCCTTGTAGGCACGACATTTATTAGCCTGGGAGCCATGGCATCTTTTTATTAATTTACTTTGGAAACCTGATAAAGGTTCTATAGAACATTTTTGTCATCTTTATATAATATTGGTCATTCACACCAAGTCTTTTATGAGCCACGCAAGTATTTGCTGTTTATGTTCAAGTTGAACACGAAAAACAAACAAAGCTAAGGCAGAAAGTGAAAGAAAAACATGGTTGCATAAATAAAAGCCCGAAGGCTAAATGTTTTTTTTACAAAGACCCTAAGGCCAACATAAATAAAACCTAACTACTTAGAGGACTCCTCCTCTTCTGAAGCTTCCTCCCCGCTAGAAGAAGTTGAACCATCTTCGTCTTTACTCGACCCCTCTTCTCCTTCAGAAGATTTTTGCTCTGATTCTTGGGGAGTTGCTTCTGAGGCAGACTTCTCCAAAGTAGTCCTGGGGGGGAAGGAGTAAGGGAAGGTTCACGAATCCTTTCTGTTCTAACATCCGGGCTGTCCTCCCCATCGGTTTCCTCGTGCTCCTCGAAAAACCGCTTCAACGCTTCGGCCGATTGAGGGCATTTGAAGTCTACCTTTGGGTTAAACAAACCCGGGTGTTTTCCCAGCACTTCCTTGAGGGCGTCATTCCACCCGATAGTATAGTTAGCCGGGAAGATTAGGTCGTCATGAGCCTCGATTAAATCTCAGTACTCATCAGAGGCCATATATTGATCAATTATAGGATTCCTATCTGCCCGTAGCTCGACCACCTCAGCTTGGGCCTGTTTAAGCTGCTCCTCCTTCTCAGCCAGCTTTTCTTCAAGATTTTTGAGCTTGGCATGAGCCACTGTCAGCTCCTTCTTATGTTTTCCTGCCCGGGCTTTCCAAGCCTCCGTCTGGTGCAAAGAAGCTTGGAAATAGGCGTTGGCCTGAAAAAGCAACAAAACAAGTTAAGACATATAGAAAGGCCCAGACCATGAACGGAAGAAGTGTGAACTACAAGGTAAGCAAGTAAATAAGCTTACCGATGCCAATGCCTGCGCACCCAAAGCCTTGGTGCTTTCCTCGTCCCGTCCCAAGACAATATCCTTGTAATTGCAAGGAGTGAGGGAGTGAAGGGACCAGTCCCTCGCGTGATCTATACATCCGACCACCGTATCCGACTTCCTGATACCCCAGCCAGGCTTGTATGCCAGGGATTTGGGCGCCTTGACCGGCTCGCTGCTCCCAGCTTCGATTGGCCCAGTGTGCGACTGTAAGAAAGCCGGAGGTTCCTTTACCTGCCTGGGGTCGTTCATCAGTCTTAGCCGTTTCATACGGCCAGTTTCTTCTACGGGTGGAATGGTCCACTCGTTTATCAATGCAGCAGCTGAAAAAGAAAACATAGAAACATTAGTAAGGCAATCAACGAGTAAAACAAGAACAGAGTCGAGTAAAATAGTATACCTTTGCTCGAGGCCCTTGATAGGCCCACGGCTCTCAACCTGTGTTCATCAAGAAGAACCCAAGCAAGCTGCTTGGTTTCAACCTGAGTAAGCTTGGCATAAGCCTCTTCTTCTTCCCTTGAGAGCCTAATAGCATCAAAACTCCCGTCTGACACTTTGCTAAACATGGGCCTAAAAAGGGTACCCCAGTCTCCCCCTTCCCACTTTACTTGGACAAAATTTTCCTTCCAGTGAAGGTTGTTGTCAGGGATCGAAGAGGTATCAAAGATATAGGGTTTGTTAGGCCTGTGAGCTATGTGAACCCAGCCTTGGGAAATGCTAGAAGAGTTTTTGAATTGAAAGATTTTGCGAAAGAGAGGGACTGTCATTTTTATTTTATTCTCCAAACATAAGACCATGAAACAATGGATGAGCCTCCATCCATTGGGCACGAGTTGACACGGATTTATTTGAACATCAGCTAAGAGGGCGGGGATGAAGTCGTACAAAGGAAACCTAAGCCCCGATAAGAGGGCATCTACGTTAACAAATAAATGACTAGGATGCCAATGGCAGGTCCTGTCGCCAGGTTCAACTAAGGAAATGGAAAACCTAGGTGGAAAATTAAAAAGCTTGTTATACTCTTCTACTACATCGGCTTCAAAAAATTTACTACTACGACTATATGAGTCTAGATGGGATTGACTAGGGTATTCATCCCCCCATTGGTTGATCATATCTATCAAGGACATGTATGTAAAAAAAATGGGGATTCGATTTAGGGATTTACCTCTCTTAGCTGATCCCGCGTTCGTGGCTGCCAATCTAGAAGCTCTCTTATCCGCCATCTGATTTTCGACTTTATGTAATTCTTTGAGGAAGCTAACGATTTAAATTACTTAGAAGCTTGAGAGCTCGAATACAGAATGGAGAAGTGAGGAGTAAAAGATGAGAAGTGTGAGAAATGAAGCCCACACCACTCATATATACAACCCCAGCCGGTCACCTGACCGTTTAAATTCGCCTTTTGACAGGCATCTCTAGGTCGAACAACCATCGAAAGGTAAGTCAACCGGTATCACCGGTGAAGGGGCCTGAAAGCCCATATTCTAAGGCCCAAAACCTCTACAACCCATAAACTAGGAAAGATCTAAAACATGAGCCTGCCAAGCCCGTAGCCATAAAACCTCACTGGCCCATTTTATAAGGTCGAAAATTAAAGGCCATGAGGCCCTCAAGGGATTTCGACCTCAAAGAGTTTTGAGGTCTATCTCGACTTCAATCTAAGTCGAAAATAAAAGGCCATGAGGCCCTCAAAGGATTTCGACCTCAAAGAGTTTTGAGGTTTATTTCGACTTCAATCCAGGTCGAAAATTAAAGGCCATGAGGCCCTCCAGGGATTTCGACCTCAGAGAGTTTTGAGGTCCTGTTCGACCTCGATCCAGGTCGAAATCGACCTCAATCACTATGTTCGACCTCGAGGCGATTTAAAGCCCTGTTCGACCTCGATCCAGGTCGAAATCGACCTCAAGCCACTATTTCGACTTCAAGGTATTTTGAGCCCAAATTCGACCTCGATCTAGGTCGAAATTGACCTCAGTCACTATGTTCGACCTCGAGGCGATTTAAAGCCCTATTCGACCTCGATCCAAGTCGAAATCGACCTCAGACCACTATTTCGACTTCAAGATATTTTGAAGTCTATTTCGACTTCAAACGAGGTCGAAGTCGACCTCGACCCTCCAATCCTGGTCGAAATCGACTCCGATCCAGGTCAATATCGACCTCGATCCAGGTCGACTTAGGGGAGAAATGCAGAAAAAGCATCCTTGGCAATTTAGCTACGAATAAAGTCCTTTGGGGGGCCGATTTATTTAATATTAACTCTTTGAGAAAGGCCCGAGCCCAGGTAAAATTGATTAAAACAAGTCAAAAGCCTAAGAAGGCATTGAGAACCCTTGGTGAAACTTTTATGAAAACTTGTAGAGTTTTCCCAAAAGTTGGGGGCAAATGATATAGGTAAAAATAGCCCTGAAAGAAATAATAAATATAGCATTTATTAGGCCTGGCATGGTCCAAAGGTTTTAGGCCCTCGAAATAAACTAGGAATGTAATAGCTGGATTGTTGGGTCCAGTCCGCGAAGCTCCGTGGAAGCCATAGGCCCAGTAAGCCCTTTTTAATAATTAATTTCGTAATTATTTAATAAAGGCCCAGAAAAGGCCCAAAAAGCCTGTTGAAGGCCTTCATCCTAGAAGGATCTAGGAGCCCAAACGTGGGAGGAGTCCGACAAGGACTCTCATTCCTATAAGGTTTTGGATACCCCTACTGCTAGGAGACTTGGCCCCCAAGTCTCCTAACACTAATTTGATTCCAAGGCCTCCATGCGCCTATATAAAGGGCCTAACCCCTTAACATTAGAACTACGTTTTTGGCTTGATTCTCATACGAAATGAGATACGTAGGCAGTTAACGAGGACCTGAGCTAAGTCATGAAACGTTAGTGCAGCCATTAAAGCTTGAAGCTCTCTCAAACCCTAGCATTAATTACGTATTAAAGACACCTCGTTTTTTATCCGTAACACATTCAATACCATTATGTCCATAAGAGAAACACATATGACAGATTTCATTTTTAGACAAGTAATCTATGACCCTAGCAACAGACCGACTAGATTGTCCAGGTAAGGGAGCTAACACAACAAAAGGTTTAACACTGAGTTCTCCAATCTCAACCAACACATGAGCCTCAAGAGTAGGCTCCATGCTCCATACCCGAAACCAGGTAGTAGGTTTTCCAATAATAGAGCCAAGAAAATAAATTCATTTAACAGTGACATCCATATACACAATTATAGTAAAATTTTCTTTTTCCAAATTAAGAAGAATTTCAAAATTCAGTTTCGTGCTTTCAACTAGTAATGAAACAAAGACATCAGCCTCAAGCTTATGATCAACTGAGTCACATTGAATAACTAAGAGCCTGTGTGATGATGAAATATATAAACCAAAATCAAGACAACTGAATTCTTCAAGAACCACTTTTTTAATATCATCAAACTTCAAATGCAGCGTATCATCGACAACACAAATACAATCATTTTTCCAAATTAAATTATCATGCCCATATGGTTTATATAGAACAGATCCATCAGTACAAAAAGCTCTAATTTAGAATCAACAACAAGGTTATCAATAAACTCAAACACTTGGGAAAGAAGAGTAAATTGAAAGGGTAGAACCTGTTTACCCTTTCCGTTAGAAACAATTTTGTTTATTTCCTCTACACTCCATAAAGAAGTCTTGAATCGAAGATACACACACCTGAAATGGTCATCAAGTTGAGAGTTATCCCGGAGAACTCGATTTCTCAGCCCATGAAGATCCCTTTGTGGTTTGCCCAAATTTCCAAAGGTAAATTTGTGCGATAAACCCACAACATCATGTTGTATTATCCTTTCCGGTCCACCATTCTCCACAAATTGATTTATACGTAATGATGATAATGGAAATGAATTCGTGTGTGAAATCAAATCAAAGTTAGGTTCTTCATATTCAAAACACGGATTAACAAAATCAAAAGATAATACTCTTGAATCGAAATATGGATTGCCGAAAAGATTAAAAGTGGAAGACTTAAGGTCAGAAGGTAGAACAGACGAAAAGAGGGGAGAAGAAATAGGATTGAAGAAAAAACAAGAAGGGTGGCTAGGGTTTGAAACGGGAGAAAAAAAAGAGACTCTCATTTGGGTTTTTTTATGGTTGGTTTGAATACTCAAATTTCTTGATAGCAAGAATTTGAAAGGTTCGAGTTATGATAGAAATTATTATGACCGTAAATATTTTAATTTCTACATAATATGAATTTCATGAATTAAAGTCATAATAAGAGTTTGAGGAGTTTAAATCTGGTAAGTAACAATCATGGGTGTAAATATTTAAATTTCTTAACCTTATCAAGAAAACAATAACCCCGAATATTAGTAGATTGAATACCATCTTTTTTTTCCGAATGAGATTTGGATGCTACTAGTAGCTAATTAGCTATCCTATTTTGTAAGCATATAAACTTTATGTAGGCATGGTGGGCTTTATTGTTATGTTAAAAACTCGATATTGAGATTTTAATTATCATAATATTTACCAAACTACGAGCATCTTATTTAACAAATTTGTTAACCTATCATGTAGTTGTGTGACAATCTTGCAAGGTTTAAGTTCAAAATACTCATATTTTTGAATGAGTAGTGACCTCATAAATTTCTTGATATCCTTGATGCCCTCACATAGCTTTGTCCATATCTCTGCTATAAAATATTATGAGATAACATTGTTTGTGATGAGTTTCACCCATATTATTAAAAAGAATATTTTTTACCTTAACATTCTTCACCACACTTTTTTATCTTAAATAATACATTCTGTTTGAAAATAAATTCTATAAAAAAAATTTAGTATTCAAAATTGAGACAAAGATCACACAACCTTCATGTCTAATTATCGAGATTAAAACTGAATAGGAAAGTTTACCTGAATCCATAAGACAATAGTAGTGGTGGTATTTGTGTTTTTGATATTTTTCACTAATGAGGCATATTGTATCTTTTGAATCTCCTTTATCTTAACTTTATTTTTGAGACACTGTTTGAGACTGAATTTTACTCCTTTAGATATATGTGCATCAATTTATGCAAAAACTTTCACGCCATATCTTTTTAGAATCTTTTCGATGTAACTTGATAGGAATTAACATAACACTTAGAATCATAAATTTATGTTTTATCTTCGTAACTGATCAATGTATATTTGTTCTACAAATATTCATTGATTAGAAAATGAATTATTAATTGATATTATTTTTCAACTGATAATATGGATGGATAAGTATTTTATCTGTAACAAATAGTCTAAGTAAATTATCCATTGATATTGTATTTAATTGATGGATAAATATCTAGGAGTCGATGGATATTTGTTGAGTCAACAGATGTTAGGTCATCAACGGATGTGATATATAGACGGTTAATTGTGAATAATTGAAGACATGTTTATTCATACATGAAGGATAGTCAGTGGATAAAGACTCAACGGATGTCATGAAATAAATGACTTGAGTGATATGAAGACCACTCAATGGATATGAAAACCCATCGATAAATATATCTATTGATAACCAATTATCAATCGATAAGACAATTTATCAATCGATGGATATGAAGATTAGTCGAAGGTTTCAAGACATTAATTATCAGTTGATAAGTTTAACAATTAAATATCAATTGATAGTGACTTATGTTTATTAAAGCCTACTTTACCATTTATGTTAAGCTTCTTCTTTTTAGCATACATGTTTTCAATTTTATGGGTATTTTCTTTTCCTCCTACAGATGTAGGTACAGAGTTGGCCTGGACTATTGGTTCTTCTCTTTCAACACAAGGCATAGTCGTCTTGGCCTTTTGTTCATCTTCATCATTCAACTGTTGTTTGATGACTAAACTTTCTTCATCAGACTCAATAGTTGACTTCTTAAAAATAAAAGCCTTTACATTTTTCAAAATGTGAGGATTACCAAGAATTTCAACTTTCTTGCCTTTTGTTGAAAATGACTTTTTTTCACTACGCCATAAATGGGCATATGCAATGTTTAAGAGTGTTGCTTTAAGTCCCGAATAATGTTGTAAAAAGCCCAATTTTCAATAAGGAAATGTTTTTTGAGCATTGCCTCCGTGAGCATTACCTTAGGCACATAATGCAATGCCTTTCAGATCTATTGCAACGGAGCATAAACTATTGCTTTAATGGCATATAACAACATCAAATAAAACAAATGAAATACCAAAAAGCTTTGCCTCAGCTGGAAGCCAAAACCTGGTGGGATCCACATGTCTACGTCAGCAGTGTGAGCCCACATGTGGATCCCACATGCCACGCTAGTAGTGGTGCGACCTACATGCCACGTCAGCTGTTGTGGAGCCCACATTCCACGTGTAACGATTGAGCTATTTATATATATTTAATTAATATGAGTTATATTATGTTTGTACTCTCATGTGATAAGATGTGGTATGTGGTCATTTTATATATCTAGTTGACTGCTTGTTTGACCGCAATATGCTTAAGTGTTTTATTTAAGTGATTAATTGACTTTTCATGCTAAATTGAGTAATTTTTTAATTTTTATAAAATTATTGGTGTGTCCAATAATTATAAAATTTTATATGTAGCTTCTATGTAATTTTAGAGACTTTCTAAAACAATAGTGGTGTGATTTAATTCAGTCTCAATATTTTTGTATTATTTTCTCAATCCTATTTTATCCTGAAAATATTTCTCTTCTAAATTCCATATTTAATTATGGGAATGTCCAAAAATCATGAAATCTTTTCCAAAATGTTCCTTATATATTCTAGGACTTTTGAAAAATAAAAGTTTATTTTATTTGAGCACAAAAATTATTTTTATGATTTTCCTACTCTTATTTTCTATTTTTGTGCTAAAACTTCAAAGATTTTTATTTAATTATTTATTCATCAGAAAAATATTTCAAAAAATATGGGTGAGCTTCTAAATTCATGTTATTTATTTTAAAAATATAAAACTCATTTTTGTACCCATTTATACCCAAAATTCGATTTATTAATTGATTTAAAAACAGAAAACAACATATATGAAATTACAATTGTGCCCTTGTTTTTGTTAAAACCACAGCGGCCTCTCTTTCTTCCTCACTCGGCATTTTCCAGTTCAGGTCCCGATTTTTCTCTCTTCTTCATGCGAGTTCTTCCGTTTTTTTCGATTGTTGATGAAACAAGTTGCTAGATGTCGATTAATACTAGCATGTTACTCAAATTGCTTGAATCCTTGTTGCTAAGTCCTATTTTATATATGTATATATTGACTGCCGTGTGTATATATGTTGAATGGCTGATTTAGTTACATGCAATGAACCTAGTAGCTTAATTATGTGCTATGGTGAGCTGGGTTAGTTAGATATGTAGAGAAAGAACAATTTCTGGTGAGGAAGAACCGTAATTGGTCTCCACTGGAGTTGTCACCGGCGGCAATGATCTCCGGAGAGCCAACGGAGTGGGTTTGTGTTAAATTGTTATGTAGGCAGTTGCTTATGATGTTAGGAGCTTGATTACATGGTTGTTTAGCTTTGCATGTTAAGGTTGTGATTTTTCCGGCTATGATTGCAATTTTCCGATTGAAGCTCATGTTCTTATCTCGATTGTTCTTGAATGGAGATTAATAACTATGTGTTGATTATTAAGTCATAATATATTATAGGCTGCATGTTAAATTCTTGCTGTTAATTCGAAGATTTTGGTTTATATATTCGGCATTTGAGGAAATCATAGCAATACATAGTTGGTGATTCAATTTATGATGTTAATTGTCATGTTTAATTGGTGAAAATAGAGTTGCATGTCAATTTTGTGCTAATTATTCGAATAGTTTGAGTTATATGATTAATTCTCATACGATTAATTGAAGTATACCCACGGTTAGTAGTTAAATTCTAATGTTAATTGCTATGTTCGGTTGTGAATTACGATTGCATGTCAAATTTAAATTGGTTCTTGAATTTTCCATTTGTATTATTTATTTTCCGGGCAATTCATGTGTACTATATTTTAGTCAAAGCATGCTAAGTTTGTTGGGACTATCATTGAGATGAAACGTGGATTAATTGGTTGGTAAATAGTCAAATTAGTGTTGATTACAATTTGGTTATGTAAATTCGAATGTATGATAATTATGTACATATATATTTGTTTTCGAAAATAGTATAATATAAGTAGTATATGAGGTTGTTGTTAAATGAATAATTTGTGGTAGACATTCGATTGGTATACGAGAAATTGAGACAAAATTTGCTTGAGCACTTGGAAATTGTACTATAGTAGCATATTTTTCGAATATATGTATAATAATGTATTCGAATTTTTATAATTAATTAAGCAATAGTAATGTTACTTGTATAATTGTATAGGCATTGCTTTGTATGGCATAGATTTGAAATAATATGTGATTGGCTGTGTATATATATGATTGAATGATTGTTTGTGTCGGTTGTATTCCAACAGGTAGCTCCAATTACAGGGAGGTGCTGCCAAAATTTTCTAAAAACTAAACTGACTTTTGTAAAACACTAGTGGCACACCACTTCTGTATAGGAAATTCTATCAGTCAGGAATGCTGTGAATGATATAATTGTCTATGTCCTACTTGTTTGCCAGTGTAGAAGTGATTAAATAGTAGAGTATGTCTACAGTATATTATATATGTGTTAAGGGGTGACATTAACGAAAGGGTAGAATAGTTAGACGTTAATGAGAACGTCGAAAGTGTATAAGATACTGATATAGTATTAATTATGTGTAGCTACGAAGGACATTGAGGTGAAAGATAAAGGAAAAGCGAAAGTAGAGAGTTAGTGACTGGTGTAGGAGATCTACCTGTTCAGCAGCTGTAGCATTCCTTTTTGAGGCAAGTAACTACTGCCTAATCTCTTTTAACTTAAGCACTGTTTTATGAGCTGTATAGTGAACTGTTTTATAAACTGCTTTATGACCCTGCAACTATGTCACATTACTTTAATTGTTTTACTTAAACTGCAACCTTATACCAGTTTTAATTGCACTTTAAACTTTTCAATCCCTGAACTGCTACTGACAGCTTATAAACTAGTTTTATAAATCTTAAACCAGTAACCTTGAATTGTGACTTATGTTTTCACCATTTCCTTAGCAATGTTTACTTGAACTTTAATTCTGAACTTACCCTGTTGCTATTGCCTAACTACTGTTACAACTAAATGCCTTACAACTGTTTTCAAAACATCTTGTTATACTTGTGAATTGACCCTGTAACTTGACTTCACAACTATAGCTTGGTTTTGATCCCTAATTTATGATTTCAGCTTACTTTATTAGAACAGAGACTTGTTTTGAGACTTATCCTGGAATAAACTTTACCTCTGCCTAATGATCTTTAAAAATGAATTTAAATATGAAATCCGACTTTCAAGAAGTCTTTTTCATCAAATGATTTGGTAATTTTAAAAAGAAAGGTTTTGGTTATTATAGGAATTCCGATCAAAATGGTTTCTGCGGATTCCTATAGGTTGGAGGCGTAAGAGGCCGAGTGACGCCGGTCCAACACTTTTTATATGAAGACTATAATGAGATAGTCAATGGCTATAATGAGATAGCCCCAGGCCAATGGCAATAAGTGCCTTTATGAGTACTCTTTATGTCCAGAGGGACTTTAGTCCGTTATGGGGACTTTACGTGGCTGATCACCCGTATTGTCTGGCGTTGTGAGAAAACTCCAATCAAAATGATTTGTTTCTAAACAGTAAAGGTCCTAATGAAAGGACAGTTTTTATAAATGATTTGAAAAGCAAGGTCATAATGAGAGGACAGTTTTATAAAATGTTTTGAAAGAATCAGTCCTAATGGAAGGACAGTTTTATACAAATGGACTTTGAAATGATTAGTAATGAATAATGAAATGCCTTGTTATAACCTGCCATATATAGCTTCAACTATCAGATATATCTTGATTTGACTTCGTTTCATTTATTATGCATTACTTCCTGTTATCCATCTAACCCTACAAATTACTCCTAGACTTGGAAATGATTATTACTTTCCAGTTTCTTAAATACCTTGCACCAGTTATTGAAATCATTTAACCCTGCCAGTGGATTTATAAAAGAAAGTTTTGCGAGTAATGAATACCCTGACTAGAATTTTGATTACAATTATGGGACAATGAGGTCCAGCAATGATTTTAAAGCATGGTTTTGGAGAAAAGACTTTTTAAATCATATATGAGCCTGTAGAACTATTTTTAACCAGTATGGTTACTTGCTGAGCTTTTGTGGCTCATTCTTTTATTTTCTAACATCTACAGCTTTTGAGAATCATGGTACGTATTAAGCAGACTGCCAGGAAGAACATGTCTCATATGAACTATGCTAGGCTGGCTGAGATTGAACAGGTAGGATCGAGGCAGAGTTGGAAGGAAAAGACTTTGTTTAGTCTTGTATTTTATTAGTAGATTTTGAGATGTTGCAGGAGTTGTAATAATATTATTTTGTTATTGTAAATGTAAATATAAATGAATGTAGTTGTGTGCTTGTTTCATACCATTACCTTGAAAGGTCCAGGCTAGTAGTCGGGGTCATATTTATGCGTATTTTCTGTTATTGTTATTTAGGGTGCATGCATATAGACTGGTAGTGACTCCCCGATCTAGACCCCGGATCGGGAGGGCGCTACAGGTTGGTATCAGAGCTAAGATTTTGGTCACTGAAACAAGCCAGGATTAAGTTAAACAAGTAGATCATTTAATAAAAGAAGAGAGAGTAATGGTAAGATAGGATTAGATAACGAAGAGTGGTATAGACGTTAGGTTTCAACTGTAGATTTAAGGTGATCTTATCTCCTTTTGCACTGCATATTATATTATATTATTGCAGGCTCGTGGCATTTACGAGTTACCACCACCCTCTCCTGGTACTTCTTCGGATTCTTCTACGGATTCTGACGATGATGCTATAGTCATATCTAGTTCCGAGAGTGAGGAGGAGTTGATTCCTGAGCCCCCTGTTCATCCTGACCTACCCTCAGGGAGTGCCCCACAGTCAGGGAGTGCCTGTGCCCCTATACGCCGTAGGGTTTATAGGCCAGCCATTACCCGAGGCCAGCTGCGAGTTCTTGAGCATCCTGTCGAATGGTGGGAGGAGCGGATTAGGGCTGTGGAGGAAGAAGGACGTAGGCAGATAGCGGCTAGAGTCTTCACGGACGATGGGGTGGAGCAGGCAGGAGAGTTGACCCGGTTGCTTAGTGGACTGCTGATTGGACTCAGGGCTGCCCGAGACCGGGATCACCGGGGTGATTAGATGTTAGGATGTTTGGGTGTTAGAAGGGACATTTGTTAGAGCCCTCTAGCACACTTGCCCAGATTTTATTTCTGTTTTCTTCTCAGTACTTTTATTTTGTGGTTGTACTTTAACTTATCCTGCACTTTGGCATTTTTCGTATCTATTTATGATTGCTTTTCAGTTCCAGTACCTTCCGATATATCTGTCATTTACCTTCTCGCACAATTGTCCATAAACTGTTTCTTATCTTTACCAGTATCTTATTTATACCTGTTGCTAACCTTTATGATGGTTTTATTCATACCTGTTGTGCTAACCTGTTTTCTATATAACCTTTATATCCTTGTTGTACAGGCAACTTATGTAGTAATAGTGCTACAAGGTTGACTTTTAAATATTGTTTTTAATTCCCAAATGGCTTTAAAAGTATTTGAACTGTTTACAATATGGTGTAGTGTATTACTTAATAAGTTGCTTGTTTCCCCTATAATAAATGCCGCCAAAGAAAAGAAACACCTCAAATTCATCTCAGAACCGTAATACACAAGATCAAAACCCCATGGACCCCACAGTTGCCCAACTCATTCAGTTGCTACAACAGCAAACAGCTCTTTTAACCCAGCAACAACAAAGACCTTCCGCACCCCCAGCAGTTACCTTTAAATCTTTTCAAGCAGTGAAACCACCTGAATTCAGAGGATCCACAGACCCAGTAGAAGCCCATACATGGCTTAAGGAGATGGAAAAAGCTTTTCAGCTGGTAGACGTAAGTGAAGATAAGAAGACTGAGTATGCCAATTATTTTCTTAAAGCTGAAGCTGGTTACTGGTGGGAGTCTACGAAGATGCTTCAGGGTGAAGGTGTGATTTCTTGGGATCAGTTTACAGAATTGTTTTTAGAAAAGTACTTTCCTAGTTTCATGAAGGACCAGATGGAGATTAAATTTCTAGAACTGAAGCAAGGAGGTATGAGTGTGGCAGAGTACGAGGCCAAGTTTTCTGAGATGGCCAGGTTTGTGCCAGAATTTGTCAATACTGATGTTAAGAAGGCCAAGAGGTTTCAGCAAGGCCTAAGGCCATGGATTAGAAGTAGGGTGGCAGTTTTTGAGTTCCAAAGCTTTGCTGCGATAGTTCAGAAAGCAATGATCGTGGAAGGTGAAAGTGATATGTCCCAGAAGGAGAAGGATAACAAAAAGAGAAAGTTTGGAGCTAGGGAAGATAATCAAGGACATGGTAGTTTCAAAAACAAGTTCCACGGAAGGCCAGAAGGTCAGAGAGGTGATTTCCAACAGTTTAAGAATGGTAATGAAGGAAGAGGAAGACAGAACAGTAGAACTCAAGGTTTCAACCAGCCAAAGGCCATCAGACAGTTTGTCCCTGAGTGCAAGATTTGTGGAAAGAAGCACTCTGGAGTTTGTAATAAGCCCAATGTTACCTGCTTCAAATGCAACAGGAAGGGACATTATGCAGTGGAATGCAACAGTCAAATTCAGAATTCAAATCAAAAGTCTGGGATCAAATGCTACAAGTGTGGCAAGCTAGGCCACACGGCAAGGGAATGCAAGGAACCTACTCAGCCTACCAATGTTCTCAAGATAGCTGGAACTCCGTCACAATCTTCAGCACATCAATCTAGAGCAAGAACATTCAACATGACTCAGAGAGAGGCTATCCAAGATGTGGATGTGATATCAGGTACACTTCCTGTTAATTCAGTCCAAGCTAGTGTGTTGATTGATTCTGGAGCTACTAAGTATTTTATATCTCAAGATTTTCTTGGTAAATTGCAATGTGAAGTTCGACCTTTGGAGCAAGCCTTAGTTATAGAGGTAGCTAACCAGGCAAAGATCCCAGTAAGCCAAGTTTGTCCTAGGTGTGACATTGAAATAGGCAGTTGTCATTTTCTCGCTAACTTGATACCTTTTAAGTTAGGTGAATTTGATGTAATTCTAGGGATGGATTGGTTGTCAGAATATAAGGCTCAGATAGATTGTAGAAATAAGAAGCTAAAGGTTAAAACCCTAGAAGGAAAAGAAGTTGAATTTCGAGGCACCCGGCAAGTCAAGAAGGTTTTGAATATCGTTCAGGCGAAGAGATTTCTGCGTCAAGGATGTGAGGCTTACCTAGCCTATGTTGTAGATTCTGAAAAGAAGTCAGTTCAATTAGAAGATGTTCCTATCGTCAATGAATTTTCCGACGTGTTTCCGGACGAACTGCCAGGTTTACCTCCCGATAGGGAAATAGAATTCTCTATTGATTTAGCTCCCGA
The DNA here is from genome assembly GCA_028671895.1 of Oenanthe sinensis. Taxonomy (NCBI): domain Eukaryota; kingdom Viridiplantae; phylum Streptophyta; class Magnoliopsida; order Apiales; family Apiaceae; genus Oenanthe; species Oenanthe sinensis. Next base: position 1,447 of record JAPMAC010000223.1, on the reverse strand, counting down.
CACTGAGCCAGTTTCCAAAGCTCCATATAGGATGGCGCCAGTTGAGATGAAAGAGTTGGCGAGTCAAATACAAGATCTTTTAGATAAAGGAATTATAAGGCCTAGTGTGTCCCCCTGGGGAGCACCAGTATTGTTTGTTAAGAAAAAGGATGGAAGCATGAGATTGTGCATAGATTACCGAGAGTTAAACAAGTTAACTATCAAGAATAAGTACCCGTTGCCGAGGATCGATGAACTTTTTAACCAGCTGAAAGGAGCCGAATGTTTTTCAAAAATTGACTTAAGGTCCGGATACCATCAGCTCAAGATCAAACCTGAGGATGTATCTAAAACAGCGTTCAGAACAAGGTACGGACACTATGAATTTTTGGTAATGGCTTTTGGATTGACAAATGCCCCATCAGCGTTTATGGATCTGATGAACAGAGTCTTTAAGAAGTATTTGGACAAATTTGTGATTGTTTTCATCGACGACATCCTGATATATTCAAAGTCAGAAGAAGAGCATGCTGATCACTTAAGAATTGCTTTAGAGATTTTAAGAAAGGAAAAGCTGTATGCGAAGTTTTCAAAATATGAATTTTGGCTGAAGGAAGTACAATTCTTAGGTCATGTTGTCAGCAAAGAAGGCATCAAAGTTGATCCGGCAAAGATAGAAGCAGTAATGAAATGGGAAAGACCAAGGACTCCAACAGAAGTAAGAAGTTTTCTGGGATTAGCGGGATACTATCGAAGATTTGTTCAAGATTTTTCGAAGATAGCTACCCCTATGACCAAGTTGACCAGGAAGAATGAAAAGTTTGTATGGAATGAAAAGTGTGAAGAAAGTTTTGAAGAGCTAAAGCGAAGACTAGTGTCTGCACCAGTGTTGGTATTACCTGACGATCAAGGAAATTTTGTTATCTACAGTGACGCTTCTCACAAAGGCTTGGGATGTGTTCTGATGCAACATGGGAAAGTAATTGCATATGCTTCCAGGCAGTTAAGACATCATGAATTGAAGTATCCTACACATGATCTAGAATTATCTGCCATTGTGTTTGCACTGAAGATATGGAGGCACTACTTGTATGGAGAAAAGTGTGAGATTTACACTGACCACAAAAGTTTGAAGTATATATTTACTCAGAAAGAGTTGAACATGAGACAGAGAAGATGGTTGGAATTGATCAAAGACTATGACTGCACGATTAACTATCATCTAGGCAAAGCAAATGTTGTAGCAGATGCTTTAAGTAGAAAGGAAAGATTGAATGTAATGGTTTCATCTGAAGAATTGATCAAAGAGTTTGAGAAATTGGAAATAGAAGTATGTGGTTCTGATTCAGTGGAAGAAATGGTGTATACAATGACTTTTCAGCCAGAGTTGTTAGAGAAGATCAAGAGATGTCAAGAACAGATGATGAGTCAAGACAGAGCCAAGTTGACTGGAGAAGAGTTAAGAAGT